>JAJJWX010002638.1:600000-971476 GCA_023529315.1 Papaver bracteatum | reverse complement strand
GTAGTTTTGAAGTGGTAAGTACATGGTTTGATTCTCGGACTCTTTTTAAGATTTGGTTTAAGATTAATAAATGAAAATACTAAATAAAAAATTCTAAGATGATCAATTGGAGAGAAGCCTAGGGTCCGGATTCCACCAAATCAATAATGTAAAGTAATCGTTCCTCTCTAAACAATATTGGTAATGCAACTCAAGACAGATTTGAACCCAATCGCATGTCTCGGAAAATATTATAGTTAAAACAAAATAACAATTTATGTTGTAAACCAAAACGGTATAATCTACTTCGCTTATAAAATAACGGTAGAAACTACCCAAAACAATTATTATGAAGCTAAATAAGAAGAGAGATTAATTAAAACATTTAAGCTCCAAAAGAATATTTATTCAAAGAATACTAGAATTTCTTACACGATTTATTGGCTTCCTCCTTGGCCCCCCAATAGATAGAGCTAGCTTTTCATTACAAAAACGAAACCAAAAAATATAAAAACTGTGGTATCCGCTCTTCAATATCTCCCCCATCCGGCTGTATCTCCTGGTATATATAGGTCGTATGAATTCTACCTTCCTTTCTTAAATTCCATGCCACATCATTAATCCAATTAAGCTATGCCATGTGTCCAATGTTCAACAAAATCACCCAATGGAGAGTTGCCACGTCACATTTGAAATATCACGCCTAAACATTTTTTCGTGACCTCCAATTCAGCTAATGCTTCTCATAAAAAAAACTAAACCAATCGCCACCTCGTGCTCCCATAAGTTAGGAAAGAATGCATAAGTTTTCTTATTCCATTCACGTGCCCTACAACCAACATTTGTCCAACACATGTTTAAATTAAGCCATGCCCACCATTTCACATGATTTGGATTTATATAGTATGACATCCGGCTACCATTCGCCCAAGCCAATCATGGTAAATTTTGTTCCAAAAGTTCACCTGCTTAATTCCATTTTTGAGCCACCAAATTGACTTAATAAGAATCCACATATGGCACGTCCGTGTGTGGTTGACCTAAAATATATTTAGCTAGCCAAGTGACTCTATAAAGTCCAGATGTCCAAATTAACTTCATTAGCCCCTATCCAATTGTGGGGTGCCTTTAACAATTCCTCTTATGTGCCTTCAGTGATTTTTCTGGGGTGTCTCCAGCGTATTTCCGGGGTGCTTTTAGTAATTTTCTCCCAGGAGCGCAAAAACCACTTTCGAGCCAAATTCGCCGCAAAAGCTTATTTCGCCAAAAACACCTACAAAGACATAAAATAACCAAATAAGTACAAAATCGAGCACTAACAATATACATAATTGAGATCAAAATAGACACGCCTATCAAATACCCCCAAACTTATTATTTGCAAGTCCCGAGCAAATCAAATTTTAAAAAATAAAATCCTAACTCACTGTCGCAGGCATCGTCGAGTGCATTTAACGTATGCAATAAGCCTTTAAACCCCTAGGTGGCCCTAGTGGCCGAGTTATAGTCTCGGGAGGGTTTACTAGAGATATACCCACAAAACCTTTACTCCAGACCCTATATATCTACGCAGAACCTTGGAAGGCACTAAAGAATATCCTTGGTTGGCATACTTATTGACTACAAGAGGAAGTACCCTGATGCGAAATTCCAATTGCTATACATGAGTTTGCACTCAAGCATACTAAAATTCATATAAAATGACAAAGCTCTACTCAGATAGTTGAACTATGGACATCAATATTCGGAGTCAACAAATCACGTGGATAGATTAAGAGATGGATATAGAAAAACATTGATGGTTTTGATGTTGACTAAGTGAACGATGTTTTCTCATATCTATCTGAAGGCCACTGCCAAAATGAACCTATCCTAATGGACTGAGATACTGGTCTGACTAATATCAACACAACTGGCATATACAAGGGAACCAGTAGTCGATAATCCTAATTCTAGATCAACTCGTCTGGCATATACAAGGGAACCATCGGTCGATTTATTCACTGAACATTAACATTTAACTTTGAACTTTTTTTTTTGTTTTTTAACTGCATGATTATATCTTTTGGATCTAAGCGCATGCTTCTTGTCAGCAGATTACATGATAGTTCCCATGGATCCTGCGTTCCACGCTTGTTTAGGCGACGGAGACAGGGAAAACACACACATATTGCTATTCCCAAGTGTTAAATTTTTTTAATTTTTGAGAATTATTCCGTTTGGTCTAATTGGTCTGGTCTTTTTATTTTTTATTTTTTTCTTAGTAACTGAATCACTCTATTTCACCCTAGCAGTGGTAACAACTTGAATCATGAGCCCCACCTAATCACTTAGAGAAACCTATTTTAAAAACATAACAAAATAAAAACAGAAGTGAAAAGGACTCAACGAGATATGGTGAAACTACCATGTTATTTCTAACACCTGAGCTTTGTACTTTTATGAATAGACTCTTTAGATGTTTCCATCTAATCAGATTGGTTCCTCAACTCCTACAACCAAAATGCTTCCATCCACTTAGATTAGTTAGTGCCATCCTTAATAAGCATAAATTTCTAGGCTTTGGAGTTTAACAATGCAACTAAAAAGTTTCTCCCATACCCCCAAACTTAAATCTAACATTGTCCTCAATGTTCTAAAGATAAAATTAAAAGCATGAACAAGGAGAAACTGTTACCATTTGAAGCAAAAGAGATAAGGAAAGATATTACCGTGTTGCGTGAATATTGGGTTACCTCCCAAGAAGTGCTAAGTTTAACGTCTTCAGCCAGACATAAGTAAAAATTAATCACCTCGAATCATATAGCAATAACCGAAACAACTGTGGATCATCTGCATCAAAAAGTGTTAACATAGATAAAAGGAAACTGCAACAAACCAAGAATATACATAGCACAACCTTGCCTAGTTTCCTGTTTAAGACAACTACATCTAGTTGTGGTTCATGTTCAGGTTCAATAAAGGGATCTAAATAAAATATTTTCATGGGCTGCACCTCCTCATAAGTAAGATCCGAAATATCAGGTTGTAAAGTCTGCAAAAACTCAAATATTAATTTAGAAGCACATAATAATAACCTGAACAATTGTGGATCCTCAAAGTCAATTAGATTTGACTTACACAGCTGTTGACCATATTGAAAGTGATGGTCATTCTTAAGAAAATGTGTCGACAATTTTAATTTCCTAAAATAATTAGGTTTAGTTCTAAAAACTATATAATGACACATTTCAAATTGAGATACTCCCACATTTGGCAAATAAATTATTGGTGGGACAACAGAATCAACTATGGTATCATGGACCGGATTAACCACATCAACCAGAGGATGGGTTTCTATCAACTGAGTTTCTTTTTGGACATAACAAGGTTCGGGAAAACGTGCATGAAGATAGTCTGTTAAGATGGTAGAGGCACATATATCAAGTCCCAAGTGAGGGATCTTTGTAAGATCTAACGGTAAGGCACATGGAGAATGATAATCACCCCCAAACTTAGAGTTTTGGGTGTCTCTAGATAGACTAGCTACAATATCCCTAATTTCTAGATCATTGGAATCCTGAAAATGGTCAATTGCTTCTTGTAGGTCATATTCAGGTGACGCATCCTCATACATATTTAAAATCTCTACGAGTTCATTCTTCATCTAAGTCTAATGTTTCTAAATCCTTGGACTCTAAAACAGTATTCTTAGGATAAACCCGTTCCTCTAAGCCATCATCAGCTTCATAATCACAATGATATACTACACCATCTAAAACAATGGTATCCCTAGTAAAATCCCCATCCTTTTGAATAGGTTAATAATTATCAATATTATTAGGATTTGAACTAGAAACAACATTATCATCATAAGGCTCAATTGGCGTAACAATTTCCTCGTCACTATGACTATGTATTTCAAATTCTTCATCAACTCTATCCTCATCATCATCACAATATGAATATGGTTGAACCTTATCTAATTTGCAATTAAGTTCATTTAGAGCAATACTTAAAGCTGCAATTCTTTCCTTTGTATCTAAATCATGCCTGAGTGACTCTTCATAAAATTGTTCCCTCAGTATGTCAATCCTATTTGAATTTTCAGTCAACTGCTTGAGTGAATTTTATAAAGAAAGACTAGGATCATAAGAATTATTTTGTTGCAACTGTTTCATCAAATCCTCCAAAGACGGAGAACTTACATTTTTGTCATTATGATATTGCTCATTCACCCGTTTGGATGACTGGTGTACGTACGGATAGTAAATGGGATCACCATGGTAAGAACCATAACTGTTAGAAGGTCGGTAGTGGTCCCAAGTACTATCCACACTTTGGTCATAGTACGGATATTGTCCATTTCGATACTCAGTCGAATAATCATAACATTGGTCTTCATAATACCAACTCGACATTTTCTGTGCACATGCAAATGCAGGGTCGACTAAAATTGGTAGGCTCAGGTTACCTCAAGCAGAATATACCTACAGTCAAAGACTGGTCAATGGTACTGGGCTGAGGCTTGT
Source organism: Papaver bracteatum (assembly GCA_023529315.1). Lineage (NCBI taxonomy): Eukaryota > Viridiplantae > Streptophyta > Magnoliopsida > Ranunculales > Papaveraceae > Papaver > Papaver bracteatum. The sequence continues at coordinate 966,986 of JAJJWX010002638.1, read as the reverse complement.
GGTGTTTCAGATGATAACGCCCAGAGGGTTCACCATACTAAACCACGAGTTTTCCTAAAATCGGTGCCGGAAGATGCAATTGCTGTGTGTGCAAGTGTATTATTATTTTTTTATTACTATTTACAAAGAGAAAAATAAATTATGTACAAATAAATAAAGAATACTACCTTATTTACAAAAATAAAATCTTGAGTATGCTACTTACCTTTTTGGTAGGCAAATCCACAATAAATGGAAAGTATTACCTGCACAAAAAAAACAAGAAGAATACCCAAGTAAAATCAAAGAAAATAAAATATTTACAAAAATAAATCTAAAACCTAACCTAAATACAATCCGCGTCGACGACGCCAAAAACTGATGTAGTTTTGAAGTGGTAAGTACAGGGTTTGATTCTCGGACTCTTTTTAAGATTTGGTTTAAGATTAATAAATAAAAATACTAAATAAAAATTTCTAAGATGATCAATTGGAGAGAAGCCTAGGGTCCGGATTCCACCAAATCAATAATATAAAGTAATCGTTCCTCTCTAAACAATATTGGTAATGCAACTCAAGACAGTTTTGAACCCAATCGCATGTCTCGGAAAATATTATAGTTAAAACAAAATAACAATTTATGTTGTAAACCAAAACGGTATAATCTCCTTCGCTTATAAAATAACGGTAGAAACTACCCAAAACAATTATTATGAAGCTAAATAAGAAGAGAGATTAATTAAAACATTTAAGCTCCAAAAGAATATTTATTCAAAGAGTACTAGAATTTCTTACACGATTTATTGGCTTCCTCCTTGGCCCCCCAATAGATAGAGCTAGCTTTTCATTACAAAAACGAAACCAAAAAATATAAAAACTGTGGTATCCGCTCTTCAATATCTCCCCCATCCGGCTGTATCTCCTGGTATATATAGGTCGTATGAATTCTACCTTCCTTTCTTAAATTCCATGCCACATCATTAATCCAATTAAGCTATGCCATGTGTCCAATTGTTCAACAAAATCACCCAATGGAGAGTTGCCACGTCACACTTGAAATATCACGCCTAAACATTTTTTCGTGGCCTCCAATTCAGCTAATGCTTCTCATAAAAAAAACTAAACCAATCGCCACCTCGTGCTCCCATAAGTTAGGAAAGAATGCATAAGTTTTCTTATTCCATTCACGTGCCCTACAACCAACATTTGTCCAACACATGTTTAAATTAAGCCATGCCCACCATTTCACATGATTTGGATTTATATAGTATGACATCCGGCTACCATTCGCCCAAGCCAATCATGGTAAATTTTGTTCCAAAAGTTCACCTGCTTAATTCCATTTTTGAGCCACCAAATTGACTTAATAACAAGCCACATATGGCACGTCCGTGTGTGGTTGACCTAAAATATATTTAGCTAGCCAAGTGACTCTATAAAGTCCAGATGTCCAAATTAACTTCATTAGCCCATATCCAATTGTGGGGTGCCTTTAACAATTCCTCTTATGTGCCTTCAGTGATTTTTCTGGGGTGTCTCCAGCGTATTTCCGGGGTGCCTTTAACACATTTTTTGGGTGCTTTTAGTAATTTTCTCTCAGGAGCGCAAAAACCACTTTTCGAGCCAAATTCGCCGCAAAAGCTTATTTCGCCAAAAACACCTACAAAGACATAAAATAACCAAATAAGTACAAAATCGAGCACTAACAATATACATAATTGAGATCAAAATAGACACATAAATGCGCCTATCAAACGTTATCTTGTTTTTTGTACCGTTGCTCATTGAAGCAAGTGAAAGCAACGTATCAAATATCCAACGTTTATATCCGTTGCACAATTTTTACAGGTGAAAAAAAAATATTCCGGCGATTTTTCCGGCAGTTTTTTGCACCTGCATAAATATACCATTCCAGATTTCTTCACCTGCATAAACCATTCTAGATCAATTACAAGACCCAATTTTTCATACAGAAGGAATAAACACATTCTAGTACTGAAGACGGCTTACAAAATATATCCAACTCGGCCATCTGGCAGAACCATCAGCACCATTGCAATTCCTGCTAGCATTGGACCCCTACCATACATCATAGGCTGCATCACATATCAAACTCACTCCATGGTAAAAAATGAACTGACATAAGCAAATGAAAATATATTCACAACGTACAATCTAACTAGTATCCACGAAAGTACGAAACCATACACAGCAGCAACATCACCACCATATGCAGCAGCTGCACCACCATATGCAGCAACCACGACAGCAACACCATATGGAGCTCAATCATCCTGATCATTATAAGCAAAAGTATTACTTCACTTAAAGTGCCCCTAAAGATCGTCACTTACATTACATATTTATATACTACAACTGAGTAAACTCAACTGGCAAGAATTGTGTCTTTAACTAAAAGAGATAAGACATACACATAACACATAATTCGGGGGCTCCTAACATGAAGACATACTTTCATTAATTCCAGGACTAACCACTCTAAACCAAATACTAAACAGCAAGATAAATATCGACCATGTTTCAGCTTGTTATAACCTATGAACAACATGAATAGGATAGTAAAACAAGATAAATTGAAGTTGTAGCATAAAAACAAATGCTTATCTAAGCACCAAAGCAACATAGCCATCTTATAAAGGCTAGTGCAGACTACTTATAATTTTGTTTTATATCAGATACAAATATAAATTTGCTAAGTCCAATGACAACTTGGTTAAAGCAAAAAAGAATGAACCTGCAAATTGTAGTTTTCTCCAGCTGATAAAAGCAATCCGACACAAAGTTTTGCACCTCTGGAAAATGCAACATGAAGAGGTATAGTACTGTGTACGTTCTGAATGTTCACATCAACGCCAGCATCAAGACATATCTATACGAAGAAAACTCCTCATACACAACATTATAGAAAGGGACAGATACAAAGGATTTTATGTGGTTGTACCTTCACCAACTCCACATCATTGGCCATAGATGCCGTATGCAGTGCAGTTCGCTGAGGATCTTGAGCAGTTGGATCCACTCCAGCATCAAGCAATATTCTAACTAACTCTCTCCCTTCTAAAAACAATAACCAGCAGAATTGGTGGCAAACTAAAATTAAACTAACCTCACCTAATTATCCTGGTTTAAACTAACAAAATCCTTAATTCTCAAAACCCTGAAATCAATTTTATTTTACAAAAAACCTAAATTTCAAAGTTGAGACTAATCCAAAATTTAAAAACATAGATGTGAAATAAAGTGAAAACTGATGTTTGGGTTTGAAGAACTTACCCATTTTGACGATCCATGATCGTTATTGAAGCCTTTTTATCTCGATTTTTAAGGTGTAAAAAACCTAATTGTGTTGATCAGTTATATTCTTCTTCCTTCAATTATACCAAATCATCTTCAAATCAGCATACATGACAAATCGAAAAAACTAAAACCCTACAGATGCTGAAAAACTTGTACAGATCTATGAAATCAAAATCCTGAACTAGATTAATAGATGATGAAATACCCTAAAATCGAAAAACTGATGATGATAAAAACAATGAAAAACCCAATCGAAACTGATGATTGAAGATTTATTAACCAAATCGATTCAGCTGGTAATTTGTAATTTGTGTAGATATGAAGAGAGAGAGAGAGGGAAGAGAATAAGACTCGACTGAAATCTAGCAACCAAAACGATTTTGGGGTATGTATTGAAGACTCAACAGACGATGAATTGATTTTCTATTCCACGAACAAATTGATTTTCTAGGTTTTAGATCGATATTTTTGGGTTTTGATTTGGTTTTCTAGATTTTCAACTTTGGGTTTTCATTACGAGTATACGTTTTAATTTGGTTACAAGTGAAGGTTTAATTCGATTCCTGTAATTTCTCACAAATAAAATAGATCTATGGGTTTGAGATTTCTCAGAAGGAAAGAGGGAGCGAAAAATGAGTCTCAAAATAAATTAGGTGAAAATGAAAATAAGAGAGATAAAAGATAAGAGCGAAAAAAGAGTATGAAGTGGTAGAGAGATTGATCCGCATATATCTTACCCAGCCAATAAAAACCAAACTTTTCTAATCCAACGGTTATAATAGAAATAAACAAGTCATACGGATCCCAAACCCATCCAACGCTCAAGAAAATCTTTCCTTTTATAAATTAAAAGAAAAAAAAAGTATGCAGATTAAAAAAGTAATTTCCAATACGTTGCTCAAATAATTTCATTTTACTAAATCAATGGTATTTATTTTGTGCAAAATGTTTTCGGGTGTGCAACGGACAATGGCGTTGCACATGGTGCAACGACAATATCCGTTGCACACCCCCAAAATTGAAATGCTACAAAATCCAGGATATGGTGTAGTGTAAGTGAATGCTTATTAAACCAGGGATATGTGTACCATATTATGTGCTCATACACTGTGCATTTACTAGATTTGATATATGCAACATCTACCTTATTGGAACTTCTGAAGAATTCTCCAAAGCACAAAAATGCTTAAAGCAGGAGTTCAAGATGAGACTTTCGGTAAAACAAGGTCTGAATCTATTGGTTGAGCATTGTAGATGGACGTCCATTAGTTTCGTCAACCTTAAGGGTTTAGACATGTTTAAATGGACAAGCTGACATGGTTCAGTCATTCGATCTCTTATAAGATTGATCGATTTGCATCAATAGAGATGTATCACTCTGTGGTTTGTATTACACAAAAGATGTGTAAATAGTATATTAGCTGAAATATGCTATAGATACCTGATATTGGGTTTGTAGTAAACATGTAAGTATGGATTTTCCCAGCACTAATATCGAGACATTGGTCTGAAGAAAGTCTCCCCTCATCTTCATGGTACCATTAAGCTTGACCTTTTGCATAAACGATCGTTGAATGTCTCCCACAGAGAAAAGATAATAGGGCGGTTTAAGTTTTTGATTTTTGGCAGGTAGATGATTGGTCTCCTAGTTAGACTATGGTAGAAGAGGATACTTGTGATTCCTCCGACCGGTCAAGGTTGTTCAGACAAAGCTAGTGGAGAATATATAAAGGCTGGCACAACCAGATGATCATTAAGAAATTGCACAGAGGAAAATCAGACTGGTTTTCTCAGCTAAAGGAAGCTGGAGCTGCTGAAGACTTTTAAGGGTGGTTCGGAAATCTAAGCAGTACTACCAGGCATAATGATCAACCAAGAGGGCTTCTCATCATGGGAGTAAATCCACATAAGACTATGGATATTGGAAGCATTGGACATTACGTCGTGTACTCTTTTTCCTTAGTCAAGTTTTTGTCCCACTGGGTTTTCCTTATCAAGGTTTTAATGAGGCATGCGAGTCCATGGATATCCGCAGTTCATCATGTTGTACTCTTTTTCCTCCGTCTTGATTTTTGTCCCACTAGGTTTTGGCATTTTTCCAAGAAAGGTTTTAACGAGGAAACATCTGCAGATTTATCATTGTTCTAAGGACTCATATCATTGTTCGGAAATCTAAGCAGTACTACCAGGCATAATGATTAACCAAGAGGGCTTCTCATTAGGGGAGTAAAGCCACATAAGACTATGGATATTGGAAGCATTGGACATTACGTCGTGTAATCTTTTTCCTTAGTTAAGGTTTTGTCCCACTGGGTTTTCCTTGTCAAGGTTTTAATGAGGCATGCGAGTCCATGGCTATCCGCAGTTCATCATGTTGTACTCTTTTTCCTTCGTCTTGGTTTTTGTCCCACTAGGTTTTGCCAATAAAGGTTTTAACGAGGAAACATCTGCGGATTTATCATTGTTCTAAGGACTCATATTTTTCTACGTTCATGTTTTGTCCCCCTGGTTTTTCCTGACAAGGTTTTTAATGAGATAACAATCTTAGAACGATGACCACCATCTAACGAGATGCATATCCATAGAGGTTATAGAGATGCGGCGCCTCGGATTTGTCCTAAATGGTTTTCCTGACTCAGCTTTGACAGAGGAAGCATTTCATGGAGATGACCAATCTCACTCCAAGTTCAGGTTTTTCCTAAATGTTTTTCCTGATGCGGTTTCAGCGATGGGAGAAAATTCGTGACGACCATCACCACTTTAAAGCTCCAAGAGTTTTATTTTCCTCCGACCAGTTTTTATCCCAGTCGGAGGTTTCTGGCAAGGTGTTAACGAGACAATGGATTTGCTCGGACTTTGTCCCATCGGGTTTTTACCGGCAAACCTTTAACAAGGAAGTGTATCTTAAAATGGTGGTCCAAGGGGGAGTGTTGTATGAACACGTAGGTGTCCCACCATTTTTACTTGAGTATATTCGAGTGACTTCTCACGGCTTTTGACCCATCTAGTACAATCCAGTGAGAGCTATAATTGAGTCGGTAATTATGGATGGCCACACCAATATGGGACCCATCCAACCTACTATACTGAGACACATATCACATGTAGGGATTAATTATCCTTTTTCCTTTCAGAGATAATTCTTATCTCTTTGCACCGACTCATTCTTCCTTGGCTATAAATAGCCACTACTTTATCCATTTTGTAAGAAAAAATATGAGAAATAAAACCGTCCCTTTGCTTTCCATTTTCAATTATGAGTTTATCAGCTTATTATTTAATAATCACTAGTACATGTATTATAAAGCGTTTGTTTGAGCTTTACTAATAAAGTCGATTCATTTTATGCTCAACATATGGTATGAGCCGGTGATTAAACATTTTTTTTATTTTCGTTCTTCACCTCCTCTCTCTTTCTTCCCGAGAAATCTCAAATATCTTAAACACATTATTTCCTTTCCTCAGTGCCTTTAGTTGATCTTGTTTATGTTTCTACATGTTGCATCTTCGTGGTTTGAATTCGGTGTCTGCCATTGAGCACCATTGTTCAATTTCCTCTGTGTCTGAAGTTCCCACCATGATTGGTGGGATGGACGTCTCACATGGCTACCCTGGACAATCTGACAAGTTAGTTTTATACCATGACATACTTCCACATTAGCTACCCTCTTTCTGGTTCTATTTTATTTTGTTTTCCATTTATACCTTTGTCAAGTGTAGTTAGGAATTTTCTTTCTATTCTTGGCTTTTGAACTAGCAATTTAACTTCATGAAAGGATTAAGTTTGACAGTATGTCTTAGCTTTCGTACCACCTCATTTTCCTTATTTATTTGTTTCATGCTGTAGGTAGAAAAGTGTGATTAGAAAGGATGTTCCTCGCATATTTGAAGCTGCAATTGAATGTACCCTTGGGGCGAGGAAGCTCTATCTATTTTGAACTATTCATTTGTTTCTTTGTGCGTTCCTACAACTAAAGCTCGTCATGGTTTCCAGTATATGGGCTTTATGAAACACCAAAATAAACGTCGCTGAAATTGGCCTCAACCTCCTGTAGAAGTTGCTAAAGAATTTCCAGGTTTCCGACACTTGCAATCATTTCTGCCGGACTTACGTTGTCAAAATCAAACAAGAGACTTTTGTGGTCTTAAATAATACATATCCTAAACTTCTTCCATTGAGGTGAAGTTTAACATCTCTCGTAGTTATTTTTCATCATCCCAAACTTCACCACAGATCTCAAATCTCAATATTTGAGTAGTTTGCAGGAATTATTTTTGTTTATTGTTCTCGCTTTTTCTTTCTAGCAAAGAGAGGATGGCAGCAGTATTTGTTACAACTTCAAGAGCATCCTCTTAGAACCAAGGTTTCGTTTCTTCTCTCTTTCGATTATCTGTTTTTTTTTTCTTATTTTTTTTTTTTGTAAGAATTAGTAATTAAGCTTGTTTGATTCAAAATGGGTTTTGTTTGATATTGATTTTCTGATGCTAATATCTTAAAGTGAGTTTTTGTAAATTTTGCTCTCGGGCTATTACAACAGGTGTCTTGGCAGGAATAAGTGATTCTGTAACTCAGAAACGTTCTGGTATACAGAACCTTCAATTGAAATGCCTTCTTTTGAAAGTGGTAACTTCTCTTATTCTTTTCTCATCCAGCTATTGATTTTGTTCTTTCTTTCCAAAACTGAAAGTGGGGTTCGAATTTAAGTTTTTGAATTTTCTCTCTTGCTTCTGATTTGATGTTGCTATCTTGAATTTGCATATTAGCTATGTTGCTTCTTCATCTCAATATACCATACTACTTACAATTGCTCTCTGTCCACCAGATAACCAATTTGAGCAGCCACATTCTTTAATCTGTAATTTTTATGTGGTTAAGTGTATGAGTATAAATATGTAGTTTAAATATCATGTTCTTTCATCACTATATAAATGATTTATGAGTGTATCTTAGATGCTTCTTGATATTACAATCACGAAAAACCATGCCACTGATTGTTAGACGATTATCTCGGTTTTCCTGAAATACCGTAATCAAAATAAATGATGTTATTAAACCTTGATGGCTTCAAATGATGCCTCAATAGAAAATATGGAATCGGGTATGACCTTGGTTGCTTCAAATTAATGATGACATTGTTCGAAAGTTTAGCCAATAGCTTAGTAGGTTAGATTGTAGCACATGATTGTTACTGAAGATACATCTCTCGAATTCGCGAGTGAAATTGATACACATCACTGCTAACTTTTCTTTCTGACGGACGTTTACAGACTCTAGAGAATTTGTTCTCTATATTTTACTTAACAAATTACTTATCTTTTCACACTACCTAGATGACCTTCCCAGCTCTTGTATTATTTATATAAATTTTACACTTGTATTACATGACTTTGCTTTGAAAAATTCCTAATCTCAGGAGGTGGAGAAAATAATTCATCCATGTTTAGTTGAGTTGAGTGAGGACCCAGATGTGGATGTCATATTTTTTACTAGCCAAACACTTCAACCTGGCGTCCAAGTCATTATGTCAAGTTAGCAGATGTTTATCTGTATTTTCAACCTAAACTGAACTTATATTTGTTCTTGAGTGGTATTTATGGACATTACTGCAAAGAGATTATTTGTAGTTGATGGACAGGCTCAGTTTGATCCATGCGATTACACAGAGGATGTCTACCAGCAGGAGCTTGAGCACATTCAGCAGGTCAGTTTAACCCATTCCTATGTTGATTACCCTTTTTTGGTTTAAGTTGCCTCACACTTCACATCTATTAGTTACACTCAGGTTGGTTAAGTTCAACCAATTACGCAGAAAATCTGGTCATGCCGTGATGGAGATGGTGTAAAAGTGTTTCCATAAACTTGATTATTATGTTGCATATATAAGAATTTGCCAGACTAATCTTATTTGTTATGTACTTGTTATACGTTGTCAGCTACGTTCTATCTGGCAAAACCCCATGGACTTTCTAGTTTCTACTAATTGCTTGATTGACTGGATCTTGTGACACATTGCATGGATACTGATAGAAAGGAGATTCCATGTTATCCTAAAGAACGTTATGTTAGTATCTGCAATTACTTTCAGTCATTAAGTTTGATATACCAGCGATTATCTCAGTTTAGTTTTCTTCTTCTAACAGGTTTTAGTCACAACTAATAGTGGCCAAGATACCATTACTTCCTTTTATGGTTGTTTGGGATTGTACATTGAAGGATAAGTTTCCTCAACTATGTCTGGTGTTGACATCAGAGATATAACAGCAAGAAAAAGAGTTAAATCCCATTAAGGATCAGTTTCCTCAACTATGTATCAGTCGACATTGCCTAAGATCAAGGTTTGTGGGAGTCTTATCATCTATCTAGCTAGGCAGTTTTCTTATGTATCGGTGATTCTCGTTGCAAGGAATTAGCCAGTGATTCAATCGGCAAAAAACTTCTCAGTATAGAGAAAATTTCGGATTGCTTAATCTCGCAAGTCCCTGAGATATCAATTGTCTTTTCGCAATGGACACGGATGCTGGATTTGCTTGACGCTCGTTTGAATAGTTCTTCAATACAATATAGAAGACTGGATGGGACAATGGGACAATATCTGTTCTCGCTAGGGATAAAGCTGTGAAGGATTTCAAGACACTTCCAGAGGGTTGTTTGCGTTTCTTTTCATCTTTTTAATTTACATATTATTTTTACAGTTAAAATGTATAGATATCTAGGTACATGGAAATTAAGTTTGAACACAAGGAAAAGCAATTTATTCCACCAAGCAAGTGAGAAAAGAACGAGAATTTACTTTCAGCATTTTATAACTGTCTGATTGGGAAGCATAAGTGTTAAAGAGCCCAGTATGTGTCCTTAATCTAAACAGGAGGGGACCTCGTGTAAAAAAAAAAATCAGCAGTAGAAATAAGTGAAGATCCTTCCCACGAAATCTCAATTAGATTCCTTAAATCTGAATATTTCCTCCTTTGCTTGTAACAGGTCACTGTTATCATTATGTCTTTAAAAGCTGCAAGTCTTGGCCTGAACATGATTGCTGCCTGTCATGTTCTTCTTCTGGGGACCTGTGGTGGAATCTTACAACTGAAGACCAAGCAATTGATAGAGCACATAGGATCGGACAGACTCGCCCTGTTTCTGTTTTGGGATTAACTGTGAAGGATACAGTTGAAGATCAAATACTAGCTCTTCAGGTATACTTAACTGTTCTAATTATTTTGCTTTGTTTTTTTTGCTCTTCAGGATTACATGTTTTAGGTTAGGTTGAAATTATAGCCGATTAGAAACACTGGATCTTTTTAGATTGTAATTTTAGGGTGGATCCCTAGGGCCAGGCTCTAAAACTTGGAAACTGGGTTAGTTTGACTAGGAAGGGGAGTGCATAATCATCAATGATGTAGAGAACAGAAAATTAGGTGGCTTCAATGTTGCATTGAACAAATAAACAGCAGGAGGTCTAGACGAAAGGCAAAGCGCTGGAGCCACCTTAGACTCTTAAATAAATTTAGAGAACCCAAGGGGATGCGGGGCTACTTTAACATATAATCAGGATTAAGTCATCTATTACATTAGTGTTAATTGGCCTTTATGATTGTTGTTCTTGGTCATTAAGGAATTGATTGTTAGTTTTTAGTTTTGAGATCTACATGTTTTGATATTGGAATTAAGATGAATTTCTTTGCTACATTCATTTTTTTCCCAATATATTTCTTAGTTCCACCTTTCCACTTCCTTCTCTTTCTATACTAGTATGTTATGCTTTCACAACGTGCTGAACACAAGCTTATAGTCTCTTGTTGGGACCTGTTAAAGGAGATTTTGTAGTTTTACAACTTGGATTTTGTTGAATGGTGATTGATCTAGATATGTTTGGTGAACACAAGCTTATAGTCTCTTATTGGGACCTTTTAAAGAGGATTTTGTTGAATGGTGATTGATCTAGATATGTTTGGGACCGACTTTTCAGGAAAAGAAGAGATCAATGGTTGCATCTGCATTTGGGGAGGATGATGCAGGTGGTCAACAGACTCGTCTCACCGTTGATGACTTGAAATATCTTTTCATGGGTTAGTTTATGTCGTGATATGACCTACTACTCCGGATCTTGTGTAATAACAGGTGACGGTGAAGCTAAACCAACTGTACAAGGAAATGAAAGATGGATATGCAACAGCAAATGGAAGGATCTCACTCCGAAGTAAGCACTTTTGGGTGTAATAATTTTTATAATTTCAAGTTATTTGTTTGGTCTCCGACCATTAGATTTTTTAAGGGCATTCCTTTAGGTTTGAATGTAAATTACGCTGAAAAAAATGTTATAAGACTTTTATAAAAATCAGGATTGATTGCCGTAAGGGTTTGTAATACATGAATTTCAAATATACGGATTTTTATTTATTATTATTTTTGGTTCTCATAATCTATCTTGATGGATTGTGATGGCCAATCATATGTTCATACGAAAAATTGGGTCTTTTAGTTGATCTACAATGGTATATGAAGGTGCAGAAATCTGCCGGAATTATCCTCGGAATTTATTTTTTACCTGGAATTATCGTCGAAATTTACTTTTTTTTTTACCTGTAAATTGGTTTGCAACTTATATAAGTATTGCTCAAATTAGAGTAATACGTTGCCTAAATTATTGTAAGCGTTGCACAAATTAAAGAATCCGTTGCTCAAAAAATGTTGGTAAACCAGGTGACCAACGTTTATATGCGTTGCACAAATTAATTTGACCAACGGATTTACGTGTTGCACACAAATTTGCTACGCCATATTTGCAACGGATTTACGCGTTGGTGAAATTCATTGCAACGCGTATATACGTCCCAAATCGGATGTTTTGGTATAGTGTAAAAAGCTTCTCGATAAGGGGCATTTGAAGGAAACAACAACCGATGCAGTGATAACCAAGGTGGAAGTGATTTTTCTCAAAGATTGTTCACCAATAATCCTAAAAAAAAGGGGGCAAATTGTATACACCGTAAATATATCGGCACATGGAGAGTGATTAAAATATGCAGCTGGATATAAGAATACAACGACATACACCGAATCAATTCTAAGTCTGCTTACAAACTAAGCTAATGTCATTTTAGTAATAAATAAATATCCATTTTCCCTATACGAAGGAGTGATAAGATGGAAACAAGGGGGGAGTTTTTCTTTTCCCTTCTTCCCACAGACACTTTGGAGAACCCCTTTCCTCTCTCTCCTCTCTACAACTCTCTTAGCACGAGGGGTTCATGAAGTAAGATACAAAAAGTTATAGGAAATACGCAGTCAGGCACCTAACAAGTTGCTTAGGAAACACCGCATAAACGAAACTTATTAAGGGAGATAAATCAATGTATATAACATATGCAAGATTATAGACCAATAGCATCTCAATAAAGTCATCCTTATACATAAATTGTTTCTCTAGATTAAAAATATAGTTAAATAGAAAACAAGACATTACTTCTTAAAATATAAATAAGTAATAGCTTATTTATCAGAATGAAACACCTAATGTCAATTTTGAATAGTCATTCCGAGGCCTTTATTTGATCAGAAAATACCTTAGGCTAATTATTTATAAGAGGGTCAAAATTGTTGCCGAACTGGTCTGACAGACAACGAAGTAGTCTAGTTTTCCAGCTTTCAAAAAAAATTATGTCCATATTCTGAGATTTTATGGACTTGGATATACAACAAAATTCAGCAAATGACATCTCAACAGAAAGGTGAGATAAGCCTCTATAACTTTCATGTTTTGGGCTCGACCAAATTATATCATTATCGTACCTAAAACCATCCATGAAGTTATTGCAGTGTCACTACTACTATGTTTTCCATATTTCCCACCGGTCATTAAATCACTCGCATCTCTTTCAATTAAACTTCAAAAGAAACAAACCATATACCCCTACAAAGATGAGAGAGTCACCTACAAGTCTTGAGTTTTAACCTAGGATCAAATCACAATTTAAGATGCTCAAAATAGAGCTTAAAATACTAGCAGTCAACACTACAATGTGTTTTGAAATTAGTTACTCTTTGAGGCATGATATCAAACATCTATGGGCCATAAATCCAATTCATAATTCTGAAATTACGAATGCAATACCAATTTTTTCCTAACTTGAAAGGATTCCCATCACCAAGAATAACTTTAATAAACTTATATTTGCAAACTCGCACATACCCATACTAGCATTTAACATGAAATAGATACTATGAACATAATTAGGAGAAATTCTCAACTAGTTAAAGTTGTTGCTACAAATAAAAGAGAAGACTAAAGTTAAAAACAATGTATCAGAAGATTTCATAACATAAACAAATTACAAAGACATAGTTTCAACTTCTAGGAAACAAACTGAACTCTTTACCAAGCTTTGTTGGGTACTACAATACCAACATAGATATAGCTGAAAGTGTTAGCCCACCAATTACCCGCAGTTGTGAAATATCGGAAATAACCATCAGTATTGTATCAGGTTGTTCCCATTTCAACTCCAATTCCTCCTCCCAACGAAGACATACTTAGAATCCTACAAATCGAGCCAAACAAGAACATAAATAAAAATTTAACAAAAAGATGTCCGAAGTAGAGTAACAAGCACTGAATCTAAACAAGATAATACCAAAGAAGAAGAAAAAATAATCAAATACATGGAGTACAGATCATAAAAATTGAAACAAAATCAACAGATTAAACATGAAAACCCCAAAAATTGATATCCATACTAAAAACCCACCATTAATTTCCCTAGTAGGAAACATATAAAACAGGATCCACAAAATAAATAAAAAAAATACAGATAGAAATATAAAGAATAAGTTAGGATTTAGAAGATTTACCTTATGAACCATCACTGGTGATCGATCTTTTAAGTAACTCCTGCAACAAAAATCAGAAGAGTTACAAAACCTAACAACAAATAAAATGAAAAAATCAGAAAAACAGAAATGGGAAAAATATTTTGCAGACCCTAATTTTACCTTCTAAAGTTGATGAAACTAAAACCGTAATAACGAAATAGCAGAAGAATAGTTGATTACAACCCTAATAACAAAGTAAAATGGTTGAATAAGAAAATAATTTTGAGATTTAGATTCAAAATCTAGGGCTTTCCGAACAAAAAAAAGTGATCTTGATGATTTTTGTTCTTCGAAATAATCCCTACTATAACATAAATGAAGTCCTTCTCGCGTTCAAGATATAGAAGATCTAAAACAAAAATCAGAGAAGAAAAGATTTTGAAGAGGAACAAGAGAGGAAAGAAAAGGTTATGGGAGAGAGTAAAAAGAGATGAAGAAGATGCAGTGATCTACACTACAATTAGCCAAACTAGGGTTCAATCCTATAGGGTCTACGCTGTAGAGATTGAGATAACAGCCTCAGAGAGGCAGAGAAGATGAACATCACTAACAAAACAATAATTCTATTCACTAACTTCCCAAGGAATTACAGACTTATCAGGGTAGAATAATGGCACATGTGCCAGACGCATGTGCTAAACATACTAACTACACCTCGGCAGCCTTTATACATGGGTGCCCTAAGAATGGGACATGACAAATACTCACCCTTTTAAATTATCCTTGTCCTCAAGGATATGAGTTAAGATCTGGTCTGACTACTGGAGTGATGATACATGAGAAGAGTATAAACCTAAACAGCTAGTAAATATCAATAGTCTTAGTATGAGGCCATAAATACGACATCTTCAGGCCCATCCATTGTTGCCCAACAACGATAGTCTTGGTATATGCGGTATAAAAGAGAGCATCAACATCGTGACCTGAATATATATCGTCTTATGACATCATATTAGAAATCAGCCAAAAAATGCATACAGCTTTACTCAACAACAAATTAAGAAATAAGAATATCCTCAATACCTGCAGGCAAAAGTATGGACACCATTGTGCACCAGAGCTTCTCAATATCTGGTGGTGCAAATAGATAATACTGGAGCATACCAGCATAACGGATCTTTGGGAATCTAGCGTGGTCAAAATCCTTGAAGTTGTCGTATTAAGGGCCTTGGCAAGCATAGTCATACAATTCGCACGAAAGTTGAAAGTCAAAGCAGCATCACCGTCCAAAACTGGGCCACTATCATCGACTATAACAAATGGAGGCAAGTACTGGTCACTGGCCTTTGGTTCTGCCCTCAGTGTCTTAACTGAAGCACTCTTAAAATTGTACGGTGCTTCACCAAGAACTTGAGCATCACATCCTCTTTTCACAACACCTCAGTCATTTTCTAATAATAAAGAAAACCGTCAGTGACCCAGATGAAGTCATTATTAATGAAAACATACAATTATATCACTCGATAATCAAGCTGGTGTAATCATGATTTAACAAATACTTCCAACATAGTATGAGTTTGGGAATCTACAGGGTACCAGGGATATCCCTAACTGAATATGATCCTACAAGAAAGGACACCTAACTTCGAGAGATATTATTTTGAGTGGGAATATACCAGCACAAATTAAGACAGATTTGGTGTATTTCTGCACATAAAACCTTAAAGCTACAATTGCCTGGTCAAAAGAGTTTCTAATACCTTGTAACGGTCAACTGTGACATTCATGCGACCACCGCCAGATGCAATTTCTGCATCAACGCCATTTGCTCGCAATTGTGCAAGGTCATTCTCAATAGTTTCAACAAACCAAACATTTGAACCATCCAAAACATCACGACCATCAGTGAGAATATAAAGGCGGTTTCTTTTGGCACCCCTCTTGCTAGTGGGGAGTACCAACAAAGGAAAACCTGGTTTCACAATAAAACCTGGTTTCACAATTTTAGCAACCTGGTTTCACAATAAGACACCATAAAACCTGGTTTCACAATTTTAGCAACCTTTGAAATTTGAATATAAAACATCAGCTTTCAGATGAGCATTCAGCTCTAAGGAGGTCACCTTTGGCTAGTTCTTTGATTTCATCAACATCATCAATGGTAGCATCATCATCCTCATTGGAAGCCGCTTCATTTGTATCTGTTCATTCATTAATTAAAGTAAGAAAATCATATTACCTCTACAGAGAATTGTGAGGTTGACATTAATATTATTAAACTAGAACATAAATTCCTCTAGAATCCAAAAAGCACTGTAATGAACCTGCATAAAAAAAAATTACAAGCTCCATTTGATACCAATAAAATTGCTTAACGAAACCTCATGACAACGCATATCAGAATGATGCAAGGGCTATTTTACTACATAATCCTTCTTCTAATTTACTAACCTTATGCATTTGTCTATTTAACAAAATCGAGATATATTCATTCCAGTATTCTACAACTCAGGTTTCATTGTTATTGTTTCATGATAGAAAAGCCCGGAGCAGGCTTTCAAAATTTATTAGGCTACATATGTATGCAACTACTGATCCATAAATTGGCATCCTAAAGTCGGATAGAACTGAGTATACCTGCACAATTTTTTACCAGTTTCTGTTAACGGGACTAGCCCCAATGCTTTAGAAGACCTGATTTTTTTTTATATACTTTCAAGAGCTACGTTAGCAACAAGCTTTTACTTTTAACAGAACCTGACAAACTTCCGCCAGAAAAAGGTTTCAGAATGTCGGGCATATATGTTAGTGGCCTGCCTTTGAAGCCTTAATTTCTTTCTAAATTGGGACACGCATGGCCTTCAGCCCGTTTAAACAAACATCCCCATAAGAAAGAAGAGTGTAAAACAGAATAAGAAAAGGTCGAACAACAAGAAAAACAATCATAAGAACTAACTACCATGGTTCTGTTGTTCTACATAATATACACTAGTTAAGCATTCACATGCTTGACTTGGGGCTCAATCAACGAATTAGGGAACTTAACCTTGCCAGCAGTACAACAGCGGAACATCCTGTTAAGCCTCTATCTCATCTCAATTTAAGCAACATAGGCACTCTAGATTCAAGTTAAATGTGGGTCTATACGCTTCTAGTGGAAACATGTGGAGGACTGGAGGGGCCTGAACTCAAAACTATGTACAACAAAAATCTTCAAAATTTATTGATTTTTTCCTACTTAAAACAAGAAGAAGGTTAAACTTATCAACAATATGTGGGAAGGTCAGACAACTCAGACCAAACCATCTTAACCACCAAGAATGAAAGCTACCCTATCCCAATCAATCCGGAGGTTTAACTCAACTATGCTGATGGTTATTGGTCATCTAATCAACATCTAGCAGTTCAATATCACTCTACAAACAAGATAGGTTCAGGTTCAAATGGTATACTTGCTAAGTAGGAATGCCAGAAGTAACAAATGATATGGTAGAACTGGTAATAAATGTAACAGTAGCTAACCTGAATGCATCTTGAAGCTCTCTACTTTTAGGATCCAGTTTTAAACTAGTGGAAAGGGCAATTGTTGCATCATCAAGCTTCTGCACCAAGTGCAGCAAAGATTATCAAAAAGGATTTCTTTAAACAAAAAGAAAAGAAGAAAATTAACCAAGAAGGAAAAATTGACGAATATGTACATTCAGCAGTTTGAGTGCTATGCCTGCCCTATAAAATGCGAACGCCTAAGGCCAGGCTGGTCTTTCCAACAAGCATAGAGCAGCATCTTCAAAAGAAAGATCTCTCCTTTATTCAAATACACATAGCACAAACTCCTGTTGGCTAGCACAGCTGCATCACAAGGTTTCATGTTGAGGGCCTGAAAAACAAATTAAACTAGATCGATCAACCCATCAATGGGAGAAAAGAAACACACAAGAAAGCTGGAAAGAAAGAGACTAAGAAGTAAGAACCGTCAAATCTTTCAGATCAATTTCCGCATTTGAGAATATGTGAAGACAATGGGAAATCGTGAATGTTAGTGGTTTCCCATTTTAACTACACTACAGGAGAAACATGTCCCTCTTCATATGAATCACTACGTAATAACTTTAAAAAATCAACTGAGATGTACAGTTATAAGTTGCTTATAGATTCAATTTAGATGACAATGATTTGAGAGGAACAGAGAAGCTGTTTTTCTTGTGTAATACAGTATAGTTGGGACATGAATGAAGCCACCTTTCCAAAACTTGATAGTAGATTTTGAAATAAGCATATAAGGAACTGCATAGAAATATATACTTCCGAACTGCAAAAAGAAAAATTAGCGCTTGTACCCTATTTCGTTCCTACATCATGATTTTTACAAGCGGTTTGTGGAGATTTCTGCGCACATTTTCTATTATAATGTAGATGTTCCTTGTAATGAAGGCAAAGATTCCCCAAAAAGAACAAGGATTATCCTTATATTGTTGACTATGTTAATCTATGGCATGGTAGATTTGGTCATGTAAATTATGGTTCTGAAACATTCGAGTCAAATTTTGTTGCTTCTAAATGTGAAATATGTGTGCAAGCAAAGATAATTTAGAATTTCCCATAAGGTTTCTTCCTTACTTGAATTAGTACATAGTGATGTGGGTGATTTGCATATTCTTCCACTCGTGGTGGAAATAAGTGTCACTTTTATAGAGGATAGTACTAGATATGCTTACATATTTGATGAAATCTAAGGATGATGTTTTTGACTCAAAATATATAAAGACACAGTGGGAGTCGTTACGATCGTGGTGGTGAGTATTTTCGAATTTAAATTCTTTTGTCAAGAGCATGGTTTAATTCATCCATCTTATGGCTGAAAGGAAAAATAGAACTTTGATTGATATGGTTAATTGGATGCTTATAAGTTCTAGTTTGCAATTCTTTGAACTATGTTAATACACCTTTTGAAAAAGAAGAATGTTTCTCCTTAAGTTGTGGTTTAAAGGAAACCAAACTTGAAGAGACTTAAAGTGCTTGTTTGGCATATGTTCGGCGAAAAAGACCAAAATTGGGAAACCTTATAAATGTGCTTTTGTGGGATACTCTCTTAATAGTATCCTTTCTGTTAAAATTTCGGTTATAGAATACAATCCTAAAAGAGCCGGTTCTCATGCAAACATTGTTACCTAGTCTCGAAGAGACTAATCACTTGTTAGATTTTCCTGAGGAAAACTCTCCTCTGATTGAGAAATCATCTGCCGGTAAGGAAGATTTAATACAATAACATTAGCTAGAAAACTTTCTATAAACTACACATTTAGGAGCACCACCTCATGAAAGTTGAAACTGCTGAATGCCAACAAAAACAACAAGTATGAAATGATAGAAATGTTAATGGTATGGCATACATACTAGTAATATTTGACTTACAGTATGCCTGTGAAAAAATAGTGAAGTCATTTTGTTCCCAAAATGTTAAGCAACTATTCAAAACCTCAAAAGAAATTCACATAATGTATTTACCTTTAATTCAAACTTCTCGGAAGTTGCATGCTTCATTATTCCATTTATACTCCAGTCAACATATGATGGAATTGGAGATGTCACAGGAAAAAGAATCTCATAGTCTACCAACGCTTCTTTTCATATTAAGCAAACACAATTAAGAAACTAAACGAAGGATCAATGAAGTTGTGCTGTTCTAGCGCAAGGACGGTGTAATCAAGTCAATCCCTTTGATCGTTTAAATTGGCCCATGGAGCTATATAAAGCGAAATGAGACGCTCATTAAGTACCACTAAAAAACCTTTTTAAGTACCATTTCATGTCAGATACAACAGATGATGTCCACTAAATGAACGGAGACAGAGAGTATAATTAGCTTACTTTATCTGCAATATTTGGATCTGCACCAGCTTCAACCAGTAGCTTCACTTTTCGGCTGCAAGTGATAGAGCTTTTATCCATCTGGTTCACCATTTGGATCAGCACCTTCCTACACGGATGAAAAAAATATTTACCAGAACAAGTTATACAGGGTATATTTACAAACCCAGAAATAGTATACTGAACATACTGAAGCACCCAAAACCACAAGCAAACACTAAAAAATCATTAGATTTTTATTTTATTTTAACGGTGTCATTTTATTACTTCAACTATCAAGTACTGCATTTGTATCATCCATTACAATGTGATTTAAGGAAATTGGGATACATGTAGTCCAATCAGGGTGTTTGGACACCAGAGGCAGACACCAGAAATAAAAGTTGCAAGCAAAAATATTTTGCTTCACAAAAAATTAACTTTTTGATTTTAGCAGTCGTTCTGAAATTTTCTACCCAAACTAATTTCTTTTACTTTTTAACTTCTAAAAGTCGAAAAACTACTTCTTCAAACAGACACTTACTTCTAACTTTTCGACTCAATTAAGTCGTAAAGAACCAGATAACAACCATCAGCTGTTTGATAAGTAAATAAGTGACACACGGTGAATACTCTATCAGCTGTCTGATTGTTTGTTTCGAGCCGGATTATCCCTAGAACCAATGTGAGTTTTTTAATTTTGGCTTGCTTGCTGCCTTGATCGGATGAGAACGAAAAAGAGGCTTATGGGATTAATGTGAGGGAATAAGGATAGCTATATTTCTAGGAGCAAACTTGAGGCGAATATGAAGTCAAATGAAAGGAAATTCCAAAACCGCTTTTGTTTAGGAACAAGGAAGCTACTTTTTTGTGAAGCAAAATATTTTTACTTTTGACTTCTAGTATCCAAATACTCTCATTTTGGATACTATCATTTTGGAAGTTACTTTCAGAACTTATTCTGAAAAGCTAAAAAAATTATTCGGGAATTCTATTTCGAAATGTCTTCCAGAAGCAACAAGATGTAAAAGTTTCAGAAGCAAATCGTATTGATTTCCGACTTTTTGGTTTGACTTCTGCTTTTCGCATCCAAACACCCTCCAAAATTTATAATTGAAACAGAAAAAAAATCTTTCAGCAAGATAAAGTATTTTTATTTCAGATTCATCCAGCTTATACTTAATATGGTTCCATAAGCTCTGCTTAAGTGGTGCTTAGACCATCAAAATCTAGCGTCTAGGTAGTGCCTCTACTCTACTATCCGTAGGTCTGTTGCGTATTAAAAAAAAATATGCCAAAAATGACAGCCAATATCACATGGTCCTGTCATGTCCAAACCAATGTTTCGAACCGAACTGCCATTTGCTTGACAGAACAAGACTCAGTGATATTGGCAGTGATTTTTGATATTTTTATTTAATTTTATACGCGGCAGACTTACGGATAATAGACTAGAAGCACTACCGAGACACTAGATTTTCACCAAATGCTTTACATTATCATAAGAAGACCTCAATCAGCGATTCGGGGGAGCTGAAACCTGCCAGGACTACAACTATCTTTTAAGCCTCTATCTCAACTCAAGCAATACAGTCGGTTAGAGTTAGACCCAAGTTAGATGAGGGTCTATACACTTACTGTGAAACATGTGGAGGGGCCTGAACTCAAATGAATGTATAGCTAAAATCTTCAAACTTAATCAAAACCTTCTAATTTAAACTAAAAAGAAGGTAAAACGTACCAACAGCATTGGGGAAGGGCAGATGACTCAGACTAAACCATCTGAACTGCCAAGTATAAAAGAAGCCCAAGCCCAATCAACCCGGAGTTTTTAACTCCACTGTGTTGATCGTTATTGGCCATCTAGTAGACATCAAGCAGTTCAATTTCACTCTCCAATCAGGTTCTAATGATAAACTAGTAGAACTGGCAATCAGGATACGTTCAGGTTCTAATGATAAACTAGTAGAACTGGCAATCAGGATACGTTCAGGTTCTAATGACAAACGGTAGAAATGGTAATAAATGAAATGGTAGCTAACCTGAATGCATCTTGAAGCTCTTTATTTTCAGGATCCAATTTCAATCCATTGAAAAAAAGCATCTGCTGCATCAACGATTATCAGTGATGCAGGACAGCCCTTATCAAAATCAAGCTAGGCCTAGAAGCTTCTAGACTCTGTCTAGTTTCCTAGTTTTGTTACAATTCAGTTACATTAATTACTTAGCTTAGCAATTCTATTTTTAGTTAACTTCTTCTTTTAGAGTTTTACTCTTTTTAGTTTCTTCTCACGCCTTTATATACATGCTTAGTTTGTTCTTTGAGGATATATGATTATTATCAAAAGATTATTATTATCAAGCTTTTAGCTTCAGTTCTTAACCTCTTTCTCAAGTTTATCGATTTTCTTTCGTTTCTCAACCCTTTTTCGTTTCTCTGCAATATCCCTATTGCCTTCGTCTGGTTTGTGCTACATTAGTTGGTATCATTCGACAGTAGATTAGATTCTTATCTTTTCTTAGATCCACGATTTAAGCCAAACCCTACTTCCTTTTACAAAAAAAAAAAAAAACACATAACTTCAATCTTTGCAACCTATTTTTTCTATCATGGCAGATGCTTTGGAGACTAGGTTCCTTGCTATTGAAACCTTACAAAAGGATTTCAATGATAAAATCAACAATTTAAATACTCAGATGTCTGATCTTATGAAATTCCTAAAATATCAACCTGTACATGAAGTGAGTCTTCTACAAAGAATAAAGATGATGATGGTGTCCGCATCAAAGACAACATCGAGCTTATATCCAAGAACCCAAAAAGTCTTTCGAGTTATATGAAGACAAAGATGTCAAGATAATCGAGAAGAGGAGTTACAAAAGAGATGGGTTGAAGAAAGAAGTCTTCGTTCTGGACAGACTTCATACAATTCTTTACCTGAATATAAGTTAAAAGCGAATATACCTTCTTTTAACGGAAGTTTCAACATTGAGGAGCTGTTAGATTGGCTTTATGAAACTGAAGCTTTCTTTGAAGTTATGGACGTTCATGACGATTCCAAAGTTAAGCTTGTAGCTTATAAGTGAAGGGTGGAGCTGCGCCTGGTGGGAAAAGATTTGTGAGGATAGACGCAATGCTCATAAGCATCCTATTCAGATTGGACAAGAATGCGTAAGATGATACGTGCTAAATTTTTACCAAGTGATTATAGGCAACAACTTTTTGTTAAACTACAAAATTGTCAACAAGGAGCTCGTCTTGTAGAAGTTTATGTTGCTGAGTTTTATAACCTCCTTGCTAGGAATGAAATTAATGAATCTGAAGAACAATTGGTGGCCCGTTTTATTGAAGGGTTGAATAGATTGATTCAAAACAACATGACTCAATCTGCCTTCACTATGGTTGAAGCTATTCAACAGGCTACAAAGATTGAAAAGAGACTTTTTAAAGCTTCAAAGAGTTCTCAGTTTCGTCCTCCACGTTTCTCTTCCAACTACAAACAACAACAGTTTGCAGGTAACACTTATCAAGATAATTATGTTTCTCCTCCTCCAAGTGCTACTTATACTGATGATTTTACACCCCCACCTCAACGTCCTACTCATCCACCAGTAAATTTCAGTTTTTCTCAAACACCACTTCCTGCTAATTCTTCTCCAATTTTACCAAGTCCATCTGAAAATTGTGTTGTACAGCAGCAACAATCAAAACCTGCAATTCGTTTCTCGAACAGGAACCCACAACAATTCCCTCCTCCCAATAAATCAACAAACTTATATTCTAAGTTCAGAGGTGATAAGTGCAATAAGTGTCACCAAACTGGTCATTCATCTGCTGATTGTCGACGTTTCAATGGTTTTATTGGAGACACGTTTGACGACAAAGTCCGGGAACAAATAGAAGATGATGAGGAAGAAGATGAAGATTATCCAGATTTACATGAAGTCTATGGAGATCATTTGGTGGGTATGATTCGTCCTTCTTTGCTTAATCAACCTTGCTATTCGCGGAGAGACATAGCATATTTAAGACAAAGTGTTTCATTGGCGGGAAAGTTTGTGATATGATTATTGACAATGTGGTAGTGTTGATAACTACATCTCTTCTATGGTGGTCGAGAAGTTGGGATTACCCGTTACTCCACACCCTCATCCATATTAAATGGGATGGGTAACTAGTTCTACTACTCAACAAATTACACATCAATGTGTGATCACATTTTCTTTTGTGGGTTTTGAAGATTCAGTCTTATGTGATGTGATAGACATGAATGCAACACATCTTCTTCTTGGACGACCCTGGCAATATGATGTCCGTGCAGTGCATAATTGTTTTGAAAACACATATACGTTTTACAAGAATGGTAAACAGAAAGTTCTTCATCCATCCAAGTCTTCTTCTGTTCTTAAAGAACATAGTGATGCTAAGACAAGCGCATTGGTGGCTACAATATCACGCTGTTTACATTCATCTCATACTTTGAGTTCTCATGAAGACAAGAAACCAATGATAGCAGTGCCGTTCGGTACAATCTTTATTATCAAAGTATTCTGCATTATTTCTGAAGAATTGCCTGTGACTCTACCACCTTTGAGAGATATACAACATTGTATAGATTTCATACAGGAGCTTCTCTACCTAATCAAGCTCATTACTGATTAAGTCCTACGAAAATGAAATTTTACGGACAAGTTAATGATTTATTGAGCAAAGGTTTGATTAGACCAAGCAACAGTCCTTGTGCTTGTCCTGCATTTTTAGTTCCTAAAAAGGATAATGGTTGGAGAATGTGCATAGACTGTCGAGCCTTGAATCGCATCACCATTCCTTACCGGTTTCCTATACCTAGAATTGAAGATATGATTGATTTACTTTCTGGATCAATTATTTTTACCAAACTTGATCTGCGAAGTGGCTATCATCAGATTAGAATAAGAATTGGAGATGAGTGGAAGACTGCCTTCAAGACAAGAGAGGGTTTATATGAATGGCTTGTCATGCCTTTTGGTTTATCTAATGCCCCAAGCACCTTTATGAGGTTGATGAATCAAGTTCTACAACCATTCTTGAGTAAGTTTGTCATTGTTTACTTTGATGACATCTTAATTTTTAGTCCATCTGCCAAAGTACATCTCAATCATCTTTCTCAAGTTTTTCGTGGCACTCTCTGATCATTCTTTGTTTGTGAACCTAAAGAAGTGCACATTCATGTCATCTGAAGTTACATTTCTTGGTTACGTGATTTCTCACAAGGGTATTCATGTGGATCCTTCCAAGGTCAAAGCCATTGTGGAATGGCCTGTTCCCACTTCTATCAAGGAAGTAAGAAGTTTTCATGGTTTAGCTTCTTTCTATAGGAGATTTGTGAAGAATTTCAGCACCATTGCTGCTCCTCTTACTGACTGCTTGAAGAAGGACAAGTTTATTTGGACTGAAGAGGCTGATAGAAGTTTTAATACTCTCAAAGAAAGACTTTGTACAACTCCTATACTTGTTATGCCTGATTTTTCTAAGCCATTTCAAGTAGATTGTGATGCTTCTATCATTGGAATTGGAGCCGTTTTATCTCAAGAGGGACATCCAGTTGCTTACCATAGTGAAAAAAATTAAATTATACACAAAAAAAGTGGTCTACATATGAGTTAGAATTACTTGCTCTTGTTCAGGCACTCAAACAATGGCATACTTATTTGGTGCATCGTGAGTTTGTCATCAATACTGATAATCATGCTCTGAAATATCTTCAGACATCAGCCAAAGTCAACCGTATGCATGATCGATGGCTTTCTACAATTAATAAGTATACATTTTCCATTAAGCACAAGAGTGGAAAAATGAATCAAGTTGCAGATCGTTGAGCGAAGAAGTCATCTCCTAGCCACTATTCGTAATCGAAAGTCTAGCTTTTGATTACATTAAAGATATCTATCTTTGAAGATGCAGATTTTAAAGTATTATGGGAACAATGCATTTCTGCGGCTCATGGAGTTGATGATTTTCTTATCCAAGATGGTTTTTTATTCAAAGGTAATCGTCTTTGCATTCCTCATGGTTCTTTACGTTTACATTTAATTAAGTGAACTGCATGGGAGTGGTCTTGGTGGTCATTTTGGAAGAGACAAGACTATTGCTCTTGTAGAAGAACGCTATTTTTGGCCATCTCTGAAACGTGATGTACAACGTTATGTTATGAAATGCATGGTTTGTCAGCAAGCTAAAGGCACAGTTCAAAATCTTGGACTATATACTCCGTTACCAATTCTGATGCCCCATGGGTTGATTTGAGCATGGATTTTATTCTGGGATTACCTCGTACAATAAGAGGAAATGATTCTGTGATGGTGGTTGTAGACGAGATATTCAAAAATGGCACACTTTATTGCTTGCAAAAAGTCTCGCGATGCTTCTAACATTGCATCTTTATTCTTTAAAGAGATAGTTCGTTTACATGGTGTTCCTAAGTCCATCACTTGATCGAGACACAAAATTTTTGAGCTATTTCGGAAGACATTATGAATACGTTTGGGTACTACTCTACAATTCAAAGACGACTTCTCACCCACAGATGATGGACAAACCGAAGTGGTAAACAGATCTTTGGGTAATCTTATTAGAGCTAAATGCATGGATAACAGTAAACAATGGGATATCTTACTACCTCATATGGAATTTGCCTTCAACACTTCAGTGAATCGATCTACTGGTAAGACTCCATTCGAAATTGTTTATTCTAAAGTACCTAATCATGTTTTGGACTTAGTTGTTCTTCCTAAGTTGCAAACGTCAAATGTCAAGGCTGATAATCTCTTAGAACAAGCTTCTCACCTACATCATGAAGTCAAGGCTAAGCTGGCTGAATCTAATGCTAAGTACAAGAATGCTGCTGATATGCATAAGAGATTCAAGACTTTTAAAGAAGGCGAGTTGGTTATGATTCATCTACGTAAGGAACGGTTTCCTGTTGGAACTTATAACAAGACTAAGATGAAAAAGTATGGTCCATTCAAAATTCTGAAGAAGATCAGTGACAATGCTTATGTCATCGATCTTCCTACAGACTGGAACATTTCAAATGTCTTTAATGTTCAGGAAGTGTTCACTTTTCATGGTGATAGTGATCTTTTACTGAACTCAGAGGCGAGTTGTTTTCAAGAAGGGGGGACTGATGCAGGACAGCCCTTATCAAAATCAAGCTAGGCCTAGAAGCTTCTAGACTCTGTCTAGTTTCCTAGTTTTGTTACAATTCAGTTACATTAATTACTTAGCTTAGCAATTCTATTTTTAGTTAACTTCTTCTTTTAGAGTTTTACTCTTTTTAGTTTCTTCTCACGCCTTTATATACATGCTTAGTTTGTTCTTTGAGGATATATGATTATTATCAAAAGATTATTATTATCAAGCTTTTAGCTTCAGTTCTTAACCTCTTTCTCAAGTTTATCGATTTTCTTTCGTTTCTCAACCCTTTTTCGTTTCTCTGCAATATCCCTATTGCCTTCGTCTGGTTTGTGCTACATTAATCAGGAAGGAATTTTAAGTAAAACTCAGTGAAGAAAATTAACAGACAAGTAAACGTTGACGAATGTGTACATTTAGCAGTTTCAGTGCTATGCCTGCTCTAAAAACCGCCTTAGGCCAGTATGGTCTTTCAGCAAGCATCGAGTAGCATCTTCAAAAGCAAGATCACCTTTATTTAAATACACATAGCACAAAATCATGTTGGATACCACAGCTGCATCACAAGGTTTCATGTTGAGAGCCTGAAAACAAATCACCAGATCGATCAACCCATCAATGGGAGAAAAAAATATACAGAAGACAACTTGAAAGAAGGAGACTAAGAACAAGCGAATCTTTAAGATCAATTTCCAAATTTGAGAATACACAAAGACAATGTGAAAATTGTGGATGTCAGTGGTTACCCATGGCTTAACTTTTTCATTCATGTCACCCATTGCTTTGAGTACCAATATACTTCCAGCCAATACTCCTTCCTCTGAAATGCACTTGTTCCCCTAGATGTTGCCTCAAGAAAAAACTCCATTGCTTTACGATTCATCTGTCAATAACGAAGATTTAATACAATAAATTTTATTGAATACTTACTACAAACTGCACATCTATGAGCTCCACTGCATGAAAATTGGAAACTGCTAAATGCCAACAAAAACAACAAGTATAAAATGATGGAATTTTACTGGAATTTCATATGGCCCATAAACACCATAAAACCTAATATCGATCCATGACTTCTGGTAATAGATGATTTACAGTAAGCTGTTGAAAACAGAGTGAAGTCATTTTGGTCACAAAATGTCTCGGCACTGTTACAAAACCTCAAAAGAAATATACACAATATATTTACCTTCTTCATTGTTCCATTTATGCTCCAGCCAACACATGATGGAATAGGAGAAGTCACAGGAATAAGAATCTCAACACCTGAACGATTACCAATAACAGCTGCGACTTCCGTTCGCTTTAATCCGCCCTGTGACAAGAAAAGTCAGAACTTTCAAAACCCAAACAACCATAGGTGACATGAATAATTCATCTCATGGTGTACCACCACGCAATAACAAACTACACAGATGATCGAGAATGTTGCGCCATTCTAGCGCAAGGAAGAAATTATTGAGACAATCCATTTGATCGTTCGACTCAAACAGACTCATGGAGCTTTATAAAGTCAAATTGAGATGCTCATTACAACAGATAATGCCCACACTGAATGAACGGAGACCAAAAGATCAGCTTACCATATCTTTAACATTTGGATCTGCACCAGCTTATCAGATATGCATGTATGATGAAAACAATCCCTAGAGACTCACTCAAAAGAAACGGAACCAAGAGAAACATGGAAAGTTGATTTACATATGAAATCAAGAAACTGAAGAAAAAAAATTCATCTGCATGGATAAAAAAGGAGAGAGTTCACATAAAATGTACATAATTCGAAAAGTTATAGCTCGAATCATACATACTAGTCTATATAGATGGTCTAAAGTCAAACAAGAATGTAGAACAATATTCCTACCTTAAGTAATAGCTCCACGCACTGCCAAGATTGGGAATAAATAGATGCATGAAATGGAGTAAACGTATAATGGAAGACCAAATTTGGATGCAAGGAATGATCCTAGGTTATTACAGATCCACATTAAAAATATGTACATAGAGAGGAGGTGTATTACGATCACACTAGCATTCTAACAAGTAAGCTGAAAAGAAAAAAACTAACAAAGCAACATGGGGAAGAGATTCAACTCAACAGGATGGAAAATGTATGCATTTAGTTATATCAAAAGAGCTTCCTGTACAATCTATCGTGTATATAGGATTGAGCTTTAAACAGTTCTGTCTCGGAATTAAAATTAACCTATGTCGTGATCCATCAGTAACTTCTACTCAACAACAGCCAAGTGCCTTTCTATTGCTGCACGGGGAGTTTTACCTACGAAACACGTCACCGCAAATTGCATAATTACACACACTTCTAAATTATTTTTAAGAATATCAACTTTGACTTCAATCACTACTAAAGCTCTAGAAGTCATTATGCATAGGAATGTGGTCACATACTTACATCGCCAACATCTTACTGTTGAAGGTTCGATTAGTACATTAACCCATTCAGCGTGTTAGCCATAGACCTACCAATGAATCTAAAATACCCATCTCATTTTCAACGCAAAAGGTTAAAACACATCCTTCGGAGCCATTTACTCAGTTTTAAGCTTATCATGAACTTTAAATTCTATTAGTACTACTAAATCAAAAACATGGGCACGCACTAATGTGGACTATTCACACCAACAATCTGCATCAACCCACTTGGTAATGTCTTTGCAAACATCTACTATCCAAGAAAAGAAAGACAGAACAAAACAATGTCAAAGATTTGTAATGACCATCGTAGAAAACCCCTAAACATGAAACAATAATACATAGACAGAAAAACAACAATTTCCAATTCCAATTACTCCTCAACACTAACACAGGAATAAACGGAAAAACAACAAACATACAATTTTGAATCAAAAACACAATCAACATCAAGAGCAATCAAATCTAGGAAAACAAATCCACTTATTGTTATACCTGATCCATCTTTGAAATAAATTTCAAGTTTCAACTCTTCAATCAAGCACCAAAGAACTTGAACAACTTCCTCCAGCAGCAGCACATTTACCATCTCTATCTTTAAAATTCTCAACAATTGCTGCTATTCCGTCTCCATTTAATGGATATAAACTCTGATCAAAATCATCAACAAAAGTTTTAACAAAAAATTATCAAAAACACACAAAAAAAAAACCACACAAAAGAAATCCCAGATGAAAATGATGCTCACCTTTTATAGAAGTAGTGGAAAATGACCCTGATAGGGTTTTATAGGACTTGCAGGTGGAATATGCTCCATCCATGGAGAAGAAGATGAAGAAGAAAGTTTTACTGGGAAATGAGCAGAGGAGAGAAAGAGGAAAAAGTGCTTTAGCTTTTTACGGAAAATCGCGCCAAGGTGTTACAGTAAAGCGAAGCGGAGTGGGACTTGGGAGTTGTGGTTCGAGTCTAAAACTAAATAGGCCCTGACATAGTCGATCATGTCTTGGGGTACATAAAAAACGTGTACCATTTTAAGTACGACCACACTATCAGGCTGTTTATTGTTCACTGACTCCTATTAAGTTTATCAGGGACCTGATACACTTAACTAGTTCACATTATAACATCTCGTGTTATATGTCTCATGTACAGCCGGTTGTACATATATTTTAGTTATGCAAATATTGTAACAAGAATAGTATTCAAAATAATTTCCTTCCTATTCTACGGCACTTCAGTTTAGTTTTCCTATTCTACAGATGTAGCTATTCTTCTGCTTTATTTGTTGTACCTACTTATCTTCTTGTTCATGTAATCATATAAATACATCTCAATGAAAAGAACTCGCTACGGTTGTGTGAGAAAACCCTAAACCTTAGTCACCAGATTTCTTTATGGTATACTAGAGCTAGGTTAGATTTTTTTTTTCCTCAAAACCTAATCATCATGACCAACGGAGAAGGCGATCAATCCCACCCTTCTAATGGCAGTCTTGAAAAGGATACTGGTTTATCTCCTACCAGTCCCTATTACGTGCATCCGTCTGATAATCCGACATCTGTAATCTACACTCCTCTCTCCTAAACAGCGACAATTATTGTACCTGGGGAAGGGGAGTGATGAAGGCACTTAGTGCGAAAGGCAAGCTTGGATACATAGATGGTACGGTGAAGAAGCCGACTAATGCATCAGATCTCCCTCACTGGACGAGATGTGATGACTTAGTAGGTAGCTGGATATCCAATTCTGTGGATCCAGAAATCCGTTCCAACACTCAGAATTTTCCATCAGCCCATGAACAATGGTTAGAAATCAAATCTCTCTTTTCTCACCATAATGCGTCAAAGTTGTATGCTTTAAAACAGTCAATTGCTTTGCTCAAACAAGGCAATCTCAGTGTTGACATGTATTATACTCGGTTGAAATCCTTATGGGATCAGTTAGATGCTTTTCGACCGATTGAGCCTTGCATATGTGGAGCAGGGAAGAACTATGTGGATCATCACAATCAGGACCGCTCTATGGAATTTTTGCAGGGTTTGCACTATCGATTTTCTGCTCTACGTAGTCAGATCCCTTTAACTCCGGTATACATCCTCTAAATCGGACTCAAAAATTATACTAAAGTAGTTGCAAATTGAATTCCTAGGTTGCTCAGTTAATACGAAAAATAAACAGCATGTTTATTGTTTACTAAGTCTGATACAATTTACGGGTGGAACTAAAACTTTAAATCCAACGTCTAACATTAAGTATTGAACTTGAAACCGAGATTTCGAACCAAAATCTCCCCGATGCAAAACGTGTTGCATCTCTTGATATCTTCAGAGATCTTACTGTTGTCGTAATTCCAATAAACTCTCCTTCTTCTTCAAATCCCTAATCGTCTAATATCTGTATTTCTGAAATTATTCTTTTAGAAATTTATCTCGTGGAGCTAAAGTTCCCTATTGCCTTGCTTTTCATTTGGTCTTGGATCACTAGGTAATAATCTTAATTTTCTTACTTTCGAAAATGAAATAAATCTTAAACTTTCTTCTCTTAATTTGTAATTGCACCACTTATCTTTTTAGACTTTTATTTTATTTTTCAAAATAAAATAAAATGTAACTTTTATTTTTCAAATTACACAACATAACTTCTATTTTTCAAATTAATTCGGTACAAAATTAGATATATTTTATTTCAAAATTAAACTATTAATTCGGTAAAATACTCGCTCAATTTAAAAAAAAAATATGATTTTTAAATTTGACATATTTACAAGCTAAAATGAACATATATTTATTTACTGTAAACCGAGATATTGTAAATGTGGAAATGAGATTCTCTATTGATTTGTTTTTGGGTTGGGAGTAATTAATGAATCTTCTTTTCTTTTGTTTCTTTTGACAGAGAGTGAGAGAGAGAAAGACTAACGGGGTAGAGGAAACGTTTGTGATTGGGAGAAGCAAAAAGGGGTTTGCTTCGTTTGGTTAGCTTGCTTCATACACCTCCTCGAGAACAGAACAAAGTGACTGGAGTATGAGGAATAGAATATGATCATGTGATTTGGTGTTTTTGACGGTTAGCATATAATACATGACTAGAACCCTACAAATAAATATATATAGTGTCTATGGCACGGGCATTTAATATAATATCATAAAGACTACTGGGTGTTAGGATAATATTACTAGACTGGAGGCATTAATATGGCATATATTTGGATAAAGCATTTTCGATTTTGCCAGTGAATAGTCAGGATTCAGCAACACATTCCTAGGCAAAAACAGAGATAGACTGTTGCAAATACAGACCAGAGAAAGTTGTGCTATTGGTCCTGCAATTTTGTTTTCTGGAAAAATTGAAAGTGTCATCCTGCCGTAGTTTGTGAAATGTACGGCTGTTGCTATAGGCTTGATATGAGACTGCTTGCACTATGTTTTGATATGAACGCAACTGTCTCAAGCATTTGTTGCACATACTGAAATGTGTGAGAACAAGAAACAAGATCCATTTGATTTGTTACTGATTTGAATATGATGCGGTTTTAGTAAGAGACTAGAAAATCTGAGGGGAAAAAAACTTAATATCCATTTAGAGGCACTCAAAGAGGTATTTTGATTTTTGCTGGCTTGACAGAATAGCTCTTTAGTGTGGGGGAGGGGGGAGGCGGACTCTTATTGTGTGAGCGCACTTGGGGGAGAAATAGGCTTACTGGGTTAGCTGTTAGTAGGGCTGTCAACGGATGAAATTCCGTCAGATTTTCACCAATCCGATTCCTATAGGCTAAGTGTTATCGGAATTCTGAAATCCGGTAACATCCGACGGAATTTTAAATTTCGAATCCGATTCTGATAGGTTAACTTATCGGAAATCCGATAACTTCTGATAATTCCTAAACATATGAAAAAATTGGGTAAAAGGGATTTAAAATTACTAATCCGGTTATAATTTCCGATAATTTTTAATAATTTATGATAATTTCTAAGAATAAAATTTTCGATAGTCAACATCCTTATCCTAGAGGTAGGAAATTACTAATAAATTCCTATGTGTTATCGGATGTCGGAACTTAACAATCGGATGGGGTCTAATCCAATTTCGTTACGTTAAGGGTAAAAAATCCGATAAGAATTCGGATCCGACATCCAATATAATGGATAAAATCCTATAGGATCATGAATTCTCAGAAACGAATTTCATATTTCGGACTATTATTGACAGCCCTAGCTGTTAGGGGAAACTGCCTCACGAGTCACGACCGATTGTGGTTTTACCTTTTGACTAAGGTGTGGAGTTGATATGAAACATATAAGGTGGTTTGTCATCCTTATGGTGCTAGTATGTACCCATGCTCTTCCTGGCTATTTGGAATTTGATAGTTCTTAATGTTATGTTGTGAATCAATGTTTTGATTTTAAATAATTGTTGAAAGTAGACAATTATACATGGTGAAATAATGTCTGCATGTGAGCTTTCAATTATACATGGTGAAATAATGTCTGCATGTGAGATTTCAATTATACATGGTGAAATAATGTCTGCATGTGAGATTTCACAATTTTAGAATGGAGGTCTGTCCAATTTATGAAAAGTTGGTGGATAGGAAGTTATGTTGTTAGGAATTGCTTCAAGACATTTATCTCGTAGAACTAAAGTTCCTTATACAGTTGCCTTGCTTTTCATTGGAGATGGTTTTGGATCATTAGGTAATAATCTTAATTTTCTTACTTTCGAAAATGAAAAAAAATCTTAAATTTGCTTCTCTTAATTTGTAATTAGACCACTGATCTTTTTAGAATTTTATTTTATTTTTTTGAAAATAAAAATAAAATGTAACTTCATTTTTCAAATTACATAACATAACTTTATTTTCAAATTAATTCGGTACAAAATTAAATATATTCTATTTCAAAATTAAACTATTAATTCGGTAAAATAGTCGCTTTATTTAAAAAAAATAATATAATGATTTTTCAATTTGACATATTTACAAGCTAAAATGAACATAATATTTATTTTCTGTAAACCGAGGTATTGTAAATGTGGAAATTAGATTCTCCATTGATTTGTTTATGGGTTGGGAGTAATTAATGAGTCTTCTTTTCTTTTGTTTCTTTTCGTTTGGTCAGCTTGCTTCATACACCTCCTCGAGAACAGAATAAAGTGATTGGAGTATGGGGAATAGAATATGATCATGTAATTTGGTGTTTTTGACGGTTATCATAGAATCCAGGACTAGAACCCTACATATAATTATATATAGTGTATATGGCAGGGGTATTTAATGTGATAAAGACTAATGGGTGTTAGGCTAATTGTATTAGACTTGAAGTATTAATATGGCAAAGATTTGGATAAAAGAATTTTCGATTTTGCTAGTGAATATTCAGGATTCAGCAACACATTCCAAGGCAAAAACAGAGATAGACTGTTGCAAATACAGACCAGAGAAAGTTGTGCTATAGGTTTTGCAAAAAAAAATTCTGGAAAAATTGAAAGTGTCATAGTGTCGTAGTATGTGAAATGTACGATTGTTTCTATAGGCTTGATGAAATACTGCTTGCATTATGTTTTGATATGAATGCAACTGTCTCTAGTATTTTTTGCACATACTGAAATGTTTGAGAACAAGAAACAAGATCCGTTTGATTTGTTACTGATTTGAATGTTCTGCGGTTTTAGTAAGAGACTAGAAAATCTGATGGAAAAAACTTAATATCCATTTAAAGGCACTCAAAGAGGTATTTTGATTTTTTCTGGCTTGAGGATTGTTGAAGCCATAATAGCTCTATAGTGGGGAGAAAAAAAAGTAAAAAGGGACTCTTATCGTGTGTGTGCACTTGGGGGATAAATAGGCTTACTGGGTTAGATATTAGTATGGATCTTTTGACAGAGAGAGAGAAAGAAAGACTAATGGGGTAGAGGAAACATTTTGTGATTGGGAGAAGTAGGAAGGGGATTGCTTCGTTTGGTTAGCTTGCTTCATACACCTCCTCGAGAACAAAATATGATCATGTGATTTGGTGCTTTTGACGGTTAGAATATAATATAGGACTAGAACCC
Organism: Papaver bracteatum; assembly: GCA_023529315.1. Lineage (NCBI taxonomy): Eukaryota > Viridiplantae > Streptophyta > Magnoliopsida > Ranunculales > Papaveraceae > Papaver > Papaver bracteatum. The sequence goes on along the minus strand of JAJJWX010002638.1, from coordinate 931,378 downwards.
TACATATAATTATATATAGTGTATATGGCACGGGCATTTAATGTCATAAGACTAATGGGTGTTAGGCTAATGGTATTAGACTGGAGGCATCAATATGGCAAAGATTTGGATAAAGCATTTTCGATTTTGCCAGTGAATAGTCAGGATTCAGCAACACATTCCAAGGAAAAAACAGAGATAGACTTTTGCGAATACAGACCAGAGAAAGTTGTGATATAGGTCCTGCAATTTTATTTTCTGGAAAAATTGAAAGTGTCATCCTGCCGTAGTATCTTAAATGTACGATTGTTGCTATAGGCTTGATGAAAGACTGCTAGCATTATGTTTTGATATGAACGCAATTGTCTCTAGTATTTGTTGCACATAATGAAATCTGTGAGAACAAGAAAAAGGATCCGTTTGATTTGTTACTGATTTGAATGTGCCGCGGTTCTAGTAAGAGACTAGAAAATCTGAGGGAAAAAAACTTAATATGCATTTAGAGGCACTCAAAGAGGTATTTTGATTTTTGCTGGCTTAAGGATTGGAGGATCCAGAATAGCTCTATAGTGGGGAAAAAAAGAAAAAGGGACTCTTATCGTGTGTGCGCGCTTGGGGGAGAAATAGGCCGCGCTTGAAAAAATCTGATAACTTCTAATAATTACTAAAAATATGAAAAAATTGGGTAAAAGAGATTAAAAATTACTAATCCGGTTATAATTTCCGATAAATTCCGATAATTTTCAATAATTTCTATGAATATAATTTCCGATAGTCAACATCTTTATCCTAGAGGTAGGAAATTACTAATACATTCTTATGTGTTATTGGATGTCGGAACTTAACAATCGGATGAGGTCTAATCCAATTTCTTTACGTTAAGTTAAAAAAATCCGATAAGAATTTAGGATCCGACATCCGATATCTGATATAACGGATAAAATTCTATAGGATCATGAATTCTCGGTAACGGATTTCGAATTTCGGACTATTATTGACAGCCCTAGTTGTTTGGGGGAAACCGCCTCACGAGTCACGATCGATTGTGGTTTTTCCATTTTACCAAGGTGTGGAGTTGATATGAAACATATAAGGTGGTTTGGCATCCTTCAGGTGCTAGTATGTACCCATGCTCTTCATGTCTGTTTGAAATTTGATACTTCTTAATGTTATGTTGTGAATCAATGTTTTGATTTTAAACAAATGTTGAAAGTAGACAATTATGCATGGTGAAATAATATATGTATGTGAGCTTTCACAATTTTAGAATGGATGTTTGTCCAATTTATGAAAAGTTGGTGGATGGGAAGTTATGTTGTTAGGAATTGCTTCAAGACATTTATCTCGTGGAACTAAAGTTTCTTATACAGTTGCCTTGCTTTTCATTGGAGTTGGTCTTGGATCACTAGGTAATAGTCTTAATTTTTTTACTTTCTAAAATGGAAAAAATCTTAAATTTTCTTCTCTTTTGTAATTACACCACTGATCTTTTTAGACTTTTATTTTATTTTATTCAAAAAAAATAAATAAATGTAACTTTATTTTTCAAATTACACAACATAACTTCTATTTCTCAAATTAATTTAGTACAAAATTAAATATATTTTATTTCAAAATTAAACTATTAATTCGGTAAAATACTCGCTCTATTTAAAAAAGATATTATGATTTTTAAATTTGGAAAAATATGGTTTGGTACTTTTTTAGGTGGTCCCATGTCTATTTGGTCCTTTCAGAAATCACATTTTCCATTTGGTCTATAATTATTAAAATATCTAAAGTATCCCTTCTCTCTCTTATTTTTTCCTCTCATGAATGGTTTCTATCTCTCGTTTATTTTCTATACTAATTTCTCTCTCATTCTTACCTTAATATTTAAAAGTTTAAAAATTAAATATCTTTCAAAATATATGTCAAAAATTAATAAATTTTATATATTCGGAAATCCCTCGACGATAGGTTTCCAACGAGTACCATTGTCGCTATATTTCGGAGCTTTTAATTTTTATATGGACTTCATTCCAGAAATGAAGTCTGTTTTTTTAGGCTTTTTATATGGACTTCATTTCTGGAATGAAGTCTGTTTTTTTCATGTTTTTATATGGACTTCCTTCCAGAAATGAAATCTGTTTGTATGTGTTTTATATGGACATTGTTTTACTTTATTTTTTTGGAATGAAGTCTGTTTTTTTCAGGTTTTTATATGGACTTCATTCAAGAAATGAAGTATGTTTGTATATGTTTTATATGGACTTCATTTCTGGAATGAAGTATGTTTTTTTCAGGTTTTTTTACAGACTTCATTCCAGAATATAATAGTTCATCAAAGTAGTTCATTTTGTAGAATGAACTCATATAATAGTTCATTTTATAGCTAAAAAATAAGGCAAAAATTAAAAGCTCCGAAACATAGCGACAATGTACTCGTTGGAAAGCTATCGTCTAGAGATTTCCGAATATATAAAATTTATCATTTTTAGACATATGGTTAAAAAGATATTTAAGTTTTAAGTTTTGGAAATTGTAAACATTGAAACAGATTCACGAGTTATTACATAGAAGGCAAGCGAGCAACAAGCTGCGCCGCAAGCCCTTTTTGAATGGCAAACCCTATCCTCTTAAACACAAACTCTCTAGAATCGGGAGTCATGACATTACTAAGAGTCATGACTCTCTAGAATCGGGAGTCATGGCAAACCCTATCCTCTTAAACACAAACTCTGTTTTAAGTTTTATTTATTTATTTATATTAAGAGAGAAAAAAAAAAGGACTGTGACATCACCTTAGGACCAAATCATTATTTTTCAGGACCAAACAATAATATAAGGGTATTTTTGCCACTACAAGATGACATTTACATCATCCATGACATCTCCCTAGCACCAAACTATAATTTTTATGACCAAATGAAAATTTATATTACCAAATAGGACCAAACAGACAATTGACTAGGTCAATTGGACTAGACTCTCTCTAATATATTATTTCTAGGACCATATGGTATTTCCTACTTTTAAATTTGACTTATTTACAAGCTAAAATGAACATAATATTTATTTTTTGTAAACCGAGGCATTGTAAATGTGGAAATGAGATTCTCCATTGATTTGTTTTTGGGGGTTGGGAGTAATTAATGAGTCTTCTTTTTTTTTTGTTTCTTTTTTGAGAGAGAGAGATTAAAAATTACTAATCCGGTTATAATTTCCGATAATTTTCAATAATTTATGATAATTTCTAAGAATTTAATTTCCGATAGTCAACATCCATATCCTAGAGGTAGGAAATTACTAATAAATTCCTATGTGTTATCGGATGTCGGAACTTAACAATAAGATGGGGTCTAATCCAATTTCGTTACGTTAAGGGTAAAGAATCCGATAAGAATTAGGATCCGACATCCGATATGATGGATAAAATATTATAGGATCATGAATTCTCAGAATTGGATTTCGGATTTCGTACTATTATTGACAGCCCTAGATGATAGGGGAAACTGCCTCACGAGTCACGACCGATTGTGGTTTTACCTTTTGACTAAGGTGTGGAGTTGATATGAAACATATAAGGTGGTTTGGCATCCTTCTGGTTCTAGTATGTACCCATGATCTTCTTGGCTATTTGGAATTTGATACTTCTTAACGTTATGTTGTGAATTAATGTTTTGATTTTAAATAATTGTTGAAAGTAGACAATTATACATGGTGAAATAATGTCTGCATGTGGTAAAATAATCGCTTTATTCAAAAAAATAAAATAATGATTTTTCAATTTGACATATTTACAAGCTAAAATGAACATAATATTTATTTTCTGTAAACCGAAGTTTGGGAGTAATTAATGAGTCTTCTTTTTTTGAGAGAGCGAGAGACTAATGGGGTAGGGGAAACGTTTTGTGATTGGGAGAAGCAGGAAGGGGTTTGCTTCGTTTGGTTAGCTTGCTTCATACACCTCCTAGAGAACATAATAAAGTGACTGGAGTAGGGGGATAGAATATGATCATGTGAGTTGGTGCTTTTGACGGTCAGCATATAATACAGGACTAGAACCATACATATAATTATATATAGTGTATATGGAACGTATATTTAATGTCATAATATTTATTTTCTGTAAACCGAGGTATTGTAAATGTGGAAATGAGATTCTCCATTGATTTGTTTTTGGGTTGGGAGTAATTAATGAGTCTTCTTTTCTTTTGTTTCTTTTGACAGAGAGAGAGAAAGAAAGACTAATGGGGTAGAGGAAACATTTTGTGATTGGGAGAAGTAGGAAGGGGTTTGCTTCGTTTGGTTAGCTTGCTTCATACACCTCCTCGAGAACAAAATAAAGTGACTGGAGTATGGGGAATAGAATATGATCATGTGATTTGGTGCTTTTGACGATTAAAATATAATATAGGACTAGAACCCTACATATAATTATATATAGTGTATATGGCACGGGCATTTAATGTCATAAAGACTAATGGGTATTAGGCTAATGGCATTAGACTGGAGTCATCAATATGACAAATATTTGGATAAAGCATTTTCGATTTTGACAGTGAATAGTCAGGATTCAGCAACACATTCCAAGGAAAAACAGAGATAGGCTGTTGCGAATACAGACCAGAGAAAGTTGTGATATAGGTCCTGCAATTTTATTTTCTGAAAAAATTGAAAGTGTCATCCTGCCGTAGTATCTTAAATGTACGACTGTTGCTATAGGCTTGATGAAAGAATGCTAGCATTATGTTTTGATATGAACGCAACTGTCTCTAGTATTTGTTGCACATACGGAAATCTGTGAGAACAAGAAAAAGGATTCGTTTGATTTGTTACTTATTTCAATGTGCTGCGGTTCTAGTAAGAGACTAGAAAATCTGAGGGAAAAAAACTTAATATGCATTTAGAGGCACTCAAAGAGGTATTTTTATTTTTGCTGGCTTTAGGATAGGAGGAGCCAGAATAGCTCTATAGTGGGGAAAAAAAGAAAAAGGGACTCTTATCGTGTGTGCGCGCTTGGGGGAGAAATAGGCTAGGCTTGCTGGAGAAATAGGCCGCGCTTGAAAAAATCCGATAACTTCTAATAATTACTAAAAATATGAAAAAATTGGGTAAAAGAGATTAAAAATTACTAATCCGGTTATAATTTCCGATAAATTCCGATAATTTTCAATAATTTATGATAATTTCTATGAATATAATTTCCGATAGTCAACATCTTTATCCTTGAGGTAGGAAATTACTAATACATTCTTATGTGTTATTGGATGTCGGAACTTAACAATCGGATGAGGTCTAATCCAATTTCTTTACGTTAAGTTTAAAAAATCCGATAAGAATTCGGATCCGACATCCGATATCTGATATAACGGATAAAATTCTATAGGATCATGAATTCTCGGTAACGGATTTCGAATTTAGGACTATTATTGACAGCCCTAGTTTTTTGGGGGAAACTGCCTCACGAGTCACGATCGATTGTGGTTTTGCCATTTTACCAAGGTGTGGAGTTGATATGAAACATATAAGGTGGTTTGGCATCCTTCAGGTGCTAGTATGTACCCATGCTCTTCCTGTCTGTTTGAAATTTGATACTTCTTAATGTTATGTTGTGAATCAATGTTTTGATTTTAAACAACTGTTGAAAGTAGACAATTATGCATGGTGAAATAATATATGTATGTGAGCTTTCACAATTTTAGAATGGATGTTTTTCCAATTTATGAAAAGTTGGTGGATGGGAAGTTATGTTGTTAGGAATTGCTTCAAGACATTTATCTCGTGGAACTAAAGTTTCTTATACAGTTGCCTTGCTTTTCATTGGAGTTGGTCTTGGATCACTAGGTAATAGTCTTAATTTTCTTACTTTCTAAAATGGAAAAAATCTTAAATTTTCTTCTCTTTTGTAATTACACCACTGATCTTTTTAGACTTTTATTTTATTTTTTTCAAAAAAATAAAAATAAATGTAACTTTATTTTTCAAATTACACAACATAACTTCTGTTTCTCAAATTAATTTAGTACAAAATTAAATATATTTTATTTCAAAATTAAACTATTAATTCGGTAAAATACTAGCTCTATTTAAAAAAAATATATTATTATTTTTAAATTGGGAAAAATATGGTTTGATACTTTTCTAGGTGGTCCCATGTCTATTTGGTCCTTTCAGAAATCACATTTTCCATTTGGTCCATAATTATTAAAATATCTAAAGTACCCCTTCTCTCTCTTATTTTTTCCTCTCATGAATGGTTTCTCTCTCTTGTTTATTTTCTCTACTAATTTCTCTCTCATTCTTATCTTAATATTTAAAAGTTTAAAAATTAAATATCTCCCAAAATATATGTCAAAAATTAATAAATTTTATATAATCGGAAAGCCCTCGACGATAGGTTTCCAACGAGTACCATTGTCGCTATATTTCGGAGCTTTTAATTTTTATATGGACTTCATTCCAGAAATGAAGTCTGTTTTTTTAGGCTTTTTATATGGACTTCATTTCTAGAATGAAGTCTGTTTTTTTCATGTTTTATATGGACTTCATTCCAGAAATGAAGTCTGTTTGTATATGTTTTATATGGACTTTATTTTACTTTATTTTTTGGAATGAAGTCTGTTTTTTTCATGTTTTTATATGGACTTCATTCAAGAAATGAAGTATGTTTGTATATGTTTTATATGGACTTCATTTCTGGAATGAAGTCTGTTTTTTTCAGGTTTTTTTAAAGACTTCATTCAAGAATATAATAGTTCATCAAAGTAGTTCATTTTGTAGAATGAACTCGTATAATAGTTCATTTTATAGCTAAAAAATAAGGAAAAAATTAAAAGCTCCGAAACTTAGCGACAATGTACTCGTTGTCAAGCTATCGTCGAGAGCTTTCCGAATATATAAAATTTATCATTTTTAGATATATGGTTGAAAAGATATTTAATTTTTAAGTTTTATTTATTTATTTTTATTAAGAGAGAAAAAAAAAGGCTGTGACATCACCTTAGGACCAAATCATTATTTTTCAGGACCAAACAATAATATAAGGGTATTTTTTCCACTACAAGATGACATTTACATCATCCATGACATCCCCCTAGCACCAAACTATAATTTTTATGACCAAATGATAATTTATATTACCAAATAGGACCAAAAAGACAATTGACTAGGTCAATTGAACTAGACTCTCTCTAATATATTATTTCTAGGACCATATGGTATTTCCTACTTTTAAATTTGACTTATTTACAAGCTAAAATGAACATAATATTTATTTTCTATAAACCGAGGCATTCTAAATGTGGAAATGAGATTCTCCATTGATTTGTTTTTGGGGGTTGGGAAGTAATTAATGAGTCTTCTTTTCTTTTGTTTCTTTTTTGAGAGAGAGATATTAAAATTTACTAATCCGGTTATAATTTCCGATAAATTCCGATAATTTTCAATAATTTATGATAATTTCTAAGAATACAATTTCTGATAGTCAACATCCTTATCCTAGAGGTAGGAAATTACTAATAAATTCCTATGTGTTATCGGATGTCGGAACTTAACAATCAGATGGGGTCTAATCCAATTTCGTTACGTTAAGGGTAAAGAATCCGATAAGAATTCGGATCCGACATCCGATATGATGGATAAAATCTTATAGGATCATGAATTCTCAGAAATGGATTTCGGACTATTATTGACAGCCCTAGCTGATAGGTGAAACTGCCTCACGAGTCACGACCGATTGTGGTTTTACCTTTTGACTAAGGTGTGGAGTTGATATGAAACATATAAGGTGGTTTGGCATTCTTCTGGTGCTAGTATGTGCCCATGCTCTTCCTGGCTATTTGGAATTTGATACTTCTTAATGTTATGTTGTGAATTAATGTTTTGATTTTAAATAATTGTTGAAAGTAGACAATTATACATAGTGAAATAATGTCTGCATGTGAGCTTTCACAATTTTAGAATGGAGGTATGTCCAATTTATGAAAAGTTAGTGGATAAGAAGTTATGTTGTTAGGAATTTCTTCAAGACATTTATCTCGTAGAACTAAAGTTCCTTATACAGTTGCCTTGTTTTTCATTGGAGTTGGTCTTGGATCACTAGGTAATAATCTTAATTTTCTTACTTTCGAAAATGAAAAAAAATCTTAAATTCGCTTCTCTTAATTTGTAATTACACCACTGATCTTTTTAGACTTTTATTTTATTTTTTTGAAAATAAAAATAAAATGTAACTTCATTTTTCAAATTACACAACATAACTTCTATTTTTCAAATTAGTTCGGTACAAAATTAAATATATTTTATTTCAAAATTAAACTATTAATTCGGTAAGATACTCGCTTTATTTAAAAAAAAAATTATGATTTTTTAATTTGACATATTTACAAGCTAAAATGAACATAATATTTATTTTCTGTAAACCGAGGTATTGTAAATGTGGAAATGAGATTCTTCATTGATTTTTTTTTTGGGTTGGGAGTAATTAATGAGTCTTCTTTTATTTTGTTTCTTTTGACAGAAAGAGAGAATGAAAGACTAATGGGGTAGGGGAAACGTTTTGTGATTGGGAGAAGCAGGAAGGGGTTTGCTTCGTTTGGTTAGCTTGCTTCATACACCTCTTCGAGAACAGAATAAAGTGACTGGAGTATTGGGAATACAATATGATCATGTGATTTGGTGCTTTTGACTGTTAGAATATAATACAAGACTTGAACCCTCACTATAATTATATATAGTATATATGGCATGGGCATTTAATGTGATAAAGACTAATGGGTGTTAGCCTGATGGTATTACACTGTAGGCATTAATATGGCAAAGTTTGGATAAAGAATTTTCGATTTTGTCAGTGAATAGTCAGGATTCAGCAACACATTCCAAGGCAAAAATAGAGATAGACTGTTGCAAATACAGACCAACGATAGTTGTTCTATAGGTCCTGCAATTTTATTTTTCTGGAAAAATTGAAAGTGTCATCCTGCCGTAGTATGTGAAATGTACGATTGTTGCTATAGGCTTGATGAAAGACGGCTTGCATTATGTTTTGATATGAACGCAACTATCTCTAGTATTTGTTGCACATACCAAAATATGTGAGAACAAGAAAAAGGATCCGTTTGATTTGGTACTGATTTGAATGTGCTGCGGTTTTATTAAGAGATTAGAAAATCTGAGGGAAAAAAACTTAATATCCATTTAGAGGCACTCAAAGAGGTATTTTGATTTTTGCTGTGTGGAGGATTGGAGGAGCCATAATAGATCTATAGTGGGGGAAAAAAAGAAAAAGGAACTTTTATCGTGTGTGCGCACTTGGGGGAGAAATAGGCCAGGCTTACTGGGTTAGCTGTTAGTAGGGATGTCAATGGATGAAATTCCGTCGGATTTTCACCAATCTGATTCCTATAGGCTAAGTGTTATCGGAATTCCGAAATCCGGTAACACCCAACGGAAATTTAAAATTCGAATCCGATTCTGATAGGTTAACTTATCGGAAATCCTGTAACTTCTGATAATTCCTAAAAATAAAAAATTGGGTAAAAGAGATTAAAAATTACTAATCCGTTTATAATTTCCGATAATTTTCAATAATTTATGATAATTTCTAAGAATACGATTTCCGATAGTCAACATCTTTATACTAGAGGTAGGAAATTATAATACATTCCTATGTGTTATCGGATGTCGGAACTTAACAATCATATGAGGTCTAATTCAATTCCGTTATGTTAACGGATAAAATCCTATAGGATCATGAATTGTCGGAATCGGATTTCGTATTTCGGACTATTATTGACAGCCCTAGCTGTTAGGGGGAAACTGCCTCACGAGTCACGACCGATTGTGGTTTTTCCTTTTGACCAAGGTGTGGAGTTGATATGAAACATATAAGGTGGTTTGGCATCCTTCAGGTGCCAGTATGTACCCATGCTCTTCTTGGATGTTTGGAATTTGATACTTCTTAATGTTATGCTGTGAATCAATGTTTTGATTTTAAACAACTGTTGAAAGTAGACAATTATACATCGTGAAATAATGTCTGTATGTGAGCTTTCTCAATTTTAGAATGGAGCTATGTCCAATTTATGAAAAGTTGGTGGATGGGAAGTTATGTTGTTAGGAATTGCTTCAAGACATTTATCACGTAGAACTAAAGTTCCTTATACAGTTGCCTTGGAGTTGGTTTTGGATCACTAGGTAATAATCTTAATTTTCTTACTTTCGAAAATGAAAAAAATCTTAAATTTTTATCTCTCTTGTAAAAATAACTAGTAAACGAAGCAAAGTATCTGGAAAAGAAGTTACATAGTAGGAAAGCGAGCAACAAGCTGTGTCGCGATCCCTTTTTGAATAGCAAAACCTATCATATTAAAAATAAAATCTTGTGAACCAGGAGTCATGACATTGTTGTTCTTGACTTTCTGGACCCTCTTGAGTAGTCCAACCGCTTCTAGAGCCAAATAACCAAAAGTATAAAAAGCAAAGGGGACGAAAGCATGCCCATTGTCAACACACGCTTTATCGTGGTTCGATATTGATAGACACATTTTTGTGTCTGAATTGTCCTTAGTGTCACCATAGTTAGTATTTGATTTTGTACTTATTATGGTGTTTTTATGTTTGTGTAGGTGTTTTTTATGGTGTTTTTATGTTTGTGTAGGTGTTTTTGTACTTATTTGATAGACACATTTTTGTGTCTGAATTGTTCTCAGTGTCTCCATATTTAGTGTTTGATTTTGTACTTATTATGGTGTTTTTATGTTTGTGTAGGTGTTTTTGGAGAAATACACTTGTGTGGAAAAAGTTGCTCAAAAAGTGCTATTTGGACCCCCCCTGGAGAAATGTACTAACGGCACCCTCAATTTGGATAAGGGGCATCCCAGGACACCCTAGCTGTTAAAGGCACCTGAATTTTGGATCGGGGCACCCTCCCTCTTCATTTCAAAATTTCAGTTTTGGGGGGAGTTTGTTGCAGTCACCTGGAAGATTTTTGGTTCGAGATTTGGTGATGTTTTAGCGTGACTCAAGATCTGGAATTGCATGGGATGACTTGAATGATCTTAACAGGCATGGAGCGGCTGATATTTTCGGTTAAATTTGGCTAGATATTCGTCAAGCAGAGATCAGGGAAACATGGTTACGGGAGATAAATACACGGGACACGGGATTATGTGTGTACTACACGAGTCTACAACGTTTTCATCTCATTCTGGAATGTGTTTCAATCAGTTTGGAGTATGTAAACAACAGCTATCTGCGTGAGAAGTTAAAACAGAGAAGAAATTCCCGTATCTTGCATGAAAATAATTTTTATTGATTACCGAGTTATGGGGGATTATCGGGAGTTAATGAGCAAGATTTCTTAGTCATGTTAAGTATATAAATGGTGTTCGATGTCATCGGATGGAGGACGGAGATTTTGGGATAGAACATAGAGTTGCAGAGTGAGGAAAAATCAAGTTGCAGTAATCTTTCTGCTGCTGGTGTTGAGAAGAAAACTCGAAGAACAAAAGACCACCAGAGACAGTCGTTCATGGTACAGAAACTATGACAGTTAGCCGTGAGTCGTAAAGCTACAGTAACAACAACAGTAATCACTTATCTCTCTTTGTAACAGTGTTTTGCAACAAATATAAATGTTGCAGACACCCGGTTTTCATCATTTTCTCTTCATTCCATCATTTGTACACCTCCTTTGAGCAATAATAATGATTTTTGAGCGTGTTTCCAACATAATGTGCTAGACCCATCCTCTGGGGCGACGGAGGAATCTATCTTGCCAATGAAAAAGTGGTAATTCTTAATTATTTAATTTGTGCAATTTTTAATTATGATTAATTTCCTATATTGAAAATAGATTTTATGATTTTTGTTAAACAATTGTATTTTCTATTGATGGAATATGCTTGGTCTAGGGTTTTTCATATCCCATGCTTTGGATTAACTTTTGTTGTTTCTAAAAAAATCTACTTTTGCAATAGTTGAGAATCAAATTAAACGTGTGAAATTGCATGATTGTAATTAGTATCACTTTGGAATTGGTTAATAGCGGAATCCCAGCCCAGTCTCTCCATAATTCTCACATTACCTTTTATTTTGAGTTTGTTATAATTTTGCTTTAAAAATTAAGTCTAAAAATCTACTTTCACAAGTCTCAATGAACCTACTACTACTACAACATCATTGAAAATAACCATCAATTTTTGACGCCGTCGACACATACTTGTCTTTAGGCTAGAGTTTTTAGATTTTTATTTTTATTTTTATTTTTATTTATTTCTTAGTTTTTTATATTTATATATTTTATTTGTTTTATTTTACGTTTTTGGGTATTTGTCTTTTTATTACAGATTCTTGGATTTCGGAGCGAAAGAAAAAAGGAGTTGCCAAATCTTTTGGTGACCACTTAAATATTTGGAGTCAAAAGACAAAGCGAAAAGAACAAATAAAAAAAAATCAAAAAAAAATCAAAAAGAGAGAATTTTATTAGATTTTATTTTTATCTTTTTATCTTTTTTTTTTAGTTTTTAGAATTGTATTAGGATACTTTCTATTTTTGTAATTTTCTATTTATTTTTGCACTTTGGACTTGGACATTCTTTTATTTTTTTTAAACCCTACGGAAGGGTAGTACTAAATATTAAACTGTTTGCAGAGAAGGATGGTGATTACGATATCATCTCGGCCCCTCGGGTTCGTACATGACATAGGAGTCGTGGCCCGTGTCGACTACAACGGTTCTTCGCCCGTCTGGTACGGGAGGTAAGTTTATCGAAACACTCGCGAATCCCCTGTCAGCGAGTTACTGTATTCCTTCGTTTGCATATATGTCGTGGAACTGAAAAAGCCTGCTTTAATTTCCTAGTAAAGGGCAAGGCCTGGCCATACAAGATAAGGTTCGGATTTCATCACCGTTCTATTATTGTCCGCCTTAGGAAAACGATATTTAACGCGAACCTAAGCTTTAAAATTTGGAATAGAACAAGACCTATAAGGTAACGAGCTTAGTAGGAAAGTCGTTCGAAAAATATTGGTTACTCTTTTAAGCATACTTTGAAGTTGATGATGGTTTATGTGAGTTGAATGCGTGACTGTGCCACCTTGTAATGCGGTGAGGCCTTGGGTATCAAAGCTCCATGAAGCTTCCCTCTCCTCTATTCAACTTACTTAAACTCGGATTGATTCCATAGGGATTTGCTCAGATTGTAACGAATTCCCTTTAGAATGATTAGAAGCTGGTCTAGAAAACAATCTAAGTGGAGCCATCATGATTTTTGTTTGCTAGAAATCAATAGGTTTGATGTGGTGGAGTCAGCCTTGTTTGTGCTTGCATAGAACTTCCCTCCTTTTAGGATTTTAATTTTTAATTTTGTTGTTTTCTAGTATGCCCGAGGTCGTTAGATAACGGGCTTGGAAAAGAAATACTCTAGGTCGTTTGATTAGTGACAAACCTAGTAGTTCTTCTTGTGAAGGAGGGGAGCTAGAAGACTCTTCTTTTGAGAGCCCTGTTTTCGGAAACTTCAGCTTTGAAAACTTGACAATTAGTGAAGAAAGCACTCCTAGTCCTTTGGTAGTGCCAGAAATGGAAACTTTGAAAGCTTTGTTAAACCCAACTAGGACCTCTCGTCCGTCATGTATCAAGTTAGCTGAAACTGAGGAAAATTATGAACTGAAACTGGGACCCTACAGATGCTCCCAATCTTTTTAGGGAAAGAAAGTGAAAAACCCTATTTTCATATTAGGTTATTAAAATTAATCTGGCTATATGATGATGCTTTGAAACTTAGGTTATTCCCCTTTTCCCTGAAAGATAAAGCCAAAGCTTGGCTATATAGTTTTCCTTCTAAGTCAATTGAAACCTATGAACAACTCACAGCTGCCTTTTTATAGAAGTTTTTCCCTAGGCATAAAACATCGTATATTAACAAGAGGGAGAATCTCTATATAGGTATATTTGGAAAGGTTCAATGACTTAATATCTCAATGTCCTCACCATGGTTTAGAGAAGGTTAGTCTAGTTAAAATCCTTTATTAGGGTTTAGATTATTCAACAACAACCATGGTTGAGTCCTTATGCACAGGTGGGTTTGAGAAAAAACTGTTTATAAAGCGATGACATTTTTGAATGAAATCGCTGAAAAGACCTACCAATGGGAAAATTGTAGGGTGCCCAAGAAAACCATTCTTCTAGGTAAAGGAACTGTTAATAGGGTTGAAGGATATTTTAAATCAGATGCCAAAATAGCAGCCATAGATAAAAGGTTAGAAGTTTTAGAATTGAGTCGAACTAGTGGTATTGTAGACCCTTTTTGGGAAGGACAGACTATAGAAGGACAAGCCCATGCTCTTTATAATAACACTCGATTTGAGAACCATCAGAAGTTTGACCCATATTCAGAAACCTATAACCCTGGTTGGAGAAACCATCCAAACCTTTCTTGGTCCAAGGTCCAGAGTCAAGGTCAGTCTAGTAACTCTCAGGTTATTCCCCCAGGTTTTAGTTATGCTAAGAATCCTTCAGGACCAACACAGTTTCAAACCCCTTCAGATAAGAAAATCATGACTTTAGAAGAGTCTCTCTCCGTGTTAACTCGTAACACTATAGAATTTCAGCAATCAGTTGCACAAGGTCTAGATGAAAACAAAAAGATGGTCCAGGATAAATCTTGGGATATTTTCGAGTTAAAAAGCCAGATTGGTCTAATTGCTGAGTCTTTAAGAGAAAAATAGAAAGGCATGTTCCCTAGTCAACCACAACCCAATCCTAGAGGAGTCCATCAAATGTCTTTAGCTGGCGAGAAATCATCAAACCATGTGAACTTTATAACAACTCTTAGGAGCGGTAAAATGGTAGACAATAAGGTAACCATGCCTAGTGGACATATTGTAGTTCCACCTTCTACTTCCCAAGAGGAGGAGCCCATAGCTGGGGAAAATGAAACAATTCCCAAGGAGTCCTAAGAAATTCCTGATAGGACTACCTTTGTTCCTAGAGCCCCATATCCACAGTTGCTAGCCCCAATAAAGAAAGAGTCGACTTTCAACGAGATAATGGAAACATTTAAGCAGGTGAACATTAACATTCCATTGTTAGAAGCAATTAGGCAGATGCCTTCTTATGCCAAGTTCCTTAAAGATCTTTTTACACGAAAGCATAAGCTTAATGTTCAAAAGAAAGCCTTTTTAGCTGGTCAAGTAAGTTCCATTCTTCTGAACCAAACACCCCCTAAGTATAAGGACCCTGGATTCCCCACCATATCTTGTGCGATTGGTAATCACATGGTCGATAAAGCTTTACTTGACTTAGGAGCTAGTGTTAACTTACACCCGTATCATGTATACACCCAGCTAGGTCTTTGTAAGTTGAAACCGACTAAAATGACACTACAATTAGCTGATAGGTCTGTCAAAGTCCCTCGTGGTTTCATAGAGGATTTTCTGATTGAGGTTGATAAGTTTATTTATCCAGTGGATTTTGTTGTTCTAGACACCCAGCCTGTTCAGGTCGACCCAAGTGCTCAAATCCCGGTGATTTTAGGTCGCCCATTTTTAGCCACAACTAACGCTGTCATCAACTGTAGGACCGGGATTATGAACATATCCTTTGGTAATATAACCACTAAACTAAATGTCTTTAATGTTACTAGAAAACCTTCTGAGAATGATGATTTATAAGAAGTGAATATGATTAGAACTTTAGTTCAGGATTTAGTTCAGGATAATTGGCATGATACTTTACTGGGAGATTCTTTAGATGAATTTGAGAAAACCATTCTCTTAGACAAGATGTGTGATCAATCTTTATAAGAATCCCTTGAGTATTTTAAAGACTCTACGGACCCAGAAATCCAGGAAGTAGTGTTAGGTCTTTCTGTGAATAATGATGACCCTAAGTTTGTGGGTAGAGAATTAGAAGAAGCTCTTGAGTATTTTAAGGACTCTGAAGTTCCGGAAATTCAAGGAATAGTTAGAGGTTTGTCTGTGAGTAGTGAAAACCCTAAGTTTGGGGGTAGTGATGGTTCTTGTGATAGTCAAGTTTATCTAATTAGAGTCCCCAACTTGGGACTCGAGCCTTGTGTGTATGAGATATTACTTGAGTCTATTCAGAATCCGCAACCCGATCCTCCTGATACTGTCCAGGAGGTGACGCAGGTATTAGAGGATTCTCTTTATCGAGACACACATATGAAGCTTCGTTATTTTTCCCAGATAAACCAAGTTGTCTTGACAGAAACCTTAGATGAGGATGTGCTCCTTCTATTCATTTTTCTGAACCAGTGCAGTTGTCTCATATTGGTGTTAACTCTATTTGGTCTTATGGACCCGTAACTATTTCGGCTATTGGTGTATGACTTTGGAAGGTGAAGATCCTTTTTTAGGTATTTGATGTCTGGCTGAAGACTTTAAACTTAGCACTCCTTGGGAGGTATCCCTTGCTCTTGCAACACGGTAATATTTTTCCTCGTTTCCTTCTAGTGGTAACGGTTTGTCCTTGTTCATGTTTTTAATTTCATCTTTAGAACATTGAGGACAATTGGGGGTATGGAAGAAAAAATTTAGTTGCAATAAATAAAACTCCGGAGCCTAGAAATTTATGCTTATTAAGGTTGGCACTAACAAATCTATGTGGATGGGAATATCTTGGTTATAGGAGTTGAGGAACCAATCTGATTAGATGGAAACATCTAGAAGAGTCTATTCATAAAAGCACATAGCTCAGGTGTTAGAAGAGAAAACATGGTAGTTTCGCCATATATCCTCGTGATGGAAACATCGAAAGAATCATGATCACTTCTTTTATTTTTCTTTTTACCATTGCTAGGGTGAAATAGAGTGACTGAGATACATCACAAAAAAAAAAAAAAAAAAAATTGAAAAGAAAGAATGAAATTGAGACTAGACCATCAGACTAACCAGAATAAATTCAATAAAGTGACCACTGGTGCCCTTGTATATGCCAGTTGTGTTGACCTAGAGTTAGGATTATCGACCGCTGGTCCCCTTGTATATGCCAGCTGTGTTGATATTAGTCAGACCGGTATCTCAGTCCATTAGGATAGGTTCAACTTAGTCAATACCATCCACGTTTTTCTCTACATCCATCTTCTTAATCTATCCATGTGATTGGTTGACTCCAGTTTATGATTTCCGGAAACTATCTGAGTAGAGCTCTGTCACTTTATATGAATTTTAGTATGCTTGAGTGTAAACTCGTGTACATCAATTGGAATTTCACATCAGGGTACTTCCTCCTGTAATCAATAAGTATGCCAACCAAGGAGATTCTTTAGTGCCTTCCAAGGTTCTACGTAGATAGCTAGGGTCTGGAGTAAAGGTTTTGTGGGTACACCTCTGGTAAACCCTCCCGAGATTAACTCGGTCACTGGGGCCACCTAGTGAGTTAGAATTTTATTTTTTAGATTAGATTTGCTCGAGGACTAGCAAATAATAAGTTTGGGGGTATTTAATAGACACATTTTTTTGTCTGAATTGTCCTCAGTGTCTCTATAATTATTGTTTGATTTTGTACTTATTATGGTGTTTTTATGTTTGTGTAGGTGTTTTTGGATAAATACACTTGTGTGGAAAAAGTTGCTCAAAAAGTGCTATTTGGACCCCCCCTGGAGAAAAGTACTAAAGGCACCCTCAATTTGGATAAGGGGCATCCCATGACACCCTAGCTGTTAAAGGCACCTGAATTTTGGATCGGGGCACCCTCCCTCTTCATTTCAAAATTTCAGTTTTGGGGGGAGTTTGTTGCAGTCACCTGGAAGATTTTTGGTTCGAGATTTTGTGATGTTTTAGCGTGACTCAAGAGCTGGAATTGCATGGGATGACTTGAATGATCTTAACAGGCATGGAGCGGCTGATATTTTCGGTTAAATTTGGCTAGATATTCGTCAAGCAGAGATCAGGGAAACATGGTTACGGGAGAGAAATACACGGGACACGGGATTATGTGTGTACTACACGAGTCTACAACGTTTTCATCTCATTCTGGAATGTGTTTCAGTCAGTTTGGAGTATGTAAACAACATCTAGCTACGTGAGAAGTTAAAACAGAGAAGAAATTCCCGTATCTTGCATGAAAATAATTTTTATTGATTACCGAGTTATGGGGGATTATCGGGAGTTAATGAGCAAGATTTCTTAGTCATGTTAAGTATATAAATGGTGTTCGATGTCATAGGATGGAGGACGGAGATTTTGGGATAGAACATAGAGTTGCAGAGTGAAGAAAAATCAAGTTGCGAGAATATTTCTTGTTGCTTTGGTGTTGAGAAGAAAACTCGAAGAACAAAAGACCACGAAGACATCGTTCATGGGTACGAAACTATGACGATTAGCCGTGAGTCGTAAAGCTACGAGTAACAACAACGATAATCACTTATCGCTCTTTATAACGATGTTTTGCAACAAATATAAATGTTGCAGACACCCGGTTTTCATCATTTTCTCTTCATTCCATCATTTGTACACCTCCTTTGAGCAATAATAATGATTTTTGAGCGTGTTTCCAACATGATGTGCTAGACCCATCCTCTGGGGCGACGGAGGAAGCTATCTTGCCAATGAAAAAGTGGTAATTCTTAATTATTTAATTTGTGCAATTTTTAATTATGATTAATTGCCTAGATTGAAAATAGATTTTATGATTTTTGTTAAACATTTGTATTTTCTATTGATGGAATATGCTTGGCCTAGAGTTTTTGATACCCCATGCTTTGGATTAACTTTTGTTGTTTCTAAAAAAATCTACTTTTGCAATAGTTGAGAATCAAATTGAACGTGTGAAATTGCATGATTGTAATTAGTATCACTTTGGAATTGGTAAATAGCGGATCCTAGCCTCAGTCTCTCCATAATTCTCACATTACCTTTTATTTTGAGTTTGTTATAATTTTTCTTTAAAAATTAAGTCTAAAAATCTACTTTCACAAATCTCAACAAACCTACTACTACTACAACATCATTGAAAATAACCATTAGATATCTTACCTGAGGCATCCCTTAGCGCTGCTTGCCTGACCGTAAAGGTGCCATGTCCAATGCCTACCAAAGGAGATACCCTAGTGAGGTCAACACATGTGTGTTTCCCATTAGCCCACCCAAAAATAAGAACATCTGCTGGTCTTAGTGTCGATCTCCCATCAAGTGGGTCTGTCAGGAAGTTCACATGTGCTTCTTTATTTGCTGAAATTCCAGCCCTCCACAGTACATCATATAAGATATCCCTCACATGACCATGTCTATATTTAAAACCAGGGTTTACCTTACTATGAACTGCATGTTCACCATATGATTCCAAGCATCCTGTGATGCAAGCTGGAGAATGAGAGTCAGAAGCATAAAGAGGGATGATTAACCTATATTTGAGGATAGAACGGTACTCCAAAGGAGACATCTTCTGTCCAAGCCCCTCAATCGGAATAGCCATAAGAAAATCTTGGGCATGTGCTTCTTGCAAACAACCAAAAACCGATTTCTGTCTCTCCGTTAGCATGTAAACTCTATCAATGTCCTTAACCACTTTACCAAAAAGAGCACTCGCCAGGGTGCTTTGTGTTTTAGGGGGGGCGTTGTCTTTATAGGTGAAGCTGTTAAAATCAACATCAGGAAGAGTTACTTGTAACGTTTCCAAAGACTTATTAAAGTTGTCATCCATACCTTCCACACCACTTCTCCTCAATATATGATCCTGTAACCCCCAAGATTGCACACGCGAAGCCAAAAAAGCATATTCTGATGCCTCCCTAGTAGTGTAAAGGCCAAGACCTCCATATCTGATAGGTAGAGTAGATAGTCTCCACTGCAGCTCTCCAAAGAACGATCCCCCACAATCCACAATGTCCTCCACCACTTCTCTCAAGCCTCTATAAAATATATCTACCGCCTCCATAATATAGTCCGGGTGACAAATACGAAGGATAAAAAGATGCTTGGAGATACCCATACATGTTCGTAAAAGCAGCAATTCACTTTGAATATCGTGGATCTTGGATAAAATCTGCATAAAATACACTGCTTTTTCAGCCCTATTAATGGCAAGGCCCTTCACAAAACCATCGTCGAGGCTAACCGCACCACCCAATAGTTTGACTCCCTTATATGGTCTAGAGATTTCGACAGGAAACATCCCATCACTTATCCTTCGTCCATCACAAGAAGGCCAAAATATTTCCGTTTCTTAATATTCAATATAAGTCCAAGCGCGGGCCCTTCTGTTTTGACAATAGTGAGTGCCTTTGCCACATCTCCGGTGTCGCCAATAACAGTGCCATCATCAAGATACCAGACCTGTAGGGATAATATGCACTGCTCATTTATCTTAACTATAAGGTGATGAAGTACCAGAGCAAATAACAATGACCCTAAAGGGTCACCTTGTTGTACTCATGTAGATGAGTAGATAAAGGATTCCCCCACATACAGCCGTGCAGGTTGACCATACAAGTATTCTAACCAAGGAGATATAGATAGACAAAGCTTACGTACCTCAGAAAGCATAGCTGTTCGGTTAACTAGGTTAAAAGAATTGGTGAAGTCGACAGTTAACATAGAGAGGCTAGCGTTTGCATGATGTTTACTGACAAACCTATTCACAACATGTAGGATTTCCTCAGCACCACCTCAAACACCTATTCCAAACTGGAAATCCTGTTGATACGATGCCATGTCCTTTCCAACCCATTTTATTGCCACTTTGGACACCAGTCAACGCCAAATTTTCCCAACAATAATGGGACGGATACTATTATTCGGTTTAAAGAGGGGTGTTAAGGGAGACTATGCAATGAACTCCGTTAGGTTAAGAGGGAATCTCCCACCCATCCAAAGATTGATAACCCTAGTTATGGTCGTGACCATATCAGCAGCAACAGTTGAGCCTTCCCCACAAAAAGCATCCAACAAATGTTGTGCCCGAAGGCCATCCGTTCCATACGAAGTTCCCTTAGGGAATGATTTAATACAACTAATAATGGTACCTTCTTCGGCCACTAAAGGCATCTCATGCAACGTACATGTTGGTTTCCGAGGAGGCGGCATAGTCGAATGCTTAACTTCAAGTTCTTTCCTTGTGTTCTCGTTGTATGGCGCCACCCCGGACAAACTGATGGCTTTAACAGCCGCTGTGAAGTGCCCGTCCGCAACCTTGCGCAAACAAGTAGAGATATTGGTATCGATCCTGTTGTGTTCCTCTGTGCCATCATCTAATCTAACACCACCTGTTGCCGGCACATTTAAAATCTCACGAACAAGCTTAAGAGTCTCACCAGGTTCACCCTAGAGTGCAAGAGCTTTAAGAATTTGTGTCTGTTGTGTCGCCTTGCGATTACCATACTTTCATTCATCTCTACCCTTAGGTAGGAATACTCTCAAAGTGCATCGAGGGAGCAACAAAAGCCTGACCCATTGTTTAACAACTTTAGGTTCTGCCGCGACTTTCTGCAGTGCTGTTTTCAAGGCATGACAAAAAGCTAACCTGCATCCTCTTGGAGTGCTCTTAACAGTACATACCGGGGCTCTAAAGACTGCATCCACAATCACTTCATTCAATTCTAAATCGCTGTCAAGCTGCACTAAATCCTCTCATAGACCAGGTCTAGGCACTCCAACAATTGTTTCAGCTACTTCACCAGAACTCGCACATATCTTAAACTTAATATCAGTGTCCCCTTCATGCTTGCACGCTCTGCTCCAATCCTGAATGCTCATACATTCGAAGCACAACCATTGTCTTAAAGTTCTCAGAATTTCCTCTAAACTCACGAAAACATCAACATCAGTTCTTATGGCCCGTTGGAGTGTAGTCTTCCTTTCTTTATTGCAGAGGTGTAGTCTCTTCAGGTGGGGAATCAAACATGAAAAGCCTTTACTCCCAATCTCCCCATCTGGACAACCATGAAAATCTCTAAACGGACATATGATGATACCCTTACCTGTAACAGTCATTGAAGCACAATGACAACCAGTAGAAGTGCTTACACATACGCCACTCTCTGGTTCAGAAGCACATGGAGTAGCACCCGATTACAAGCAGTTTTCGTGGTGTTTGACAATCCAAAAACACAAAAGCAAGCAAACAGAAACCTAGTGAAGAATGAGTATGAACAAGGAAATATCTAAACCATCGAGATCACCAGGAGTGTAACGACGTGGAAAACAGAAAAACTAAAATAAAAAGAAACTCCCCAAACCACTCTAACCCATCGAGATGATGGTGGTGGAAATGGGAGTTTGGTGGTGGTGGTTTACAGGCGGTGGTTTAAGGTTTTTTTTATTACTGTAGCAGGAGAAAAAGTTCTTCTCTTAATTTGTAATTACACCACTGATCTTTTTAGACTTTTATTTTATTTTTTTGAAAATAAAAATAAAATGTAACTTCATTTTTCAAATTACACAACATAACTTCTATTTTTCAAATTAATTCGGTACAAAATTAAATATATTCTATTTCAAAATTAAACTATTAATTCGGTAAAATACTCGCTTTATTTAAAAAAAAAATGATTTTTCAATTTGACATATTTACAAGCTTAAATGATTTTTCAATTTGACAAATTAATCAGAGTTCATCTGTTGATTCAATACTGCAGGTGGTATACATTGGTCCTTTTTAGCTTTTTGGTGTTTTACAGATGCCGGTGAAAAAGAACATATTAAAGGCTTGAGCTTGCTTCTGTTTAGCTATGGTGAAAGCTAGCAAGTCTTTCATAATCAGGGAAACCGTGTTATCTGGGGACTGCATTTTGTTGCTAAAAGACCAAGGCGCAAGGGGCCTTCCAAATGTACCATGAAACTGCTGCACCAACATCTGCCCACTTGTAATACTCATCATCCCGCATTCCCATCCTGTGGGACTGGGACTAATAAACCAAGACATAACCAAAACAAAAATAAGGCCTAATATGCTAATTTTTAAATTTTAACATAAGAGTTAAATATTCAATATGCATTAAATGTTACACAAGTGCTAAATTTAATGTTAAATTTTACTCCCTCCGTACCACATATATAGGCGGAGGGACCAAATTCTTTAGATTAGATGACCGTTGTCACGGTGGGACGACTGATCGAAAAAATTGGCGCAAAACTAAATTTTATATAATGGTTATGCAATTAGTTTTCGAAAATTATTTCTAAAATAGAAATATCACTTTTCATGGAACGGAGGGAGCACGTCGTTTTATTAGTTACAACGGAAAATTAGTTATAAACCAAAATATGGATGCATAATGTGTTATGCATCCTTAATGGTGGTTTGCATAATGACTATGTATTCAATTTTCAAAAAATGTGTGCTTAAAAGGATAAACACCTCCAAATTTTTCGTAAAAACTCTAAATTTGATATTGTTGTTTGTATTCATTTCGTAGATTTCTTTGAAATATTTCAAACGAGATAAAATTTGTAAAAATTTCAAGGCATGTACTTCTAGATATGTTATATTCTAGTTTGTTTTCCAATTATACCCCTAAAAAATATGATACTTAAGGAGTTATAATAATTGGACTAAAAGGGAGGGGCGGTCACGTCATTTCAAATGGGACACCAAATTTTGGTTATCAACACCAAACAAAATCCAATTTTTTTGATTCAATTTGGAAAAAGTCACGTATCACATTGACACACAGTCACCATATACAAAGTCCTCCCTCGCTTCGCTCGGTCGGCATAATTAAGAAAATTACCTTGAATTCATTATTTTTCTTGTTTTACCCTTTGTCTTATTACTAACACAATTTTTCATATATAATAAATAAGAATATTTGTGAGAAGATTCATCTTAAAAATAGGATTCCACTTATTTAATGGGACAATTTTTTTTTTTAAAATTCCGCCTATAAAACATATACAAAGGGAGTAATTACCTTGTTTTGGTTTTCCAATATGCATCATAGCTGCAGTTGCAATGTCATATGGTTTGACAAGGTAATATTGCATGACAAATCACTTGCAAAAAATTTCCATAATTATTTTTAGATGGTAGAGCTAGACAGTCTTGAATATGCACCAAACCCGAGAAGACCTACTCCACCAGTCCTGTCCTTGAAAAGAGGAAACTAGTCCACAACCGCAGCTACCAATTGCATGAAATTAACTTGAAACGTCTTGTCATTTCATATCTCTTTAGTGAGTCTCATCGATGGGGTTAGCTCAACCTAACCTTTTGCATTTCCCATGCCTTGATAAGTTCATTAACGTAACCAATTTCCCACTTCCCAAACTCTTGGTCTTTCTTACTTAAAATGTCTCAACATTTTTTCACCTCAAGTAAACCTCACACTTCTTTTACCCTATTTTCCATGGATCCTCGTCACTTAATGTTGCGAGTTTATCTATTCTCTATACCAGAGTCGTACCAAACTATTTAGAGGCACCAGTCAAAAATCAAAAATGGGGGAAATTAAATAAAAAAAATCGCAATTGGTTTAAAACAAAATTATAATATTGTGAAATTTACAAATGAAAACAACTACATAAAAATAACTAATCTACTAAAAATTGACCTTCTTCGTCTCCTCGTTGCAAACTCATCAATTATGACATCATAATCAATATTGTTCATTATATCAACCTCAATAGATAACATTATTAAAAAATTCAATTTTTTTTGTGACATTGTCGACCGAAGATAAGACTTGATCAATATCAAATTTGAAAAACTTCGTTCTGCACAGGCAACTGTAACTGGAATTGTCAATAAAATTCTATATGCGATTTCTGCATTTGGATAGCAACCTTCCATATCTTTCAAGAAATTCGACACTTCAATTGCACTTTTAGTTTCTTCCGGCAAATAACTTTTTATAACTTTCGATTCAGCATACAAATCATGCCCATCAATATCAGAACTCAGTCGACAGAGGCAGAGACGAAACAGTTATGTAAAGTAATGGCCTAAATGGGATTTAGTTGATTAGGATTTTTTACTTATTGAAACTTCGATACCAGATGTGGCCAAAGATGAAGGTTTTTCTTTGTTGGGCTTCTATACAAAACTATAAGTCTGTCGGTAATATTCTTTTTTCTTTAACTTATGACGGGCCGTTGACAATAGCATATATATAATGGGAAAAAAATATATTTGGGGGCCTACTTTAATCCGTGGGCCCTAGACGGCTACCTATACCGCCTAAGCATCAGGTAGGGCCCAACTCTATACTATTGCAAATATTCTTTAATGGGAGTCAGATGCTTCTTCTATTTTTTTCCCTGGCGCAGCTAGGCCATCCTGAATTTGAACTAGAGACCACGCATTCAGTTTTTTGATTAGCTGTTCATTCATTTGAACGTTATTTTGGGGACCATGATAAATTTGGGGGATCATTGTTTTTTAGGCACCCTAACCTAAATTGTTAAGGACTGTCCTAAAAATCCTAAGATTACTAATTTTCCCCTTACCCTAATTGAAATTAACCCTAACCTAATAATTGCAATTAACTTAATCTAATATAAAAACAAAAGCATCTAACCTAGCCACCACCTCTGATCATCACCATCGCCCACCACCACCACCGCCGCCCACCACCTCCACCTCCACCTCCACCACCACCACCACCACTTATGATTCTTGAGTGACTAAAGTGATAGAAGAAGAAGAAGATGGAGAAAAACATTATTTTGAGATGGGTGAATATGGAGAAAAAACATCCTCTGGGTGCTAAAGTATGCTTGTAACTTAGTGAATGTTGCTATAAACGTCCTAAAATATCTTTAAAATCAAAATTGTAACAAAAAAAAATTCAACCATGTCAACAAAGTTCGGTTTTATTATATGAAGAACATGTAACCGAACTTTATGCAAATGCAGTTCGGTTAATAAATCCAAAATCACAGGTAACCTAACCAGAGCTTTAATGAAGTTTTTGTTTGTTCGGCTAGATGATGAAAAATCAAATGTAACCGAACTACTATGCTTGAGTTCACAGAGTTTTGTTCGGTTCAGTCGACTAGACTACGTTGTAACCGAACTTTAAACAACAGAGTTCGGTAAGTTCGCAAATTTTTGTTTTTTGCGATTAAACCGAACTCAACATTTGGCTATATAGAGAAGAGTTCGATTTTGAAATTATTTTTGCGAGTTAACCGAACTCATTTACAGAGGTATGTGCGGTTGGTTCGCAAACTTCAACGCAATCAAGTTCCCAACCGAACTGCAGGTTAACAAAGAACCTAGTGTCAAAAGTTCGGTTGGTTAGCAAACTTCAACATATTTTGCGAATCAACCGAACTGAGCTTGTATATGCATATATGCAATTAGGCAAACGTTCGGTTAAATTAAAAACTTAACAATTTTTGCGATCCAACCGAACTGCACTTGCAAATGCATAAATGGAACTAGCCCATAGTTCGGTTAAATGTATTTTTTGCGAATGAACCGAACTCTTAGTTCGGTTAAGATTTTTTTTTGCGATGTAACCGAACCTGTCTCTGGAGAAAAAAAACCTCCATTAAAACTCTCTACAACTTCCATTTTCAACTCATTTTGATGATTACTTCTCATTTTTTTCAACCAAAAACGAATGACAAGCACTGAGTTTGTGAGAATATCTTTGTTAATGATTTAAATGAAGCTACATATATAGAGGTGGTGGTAATCGGAGGTGGTGGTGGTGATAATCGGCGGCGGCGGTGGTGGTGGTGGTAATCATAGGTGGTGGTGGTAATCGGTGGTGGTGGGTTAATGTTATTTTTTACTTAATCATTTCACTAATGATTTCACTAATGATTTCACTAATCATAACCAAAGCATAATCAAAAGGGTAGTTTAGGTATTAAGAAAAATTTTGATAAGGACACCATACCTTAAAATAGACAATGGTCCCCCAAATTTATCATGGTCCCCAAAATAACGTTCATTCATTTTTGGTACAGCAAATACCCATTGATTTTCAAAACAAGTACTTGGCTAAACAGAAATGGAGATGGTACAAATGATTTAATCACAAGCAAACGTGGAATGGGAGTACAGGCAGTGAATCCAAAATAAAAATAGATAACTCAAAATGATATATGTGATCTTACTCTATCTTTTGATGCAAAATCTACAATTTGTAGCTTTGTCCCAATTTAATGCAAAATCTATCTACTCTATGGTTCATATTGTTTTTTTTTTCTCTGTATTGGGTCAGATTTCCAACATGGCACAAACATTTTCCCAATGTATCTTATAGGACGAGGGCTCTTGAGAAGCAATCCCAAAAAATTCCTGGTTGACGGAGTACAAGTTATTCTTAATAGACTTTATATTATCCTCTTACCTTATTTACCTTTGGGAAATTATCTCCATTTACTTTGGTTGTAAACTCAAGAGATATTATTATGATTTTAATATATATTCTATCCTAGGAGAACTCTTCTCGAAAGGGAATTCATCATCATCAATCCAAGATGGTATCAGCCCCCCTACGATCCTATTTTCTCTAAAATATTAAAATCAATGGCGATTTTAAATCTTTGCAACTCACACGACATTCTTTGAGGCATATAGTTCTATGCATCTTCAGCAACCCGATGATGCTTTCTACATGGATACTGGCGCTACCTCGCATCTCACTGCTGATTCAGGTACTTTACATAACGTTTCCAATTCTAGTACTGTACGGTCTATCTTAGTTGGCAATGGCAATAGCATTCCAGTTACTGCTAGTGGTACCAAGCTCATAAACCTCCCTTCTCGCACCCTTGAACTCAAAAATACTCTTGTTGTTCCCGATATTATCAAAAACTTAGTTTCCGTTCGTAAGTTCACCACCCCGATAATCGTGTGTCTGCGTTGAGTTTGATCCGTCTGGTTTTTCTCGTGAAAGATCCGAGTTCAAGAAGGATTATCCTTCGGTTGCAATAGTTCCGGAGCTCTACCCTATCACCAACTCTACCATGTCACAAAAATATCGTCTCACCTTACCAAATCTCTCTTGTTGTTTGTTCGCCGGATATTTGGCATAGCATATTGGTCACCCCAAAGGTCATTTTAGATGTTCTTCAGAAAATAATTCTATTCATTGTAATAAGAATCAACATTCTAAACTTTGTCATTCATGTCAAGTTAGTAAACATGTTCGATTACCTTTTTATGAATCAAATTCCAATACTTTTGCTCCATTTGATATCATTCATAGTGATTTATGGACCTCTCCATTACATGTTGATACCGGTTTCCGTTATTATCTTATCTTGTTGGATGATTTCACCAACTATCTTTGGGTTTATCCTTTAAAATTTAAATCCCAAGTCTATGAAAAGTTTTTGGAATTTCGTTCTCTTGTTCAAACCCAATTTGAGCGTCAAATAAAATGTTTTCAATGCGACATGGGACGTGAATTTGACAACTCTTCTTTTCATAGTTTTGCTCGGACTAATGGTCTAGTTTTTCGCTTCTCTTTCCCCCAAACTTCCTCTCAAAATGGCAAGGTCAACGCATGATTCGCCGTGTTAATGATATCACCCGCACTCTTATGTCCCACGCTTCCGTTCCACCAAAATTTTGGGTATATTCTCTCCTTATGGTCATTTTATCTTCATAATATTCTTCCCACAAAAATCCTAAATTTTTCCTCTCCTGTGTCTATTCTCTACCAACTCCAACCAACATATGACCATCTTCGTACGTTTGGTTGTCTATGCTATCCAAATCTCTCCTCTACAACTCCTCACAAACTTGCCCCTCGCTCCACTAAATGTGTCTTTCTTGGCTTTCCACCCAACCATCGTGGATACCGTTGCCTTGACCTTACCACAAATAAAATCATTATTTCCCGTCATGTAACTTTTGACGAGAACGTTTTCCCCTTCACTAATCCTCCAACACCGTCTGAAAATGAATCCCCTTCTTCTCCTATTTATTCCCCCTACATTTCCTACAATATGCCTCCTTCAAATCCTACTCCACAGCCCTACACACCACCTCACAGACGACGTAATACTGCCCACACCAGCCCCACACCACCTCACAACGCCCCTTCACCTTCCTCCCTGTCCCCTACTCTCCCTACACCTCTGCACATCCAATCATTGCAGCCTACTACTGCCCCTGTCCCCTCTCTAACTCCCACTCCTTCACAACACTTCATCTCTCCTCTACATCATCCCCACTATTTCTCCAAGCCCTCTTCTACGTCTTCACAACCCACTACGTCATCTACTATTTGTCGTACTTCCTCTCCATTATCTCGAGTAACGTCTACATTTTCTCCAGTACCCACTTCGTCAGTACCAACCACTACTCTCTCACCAACTGCTACGTCCATCCCAACAGCTCCAACTCCCGCAACAACTCGAGTACCCACTTCGTCAGCACCAAACAGTACTGTCTCCACCCCTCCTCTCACCAACTGCTCCGTCCGTAACTACAGTTCCCACTCCTAATTCAGGTCCTACACCCACTACAGCTCCTCCTCCTACAGTTCCTTCACGACCTGTCACTAGAGCCTCCCGTGGCATCCACAAGCCAATCCACCGTCTCAATCTTCATGTCCAAACATTACGTCATATCTCTCCAATCCCCCGTTCTCACTTATATGCTCTTAGGGATATTAATTGGAATGCCGCCATGAAAGATGAGTACAATGCTATGTTGAAAACTAACACATGGGAACTTGTACCACGACCCCGTGATGCTCATGTTATTCGTTCCATGTGGCTTTTTCGCCACAAATATCACGCCGATGGCTCCTTGCAGCGGTACAAGGCTCGGCTTGTTGCTAATGGTAAATCTCAGCAGGTTGGAGTTGATTGTTTTGAGACGTTTAGTCCGGTTGTTAAACCTGCTACTATTCGTACTGTTCTTACTATTGCTACTTCGCGTTCTTGGCCCATACATCAGCTAGATGTCAAGAATGCTTTTCTTCATGGTGATCTTACCAGACAGTATATGCATCAACCTCCGGATTTGTTGACCCCGCTCACCCCGATTACGTATGTCGACTACGTAGATCTCTATACGGTCTCAAGCGGCTCCTCGGGCATGGTTTCGCAGATTTGCCAAATTTATCACTAATTGTGGTTTCGTGGTAGTGTGTGTGATCCCTCACTCTTTGTGTATCGATCCGTCCTCATCAGACGGCATACTTACTATTATATGTTGATGATATTATTTTAACCGCCTCTCTCCCGATGCTCTTCTATGCCACTTTATTGATTTGATGAAACGAGAGTTTGCTATGTCTGACCTTGGGCCGCTACATCATTTCTTGGGTATTACGGTTACTCGTTCATCTTCAGGACTACATTTGTCCCAGTCGTTATATGCACAAGACATCATTGCACGTGCCTCCATGACAACATGTAATCCAGTGGCTACTCCGGTCGACACCAACTCCAAGCTCAGTGCTACCTCTGGTCCTGCACTTAAGGATCCCACTTTATACAGAAGCCTAGCTGAGCTCTTCAAGACCTCACTTTCACCAGGCCGGATATCTCATACGCGGTTCAGCAGGTATGTTTATTCATGCATGACCCCCGTGAGCCTCACATGCATGCCCTCAAGCGAATCCTTCGCTATCTTCAGGGCACCGTCAACCACGGATTGTTTCTCTCTGTCTCCTCTATCTCTGGATTAACAACATACTCGATGCTTGATCAAGCGGGTTGTCCCGATTCTCGACGATCGACTTCTGGTTTTTGTGTCTTTCTTGGTGACAATCTTATCTCCGGTCCTCCAAGCGTCAACAACAAAATATCTCGATCCAAAGTCTTGAAGTCAATACCGGGAGTGGCAAATGTAGTTCTTTGAAACAACATGGCTTCAACCTTCTTCTAGAGCTCCATCTACCTCTACGGCGTGCTACTATTGTTTTTCAGACAATGTAAGTGCGATATATATGACTGGAGATCCTGTTCAACATCAGCGCACCAAACATGTGGAGATTGATATACATTTTGTTCGTGAACGAGTTCGTATTGGTGCCATTCAAGTCTTACACGTCCCCTCTGAGAACCAGATATCTTGACATCTTTACCAAGGGGCTTCCTCGACAGTTATTTGTTCGTTTTCGTTCTAGTCTTAGCTTTTGTTCCTCTCTCGCTCAGACTAAGGGGGTGTAATAGACTTTATATTATCCTCTTACCTTATTTACCTTTGGGAGATTATCTCCATTTACTTTGGTTGTAAACTCAAGAGATATTATTATGATTTTAATATATATTCTATCCTAGGAGAACTCTTCTCCGAAAGGGAATTCATCATCATCAATCCAAGAATTCTTATGATGGTTGTTTTTACTAAACCGCATGGGGTTTCACGAACCCATATAGCAAGCTCTCTACACTTCCAGCTTGTAATTTTTTGGCCCCAACCTTGACGTCTTTATCCAACTGGAAGTTCGCTCTATGAAACTATTAATTGCAATCAACAGGCAGTTCGAGCCAAAACGAAGTGGCGAAATACAATTATTTTTGTTGGAATTTTTTAATAGAAATATGAATAGGTGTGTCAACTCACTTGAGTCTTTTCAACATTAGTGTCTTATCCCAAGGGATGTGACTCTCTATTAAGGGTTGTGACTCTTTATGAAAGGACTTTTCCAAGAGTCACCTCTAGCATATATAAACCCCACTCATTCTCCATTGCAAGTGGTTTTTTTTAGAGTCATAAAACTAGTACTAGAAATTTAAGAGTTTGCATGTGTCTTCAAGAGTTAAAGAAGAGTTTGTGCTACATCCATTCGCGTTCGCTGTTCGGTGTTATCGAAGTGCTGCGAAAAACATCGAGTTATTGTTGAATGTTGGAGACATGTGCCGCTAAATCTGTAACAACATTATATACAGGGCATCAAATGTCTTAAGCAAAGAGATTACTCGCCTCAATACACCCAAGTATGTCTGTTTAAGTTTTGTGATTGATCATCTCTTTTCTATCACTCTTTTCTTGTTTTGTTGTTGGTATTACGAGACGTAATACATAAGTGAGAACCGTGTTACAAAGAGTTGTAACAAATCGGTGGATAATACAAGAGTTGTATTATTGGAGAATCGGTAACAAAGAGATTTACCCAATAATCTTAAGACATTTAATGTTTATCTTTGTACTGAATTGTGGTTTACACATAAACCCGTTTTTGGCTATTCCTTTCAATACTGGAACAACCATGTTGGTAAGTGGTTAGTTGCTGTGACGTTTTGAAATATGAAACGTGCACACAACTATATATATGGAGTTTCTTTACTGTTCAAAATTTAGTTTGAACAGTTCATTGGCACCCATCAATTATGGTTGTATTGTAAAGTAGTGTTACCAAATAGAAATACACATTTCTAGTGCGACACAGTATGTGGGGCTGGTAATGCACTCACTTGGGATTGTGTAATGTACTCAAAATCTCAGAATCTCAAGCATAGTTTGCTTGGATGGTTTGCGGATGGGCCTAGCCTGAAAGTCCCAAAAGACATACTACAAGAGTTGCAGCGTTGGTTTCTGTGTTTGTGCCAACTACAGAAACTTATCTAATGTTCTGGAAGTTTTCTCTTCATTCCCTCCACAAGTGCATCTCCGTTTCCATGCAAATTCAGATCCATTTAAATATGGAGTCTCTTAAGAATTTGCCACACCGTCGTTACCTTTATGTTCCTCTCCTAAGAGACATCTTGTACATGAAAGGATGCATGATGGTTAGGTGGAAACACTAATGAGTTTCTTAAAGTATGAAAAATACTTGTAAGAGACGTCTGGTGTATGAAAGGGTGCATGTCGGTTAGTTGCACATGTCATTGATTGACGGTTTTTTAAAATTAGAAAACACTATGACAACATGCTGTGAAGAGATGTGTCTTTTCGTCAAGAGACAAGTGATTGGGAAAAAATGTGTCTCTAATAGCCGGTAACTAATGGAATTTGATTAATTATTGGTTGATAAGAATGTGATAGAACTGTGGGGGTGAAGGGGTGAATTGTTCGGAACATCATAGATTTTTTGCATGGAATTAACACTCCAGGAACTATGCACCGGAACAATGACAGACCCTACAATTCAGGTCATAAAGTTAATCGATTCTAGCATTTCAGAAATGTAGAGACTGTGTATATGTTGACGCATGTTCTACAAGACATGGACGTTTAAATTAACTCTATAGTGTCGGTAAAATTTTGCTTTGAATTTCAATAGGAAAAATGAAATTTGAAAAGCCGAGACTCTTCACAATCCGAAACCTATATTAGATATATAGTACAGTATGGGTTGTGTGTGGACATCATAAATCTGCTAGGTGTTAATGATTCTTGATTGAGATTAGTAACATTATTCTATCATTCAATCATACCGTAACCAAAATGGCAGAATTTCAGGGATAGATATAGAGATGTATCTCCCAATTGGAAAGGATTTTGGTATATTCCTTTTAACCTAGTATAAAGGACGTCTTGAAGATACTCCATAACAAATTTCAGAATTTTCAGATGTGTGGAAGTATTTTTTACGAATTACTCAAAGTTGAGTGTAACTGTTGGAAAATTCTGACGAACCGAAAATCTGCTCCTATTCGTGTAAAAGGTGTGACTTCTTGGTTGCTCATTTAATATTATGGTCAAGGTGTTATTGGAAGTGACGTACTGGTGTGTAATTGTGACTTTGATTGGCCAAGGCATAAATACTTACACTTGAATGCACAATGGCACACAAACGATGTACCTTTTCATGTGGCTGATCACGATGACTGCCCATGTGAACTTGCACGTTTAAAAGCTTGTTGTCCTGTTTGTTTTAATCAGAACTTCTCCTTTTGGTTTAGCCTGAACTGATTCTAGAGAGTATGATGGACTTCCTTTGAAATCCAGATTAATTGGATTACCAACAACAGCATGGTTGCACATAAGGCATTCAAGTATGAATTTTTCTGACGGGATATGATTGGGCATATCCCGTTTGGTCGGTATTTTTGAAAAGGGAAAATGGTGCAACATATTGGACATACGGAAACAGAGTACGTATGGTTGTAAACATATCAGTACCCAGCAGAAGAATACATAAATCTAGCAGCAGAGATTTGTCTTTGGTATTCCGAATTTCTGGGTTGTACTTGTCATTGGGTTTGTCTCTGGCAATGGTTCACTGTTTGGATTGTCTTATGTCACGTTTAAATTATGTAATTTATTTTTGTTTTGGAAACGATTGCAATTGGAATCATCAGATGAATGATTTATTGATTGCCTTTCAAAACTGGAAATGACATGAATTTCTATTGGCACCCGTTGGCGAAAATAACATCCTACTGATGAGATGTAGTGACATCTCAAAATGGTTCGTGACACTATTAAGGAAGAAAGTTTTTAAAGACTAATCAGTGAACTCTTTCAAAATGTGGGGGGTTCTAGTTGGAAATTGAATGTACACGGTTTTTGTATGGGATAATGAGTTTATACAACTCATGGACAAGGTATGGTTTGAAAATCTAAGATACATGTGAAGTAAACGAAACCTCCCAATATGTCAGATTGAGTTCCTTATCGGAAAATTGTAGTTGTTGCTTAAAGTAACATAATTACTGGATGGCGATTTTTTAAGAGAAAAATGGTCGGTCCTCTGAGAATGTGATCCGGCTTAAATTTTGGTTGGAACCAGATCAAGCATCTGATCACCTGTGCAGAAGGTCAATTTCTTTTGTAATTTGAACCGGTATCTAGCATTAAAGAGGAAGGGTTCCATTATTCATTTTGTGAATCTTAGATATAGATGATTTAACAAAGTCATCAAGAAAGAACTATGTGTTTGTGGTAGAGAAAATGTGCTACCATGGAAATGATCCAAATAAAGGTTGATAGGAAGATTAACTACGAATTCCGTAGCTTTGGACGCAAAGTCGGATTAGAAGTGTAGACTTGGAATTTCCTTGAGTATATACTAATGGCCAAAGTATATGTATAGATTGTTCTAATCAAACAATTATTTTGGAAGAAACACATAGTTTGGGATTATGGTATGTCTCGATAAATAGATCGACGATATGGTACCATAAAGCAATTGCTCTCAAATGCGCGCATTTAAAAGAAATAGTGTATGTGAATTGTATCAAGCCGGCAAATGATACGAATTCTAGAGAGCATATAATTGCGTCATCGATGGAAATGGGATAGCCTATATAGAGTAGTATTTATAGCGGACACCCAACCTAGCGATTGGAGATCCCATGGTTATCTAGGTTCAAAAGGGACAACCAAGTTATAAATTTATACTCACCGGAAACACTGTGAGAGTTTACTCTCTTTCCCATTTCTATGATTAAACACTGTTGCTTGTCAAGTGAGAGGTTGAGATTTTCTCTTAATGATTCCTATGGCTTAGTTTGACTAAGAAAAGTATGGCAGGATACTTTCAAATAGGAGATCACCTATATGAGTGTGAAGTGGTGCCGCTTCTATGATAACTATAAGGCTAAGTTAATCTAGAGCACTCATGAAAACCAACATCGTTCAGGGCCGAAATGAACACAACCGAGAACCGGATATGTAAAGAAATAAACTGTGTGATATCTATTGCATCGGTTTACATCATAAAGTTGGGCGGTTTAAGACATCGCGTTCACCGAACAACTAGTAAACCCGGTAGGTATTCACTACGGAAGATTCAAAGCCAAAAGCTATCTCTCCCGATGCAGTGATGTTCCGCGCACAAACTCTTTCTAGTGTCTGCATTAAACTTGCATGAATTTCTATTCAATGTGGGGGATTGTTGGAATTTTTGAATAGAAATATGAATAGGTGTGTCAACTCACTTGAGTTTTTTCAACATTAGTGTCTTATCCCAAGGGATGTGACTCTCCATTAAGGGTTGTGACTCTTCATGAAAGGACTTCTCCAAGAGTCACCTCTAGCCTATATAAACCCCACTCATTCTCCATTGCAAGTGGGTTTTTTTAGAGTCATAAAACTAGTACTAGAAATTTAAGAGTTTGCATGTGTCTTCAAGAGTTAAAGAAGAGTTTGTGCTACATCCATTCGCGTTCGTTGTTCGGTGTTATCGAAGTGCTGCGAAAAACATCGAGGTATTGTTGAATGTTGGAGACATGTGCCGCTAAATCTGTAACATCATTATATACAGGTCATCAAATGTCTTAAGAAAATAGATTACTCGCCTCAATACACCCAAGTATGTCTGTTTAAGTTTTGTGATTGATCATCTCTTTTCTATCACTCTTTTCTTGTTTTGTTGTTGGTATTACGAGACGTAATACATAAGTGAGAACCGTGTTACAAATAGTTGTAACGGATCGGTGGATAATACAAGAGTTATATTATTGGAGAATCAGTAACAAAGAGATTTACCCAACAATTTTAATTATCGAGTTGTTTTCAACTCAACAATTCCTCGAGTACATAAAAATAATGGATATAAAAAACGATATGCTATTGTGCCTTTAAAGCAATATTAAAGTTCCTGGTAACCTTAGCCTACAAATATCCAATCAAAGTTTATCGTACATGTTTAGCAATGTACATTAAAAACTGCCTCTTGTTTGTAAAATGCAACAAGTTAGAGTAACGTAGCTAGCTAGCCGTTTGCAGGAGGAGTGAGTGCTTTCTTTCCCATTTAACGAGACATCTTGCACTTCATTTTCTCTTTGACGAGATAACAATTCAAATCTCGGAAAAAAAAAACTATCTAGAGACTAGATTGGTCTGACTTCAACACCTAACACCTCCTTTAAACCTTCTCAGTAAATTGCAAACTACTGCCGCAAAACTACAACAATGTGTTAAATCCACCTTTGGATATCTACCATCTCTATTTAAAGCTGCAGAGGAAACAATCCACCAAGGTCAACTCCAATGTGCAACTTTAATAGAAGAACAATTAATTGAGTGGTTGCAGAAGGAGCAAGAAGCAAGAAATACACATCTTGTGTTGGCACACTGCCTAGAAACTTACTGGAAATAAAGATAGAGAACTCAATAATTACAGCAAGGAGACCTCAACACAACAAACATCCATACTCAAGCCTCCATCCATAGGAGATTCAATCACATTTATCATCTTTTGACTCCTCAAGGTATCTGGACTCAAAATGATCTTGAATATTCTAATCTAATTGTAAGCTACTTTGATAATCAATACAGGGCACCCAAAACTTATATAAATGAGGTGTTGTTCGAAGGGTTCCAATCTAGGTTGACAAATAATCAGAGTGAGAGTTTAACTATGAAGGTTACACGTGAAGAGTTTGACACAACACTTCACGATATTAGGTCTGAGCAGGCACCGGGCCTAGATGGATTCACAAGCAAATTCTACAAAGAAATGGTATCAACCACTGGAGAGGCTCTATGGGACATGGTAGCTCACTTCTTTCAACACAACCAACTCCAGCACCCTATCAACCATACCAATATAACACTCATCCCAAAAATACCAAATCCTGCTCATTTTCGTCTCATTGGGCTCTGTGATGTGGCCTACAAAGTGATAGCAAAAATACTGGTCAACAGATTAAGGCCCATTCTGCAGTTCATTGTAAGCGTGCTTTCATTCCCAATAGAGCCATCCATGACAATATATCCATTGCAGCCGAACTGTTCCACCACATCAGATCTTCAGCCCCAACGAAACACCCAAAAATAACTCTGACACTGGACATTCAAAAAACATACGATAGCTTGGACTGAGGATTCATTGAAGTCTCACTAAGGAAATTGGGATTTCCTGGAAAGTTTGTTGGCTACATCATGACATGCATAACAACCATTACATATGGGATCAAAATCAATGGCACATCAAAAGGGAATATTACACCAACGAGAGGACTGCGAAAAGGCGATCCCCTATCACCATATGTATTCATACTTTGTGCTGAGATTTTATCCACTAATCTGTGAAAGCTAGAACTGCAAGGCAAACTTGAAGGATTAAGAATCTCTAAAAAAGGTCCACCAATTCTCTATTTAATGTATGCCGATGATTTGCTAATCACGTGCAGGGCTAAACCAAATGCATGCATGGCGCTTCAACAAATCCTGCACTCTTATGGCACTTCTACGGGTCAGGAGATTAACAAAACTAAATCAAACATCATACAACATCCAAAACTCTGGCCCGACAAAGCGCTTGAATTGGAAAGTTTCTTCGACATTAATACCACATCTGAACCAACTAAATACTTAGGGGTAACTTTCAAGCGAGAGAGGAATTCAGCACATATGGAGTTAATGGAACGAATTTAAAGGAAAGCTCAAGGATGGATTACAAAATGTGTCAACCAGGAAGGCAAAGTTATACTCATCAACACTTCTCTCACACCGACGGCTAACCATGTGATGAAAACTCAACTGCTACCAACTCACGTGCATAAAAAAATGGACAAAATTACAAGGATTTTTTTTTTTTTGGGCCATACCAATCAAACAAGGAAAATGCACCCAATTGGCTGGGATAAGCTAACAAAGACTCAGAAAGAAAGAGGACTGGGTATTCGAAAGAGTAAAGAACACAATGAAGCGCTACTACTCAAAAAAGTATGGCACATGCAACATAACCAACAATCAATCCGGAAGAGAATGTGTGACGACATATATCTACATAATCATCCAATGCTAGAGCCACAACAAAACAGTCATAACAAACAAGCAGCAAGCCCGTACTAGAAGAATTTATCTAACCTAGCTTCTGTTTTGCAGGAAAAATATTTCAAACAAATTGGAGATGGCCAAATAACCAATATCTTTGCCAACAGGATTCCCCAATAAACCACACCAATTAGCACTTCATTACCGCTACAAACAAAAGTAGCATCACTCATCCATACAACATCAAACTCATGGAACCACCAAGTTATCTTTGATTCATTCGACATTATTACAGCCCAGAACATTATTAACATTCACTTACCCAGAAACCAGCTCAAGATAAGTTCATTTGGTCGTATGATAAAAAAGGAGAATACACAGCAGAATATGGATATACACTCATCACCACATCAAACAACCAAAACCTCCCAAACCAATCAAACACACCCATCAACCCTGTGGACTATAAACAAATTTGGAAACTTTATTGTCCACCAAAAATAAGACTTTTCTTACGGAAAATTTCTTTAGGAGGATTTTCAACCTTTGACAAACTCCATCACATCAACCTCACACCTACAAACCTATGTCTGGTTTGCAACATCCAAAGAGAAACCGAACAACACCTTTTATTCGAATGTACCCAAGCTACACAACTGTGGAACCTCATCATACATCACCTCCCAAGAAGTCCAAACTTTACAACAACAACAACCTAAAAAAACAAATAAAATCAATCAAGTATTCGATACAAGGCTACCAACAATAACAAAAGGAATCTACAATTTTATACTATGGCATCTCTGGCTCGCAAGAAATTCACAAGTCTATCGATGGAAGAAGCTCACCACTGATCAAATAAAAGATATAGTTTTGACCATGTTTGCAGAGTAAAAATGGGCTCAACAACATATCATTCCATACAGCCCCGATCAATAACCACAGAGGATTCAAAAGACAAGGTTTAGAGACACAATAATTCTGGTATGATAGCAGTCACCAGCAGAACATTGGATTAAAATAAATTCAGATGGAGCAACTAAATGCCACCCAGGACCAGCAGGAGCAGGGTGCGTATGCAGAATACACACATGACATGTTCGGAGTAAAAGTAAAGATTGAACTGTTCGGAGTAATACCATTTTCCAACGAGAGTTTATCATAAGCTTACTTGACTGTATATCATTTACTCTTTTCCAAAGGCCATTGTAATTCATCTTCTTGAGCAACATTGAGCCTAAAAAAGTCAAGATCAAAAATGAGAAGATGATGCTCAGTTCTTGCAGCCATATGTAATCTTGTTGGAACTTGAAAATTCTAAGAGATATTATTTCCATATGAAATACACATCTCTGCAACAGAAAGATGTTTTTCTCTAGATAAAACATACAAATTGGGATAACAAGTCTTGATAGGATGGTCATAAATCCAGTTGTCATCCCAGAACCTAACAGAAACACCATTGTTCACTTTGAACTTGACATTCTTCAAAACAAAAGATATGAATTTCATAATAGACTTCCACGCTGATCTACCATAAGTAATTTTTGGGGTCTTAGGATTCCATAGAGCACCGTCGTCAGAACCATACTTTTTATTCACAATTTTCCTCTAAAAAGATTATTCCTCAACATCAAATATCCAAGTCCATTTAGAGAGCAAAACATTGTTCATCCGTTTCAAGTTTTTAACTCCAAGACCACCAAACTTTCTTTTTCTGCAAAGAGCACTCCATTTTACCAAATGAATCTTCTTTCTTTCCTTATTGTCATTCCATAGAAAGTCTCTCATAATTTTCTCCAACTTTTTTATGACAGAGGTAGGCATCTCATAGAGAGACATGTAATAGATATGAAGACTATTGAGCACACTATTAATCATCAAAGTAATTTTACCTGCTCTTGAAAGCAAAATTTGCTTCCAACTAGCAAGCTTAGCAATAAATTTCTCAATAATTTTGTCCCACTTAGAAACACCTCCACATTTGTCACCTAATGGCAGACCAAGAAAAGTAGTTGGCAAATCTCCACTATAACAACCCAAAATAGAAGAAAAGACTGATAAATCTCCTTCATAAGCAAAACCATATATTTGGATTTTGGCAAAATTAATCTTCAAACCAGTTAACATCTCAAAAGAAAGAAGAATTAATCTCAGGTTCTTTACTTGCTCAACATCTGCATCCAGAAAAATGTGTGTATCATCTGCAAATTGCAAATGACTAACAACAATTCCATCATCTTTATTTTGGAAACCAGAAATAATACCTTATTCTTGTACTTTTTTGATCATGAAGTTAAGAGCTTCTCCCACCAATAAGAAAAGAATAGGTGATATTCAATCACCTTATCTGATTCTTTTATTGCTTTTGAAATAACCAGCGGTACTTCCATTAATTAACATAGAGAACCTGACAAATTCAACACAACATTTGATCCATCTCCTCCACTTTTCACCCAATCCCATCAATTTGAACATATCATCCAAAAAATTCCAGTTAACATGATCAAAGGCCTTCTCAAAGTCCACTTTACATAGTAAACCTGACTTCCCACTCCTAATTCTTAAATCAATAAGTTTATTGGCTATTAGAACCCCATCAAGAATTTGTATTTTCTTGACAAAAGCAGTCTGATGTTGTGAAAAGGGACTGTTTGAACATTTATGCTAGAATTTTAGAAATAATTTTGAAAGCTCCACGGATAAGGCTAATTGGTCTTAAATCCTTGATATCCTCAATACTATCCTTCTTAGGAATCAGAATAATAAAAGTATTCTT
Source organism: Papaver bracteatum (assembly GCA_023529315.1). NCBI lineage: Eukaryota > Viridiplantae > Streptophyta > Magnoliopsida > Ranunculales > Papaveraceae > Papaver > Papaver bracteatum. The sequence continues at coordinate 890,144 of JAJJWX010002638.1, read as the reverse complement.
AAGTCTCCAGTCAAGAAAAGATTTACCTTGTAATTCCTTGAGAATGTTGAGAAAACCTTCTTTGAGAATGTACCAGCAAATAGTGTAGAATTTTATAGGAAATCCATCTGGTCCTGGTGACTTATATTGGCCAAGTAATTTGATAGATGCAAAACATTCTTCTTCTTTAATATCCCTATCTATCCAACTACACACCTCTTGAGTAATTTGATTGAACTGTATACCATCAATTGTGACTATTCTTTGTTGTTCAGATTGAAAAATATTTTGAAAAAATGCCATAATACCATTCTTAATTCCTTCTTCATTACTGTTTGGAACCCCATTCACCTTTATAGCACCAACGTAACACCTTCTCCTTCTATCATTTACAATTCTATGAAAGTATATTGTGTTCTTCTCAAAATCTTTGAAATGAGTTGCTCTGCTTCTACTTCTCCACTTTTCTGCTCTAACAATGCTCAAGTTACAATATTCCTGCCTAGCATTAGCCCTATCCTCCCATTGACAAGTTGAAAGACCATTGTTTGCATGCTCCACTATGAAAGTATAAGGTGCCCCAACCAAAGGTGCCCCAACTAGTGTGGTTTATCAAATTCCTTCTTCTTTAATATCCCTATCTATCCAACTACACACCTCTTCTAATTCTATGAAAGTATAAGGTGCCCCAACCAAAGGTAGATCAAAGAGATGGTCTCTTGAAATAAAATTGTTAAATTTTCTCATACTAGTTGTTGATTCTCCTCCTAAATATCTCTCATGAGTAAAACGAATCTCATTAAAAATTCCACCAATTACCCAAGGGTAATTCCAATACCATCTAATTTCTTCAATCTCCCTCCAAAGCAGCTTAACTTCCTCGGTATTGTTAGCACAAGGAGCATAAACTCATGTGAGCATCCACTCAAATCAATTAGAAATATTTTTGCACAAAAGGGTAATAGAGTATGGACCAATCAGGGAATCAATTACTTGAATTTTTGACGAATCCCAAAAGAAAAGAAAACCCCCAGAACTGCCCTGTGAAGGAGAGTCAATCCATTGAACATCTCTTTTTCCCTAACATTGCCACGCCAGCGAATCATTTCATTATTGGATCTTAGTTTCTTGCAGTAACAGAATAGTAGGCTTCCAATCATTCACCTTTTTTTTTTACAATATCTCGTCTATTCATATTATTGAGACCACAGACATTCCAAAATTTTTTTTTTTAAATCCATTGATAAAAAAATCACTAGAAAAAAAAACAAAATCCACTTACAAAATTAAGTAGACTTCCTATTTTCCATATCGAAATCAAAAAGATGAGCTTTGAATCCGTCCACCATAGCGTTATCAATTTTAGGTTGTGATCCTTGAAAGTGAATACCCAGTTTCGGACATACAGAAACCATTTGAAGCATAATGTTCTCAAAATCACTTCTGAGGACAGGATTCACTTTGTGTTTTAGTGTGCTCCATTTCTCGTTAGTTTTCCAGAAGAAAACAAAATTAACAATCTTGTTGATATCTCGATTTTCTTTGTGCTAAGAATTACCCATTGAATCAATCATTTGCAAGAAAGATATAAATACAACATCTTGCAAATATTCCTCCACATCTTCTTCATTCTCGAAAATTGGTAAAATAGCCGTTATAGTATTTTGAAGAGTATTCAAATTTGAATCACCTTTATTTGAATCAGACCATTCTGAAAAGGCTGATTCAACAACTACCAAACTCATTGAATCATTTGACTTATCAGAGATTGAATCTAGAGCAAATCTTAGAGAAGATAGTACTCAATACGATAGAACAAAGTAATATCTGAACACGTAACTATAGAAAAAATAGTTGGGTTTGGCTTCAGAATCCTAATGAAGTCTTTAAGTCGTTAACCTATAATAGTTTTAGAAAAACCCAGGTTAAAGGAGAATCGACTCTATTCGCAACTAGTATCACACAGGAGGTGTGGGGATTAAGTTTCCCAGTTGCAATAGTTCTCCCTTATATAGTCTTCAAATCAGGGTTTGCAGTCAATGTTACCTTTGTAACTAAGCATTCAATATTCATCGTTAGATGAAAACCTGATTAGTTTCAAGCTAATATATTTCAACCGTTAGATTGAACTTAGCTTATTACACACAAATGAAATGTGATTTCAATTAGATATGGGTAACCATACCTAAACGTGTACACCTTGTTGGCTCAAAAATAGTTAACCGAAGTTAGCCATATGAACACTTTCATATTAGCCGTGTTCATCTAAATCACAACTAGTTCAAATGACTCAAATGAAACTAGTTATAAAGTTGTTCAATTGTTTATTTTGTATTCCTTAACCTAGTAGGTTACATATTAGTTTTCGGGTACATTAATTTTAGAGTTATTTTTTAAATGAGTCGCAAGTTTATCACCTAATTAGGGTCTGGGTCTTAAAACATGCAGTTGATGCACCAGGGTCGAAGACTAACCGAAGACTGGTAGTAAGTTGTTAAATGTCCATTTCTAATTTACCGAGCACCCTGACCATCGATTGACTAGCGTTGACCACGGTTCAAAGCAGGTCTGGTTGAACTGGTTCTGATTATCTTCAAATCATATAGCCTCTCGTTGTTTTCCATCTTCTTCTTCCATTTATTTTTTCAGAAGCTCGTGTCAAGTCTTCCGTTCTTGTGGGTTCAGTGAACTGGCGTCAGTAATGAAAAGTAAATGTCACTAAGAAAACTCTTCGCTACGGCACAAAGCTAATCGGTGATTGTTATTGAAGATATCTATTGCTCTTTGGATCATTTGATCACTGACCCATGAGCAAGTTATAATGGGTAATACCTTGATTCTTTATTTTTCTGGGTATTTCGACGAGCTTAATAGCACTGTTATAATGTTAAGCTTGACTGGGTATTTTCGATTACTTCGTTTAACATGTCCTACATTAGCATTGGATCTTCCAAATGATGGGGGATGAAAGATCCACTATCATATACAATTAGTGGAAAGTTTGCCGAGCTCAATTGCTCCAGTTAAGTAGTTAAGTTGATGGAGTCGTTCATGAGCAAAATATGCATGTGACGTAGTCGGTTGTTTAGGAACCCAGCGTCACTCGCAATTCTTTTTTGGAAATTATGGTTCTCGAATTATATGCTAAATTTCATGCATTTTTTTTTTGACTGGTATTTGAACAGTTGAACTAGGAGTTGGCGCATGATCGTCATCCTGTTATCCTTAGAAAATCGATATTTTTCTGTTAAATAATTGGACTAATTTGAGGCTATTTTTTTTTTTTCCTTATCAGCTAACATAAGGTTAGAATTTGTAGGCTAGGCTATTTTCTAACATAAGGTTTCTAGTAGTGTTTCACAGCCAAACTTGGCCTTCCCCTTCCCCTTGCACAAAATACAACATTTCATTTTGATGGATGCATAGACTAGTCTACACAGGCTATTCTTATTCCTCTTTAGAATATGAATATGTACCGAAACCTCTAAATATTCCATTTACAAGTTTCCACTGATGACATGTTTCGTTAATATCTATAGGCTTGTAAATATGTGCAGAAAATGAATCTTGTATGCACAAATTGTGGATTTTCTAATGATGGCAGGACATGAGACTTTGGAAACTTTAGTATTGTGTGTTTGGGCGTTGCAGCATCAGGTCAAGAGATTGAATTTTGGAGGCTATTTTTCTGACATTGGATGGATTCACTTCATTTTTAAATGAGAATTTCTGGAGAAAGGTAAGCCAAATTCCAGCCGCATTGTGAAGACATATTACTGCAAGATTAATGGTATATTTTTTGTTTCTGTTTTTTTATAGTCTGCCTTGTGTCCCAGTGACATATTACGGCACTTGGTGAAATAATTTTGGTATTGTGTGTTTGGATGTTCTGGATTGAAATTTGGTGCCTATTTTCTGACATTGGATGGATTCACTTCATTTTTAAATGAGATTTTCATTAGTAATATGTAACTCAGATGGACATTCTTAACAATTCATGGGATATCTGAACGAGTTGATTCAGCTGAGTTAGCTAACACAAGCACTGGGTCACATTTTTCTGATTTTGGTTGGTGGTGTACAAAAACAACCCTAACCGTAGCTAGGGTAATACTCTTCTGTTGCACGCGTGCATGTACTGGGACGTGTATACCCTAACCTCTATTCTATTGAATAGGAAACATGTTTGGGCGGCAGGGTGGGTCCTGCACGAAAAACATTCGTAATCTACGGTGAAAGAGGGGACCACGCCCAAAGTGACGGGTATTTGGTGAGGAAGTCGTGCGAATCCTAACATGTTTGAAACAAAAGTAAGGAGAAAATGACGGTGTCCGCTTTTCATAGTTGTTAATGTTCTAAAATGGAAAGTTGTTGAATATGGACCTGAAAATTGAACTTGTCCTCTGGGTCTCATCTTACAAGGTTGGTTTCCATGGCAGACCTCTTGCAGACGTTCAGTTTAAAATCATAAAGCGACTTCATTATGTTGAATCCACTTCTGAAGTTCCAATTAAAGTGATTTTTTTTTTATGAAGGAGGATACTCTCACGCTCCTGACAAGCTAACATATGGAGTTGATATGAAACATATAAGGTGGTTTGGCATCCTTCAGGTGCTAGTATGTACCCATGCTCTTCCTGGCTGTTTGGTTATATAGGTAACATGCAAGTTTGTTCTTTTGAATTTGATAATGCCGCATTTTAACAATATTAACTATGTTTTAGTGTCTGCGTACCCTCAGAAATACTACTTTGTTTTTTCTTGTCTATGGTATTCTTGCATCATTAAATCTTGCGCAGACAAACACTTTGAGATTTGAAGCACATAACATGGTAAGGCTAGTCACAATATGAAAAGTCGACACCCAAGCTTACAATGAAAACCACTAGTGTCGCCAATTTGTCTGCCAATGCATTTGCTCTCCTATGAGTGTGAGTGCTCTGAAAAGTAATGAAGCTTTTGCTTTGGAGATCATGACAGCCTCAGTCAAATGAGATATGCACGACCAGTCCACCTGATTTCTTAGACCTGCCAAGTAGGTAACCACGTCCTTGTTGTCCCTTCCAGAATACTGCAACAACACTCCTAGCCTCATCGTTCGAGAAGTCTAGGAGTTGTTTGAAGGCCTATAATAAAAACAATTCCTACATAGTTAGAAGCATCAACAAAACTGCCATCACGGTTGATCTTTTGAGTCAATACTACAGGTGGTATACATTGGTCATATTTAGCTTTTTGGTGTTTTACAGATGCTGGTGAAAAAAACCGAAAATGCTTCCAATCCCCCGACTCATCCCACTCCCTTCTACCACCTCACATAACACACACAAATGGGCCCCCTGTTTTCCCCCACACCATCTCAACAACTGAACCAATGGCTAAGATCACTGTCACCTAATGGTGAAAAATAGTGGGGGAAGTGTAGCACTTTCCGGAAAAAAACATATTAAAGGATTGAGCTTGCTTCTGTTTAGCTATGGTGAAAGCTAGCAGGTCTTTCATAATCAAGGAAACCGTGTTATCTGGGGAGTGGGGACTGCATTTTGTTGCTAAAAGACCAAGGCGCAAGGGACCTTCCAAATGTACCATGAAACTGCTGCACCAACATCTGCCCACTTGTAATGAACCATTTTTTTTTAGGGACCATGGTTTTATTAGGCCAACCTCCCTATACTTATAAGGGGTGTCCTAAATTTAGGTAAATACACATTTACCCTTTACTTTAATTTAAATTAAAACTAACCTAATAACTATATAAATCTAATCATATACATCTAATCTAAATGAATCTATTAAACAAAATAAAAAACAAAAACAAAATTAGGAGGGCCATCGAAATTCTTTAGTTTTGAAAAAAATAATTAATCTCTTGTTCTTCTCTCTTTCCTTGGCGTTCCTCGTTCGATTGAAAAACCCATCAATCGTTTTTAATTCGTTTTTTATTGGGAAAATTGAGTAGAAATCATCAAAATATGGTTAACCAAGAACACGAAGAACACTTCGGTTATCACGAATTTATTTTTTCGCAAAAAATAGTTTTAACTGAACTCCTCATTGAAAACCTATATATTGTGTTCGGTTGGTTAGGTTAATTGGAAAATTTTGTCCTTTAACCGAACACTTGTATTCGAACAACAAATGTTGAGTTCGGCTGGTTCGCAAAAAAATAAATTGTTAATAGCTAGCACTATGGTGCTAGCTATCCCTTCCCTATCCCTCAAATGTACGGAAGGGATGGCACATGGAAGGCAAGCTTGCTATGGTGCCCTCCCATCCCTTCCCTACACGAAACGGGTACTCAGTACGCGTATGTATAGTGCCAGACGAACGGGTACTCAGTACGCGTATTAGTCAACTCGTTGACTTGACCAAAAACTGCTACTCAGTACGCGTTTCATATGTTTTAAGACCACAAAACTCGGTTCACTGTATAACGGCTACTTTAGACTATCTTAACGACATATCTATTTTTCACTAGTAATTTTTACTGTATAACGACTTTTTTATTTTTTTTGAATTCTAATTCCTCTCATCATATCTCTATATATAGCAAATCACTTTCCAAAGTGAAGCTATCCCAACAGTCTATCATACCTCAATTTTATAAAAATGGTAAGATTCAGCAAAGAAGAAGATGTTGCTCTTATGCAAGCATGGATTAAAGCAAAAAACAATATTCTTAACGTAGTTCAGGCGTCAGGAAACCAATTCTAGAAGAATGTTTTTGAATTTTTTGATAACATATCCGGAAATCCAAACGCCAGAGACAAAGGAGGTCTTAGAGTTAGGTGGAGCAAGATGAACAAGGAGATCATCACTTTTGTCACTATTTAGGCCGATGTTAACATACGCAATCCTAGAATGTCATATGAACAAAAGGTAAATTAGTTTTATAAATTTCTTTTATTTTTAAGTAAATATATACACTTAAGCTAATTTTTATTTATAAATTTCATAAAAGTGATGCTCGTTTAGGCTATCTTAACCAGACAGGCGACAATTTTCCGCATGATGAATGTTATCATCTATTGAAAGCAGTTTACGATACATACAATCCAGACGAAATGTACCTATATCGCCCAAAGGTTAATGCATCAGATGTTAATCAAGTCTTCGGAACAACAATCCTGAAGAATGATTATACTTGAATGTTTTATCTTATATTTATGTAATTTTTAGTTTTTCTGTGTGTGTTACTGCATCAGATGTTAATCAAGTCTTCGGAAAAATAATCCTGAAGAATGACTATATTTGAAAATTTTAACTTATATTTATGTAATCTTTTATCTTTAAGTGTTCTTGTAATCCATATATGATATGATGTTCTAGTTTTAAATTAAGATAAGTTTAACATAAATAAAACTAAAATTCCATAAAATAGACAACAACTTCGATTGCACTTAGCACGTGCAACAAGCCTTTAAACCCCTAGGTGACCCTAGTGGATGAGTTATAGTCTCGTGAGGGTTTACACAGATATTTACCCACAAAATCTACACAAATATTTATAAAACTTTTAGTCTGCACTGGATGAAGCAGAAGAATTGTCCGACGATTAATACTCTGGGATTTTGGATACCATGAATTTATAGCTTTCATCAAATGTGAATGCTTCACCCTTTTCCTCAAAATAACGCGCTTTAACAACTTCGTCCTACAATAACACAGGGCAATATACTTATTGTTGTAATTTCAAGTCAATCAATTTAGTTTAGGACGAAAGCAATTCTAAAATACTTACAAATTATCGAGTTGACATGCTAATATGGCTGGCATTGAAGATCCGATGTTGAATAGCTATAAAATCGCAAATGGCTTTTTGGATTATATGGTACCTATCATGAGTTTGTTGAAGACTTCTTCTCTTTGGATTCCCATAATCTCGTCTATATTAGTTATATATCTTCGCCCAAAAGGTTTCGGGCTCTGGCATTTCAGGAGACATATATGCTACTCGATATTATTTGTACCATGTTTTGGTAATTTCCAAATCTTCAATTGAATCAAATGATCCCATTGTTTTGTTCGTATAAAGAGTTATGAGATGGTATTGGAATATGTGAGAAGTTTTGCAAAGTGTATTAAAAATAGGTGTTTGTTGTTTGGAGATAGTTAACACAATTTATAATATCCATCAAAAATAGCCGTTATAAAGTAGACGTTAAAAACAAGCCGTTGCGATATAGTCGTTATAAAAGTATATTACAATTATTGAATAGTCGTTTTAACGTGCAACAAGCCTTTAAACCTCTGGAGGACCGCCGACATTCATTTCCGGATTGTAATAATCCATGTTACCCGGGTTACCTTTAAAGATTAAGTAGCAATCAAACCATGCAAATTATGTACGAGTTTCTAGTTGGTACACAAATTTAACCATTTCCTCCTACGCAAAACAAACATAAAGCAATATGTTAGTGTGTATAAGTAAACAACATTTCAAATATCATAAGCATTGTAGATTGACCTACGGTAATCGCAACTGTCATGTGCTGTGGGGCATAACCATGAATCCTTTTTTGAATTTTGACGTAGTTGCGAACCATTAAATCAATTCGAACTTGCCATTGTTGAACTTGTCGTCTTGTTCGGTTATTAACGTTTCTAAACGCTTGTACAAAGCCGTCGAACACCAGCGTCCATTTTTCATAGGCGGAGAGGTATTTAGTATCTTCAATAGGAAGATTACAAGCATTTACAAACGCTGTGGTGATTGCAACATCTTCTTCTCCAGTATACCCAACCATTACCATGTTATCTTCAAAATAAAATAAAAATAGAGACACTTAGGATACTAAGACAAATGTTTTGGATTGTTTTTGTTGAGGAAGATTATGACAATTTATAATAGGCATTGAAAGTAGTCGTTGGAATTTAGTCGTTGGAAATTACCCGTTACTAAAGATCCGTTGGAATAACAAAATTTAATTCAAATTATCGTAATTAGAAATACATAAATAATTATTACCGAGAAAAACTAAACTACATTAACGGAACTGAAATACGACCTTACTTGAAAAAAAACAAAATAATTAAACTAATCTATTACAAATTGGACGGATTACCATAAATTAAATACGACCTTACTTAAAAGAAAAAAAAAACGATTAAGCTAAGCTATTAAAAATTGAATGGATTATCTTGTTGGCTCTACATCTGCAAGGCCAGTATGGAATTCTGTCGATTATGAACGCATTTTTAAGTACGGTCGTTTTGATTTCCACCACAATCTTCAACAAATTTATTAAAAAGCACCTCCAAAAATTCTTTCTTATCTACATAACTTCTATAACCAAGAGAAATGTACTGAGTAATAAGATGATGATCTTCCAAAACACTAAATCTCGTTCTGTGTTTCCTTTTTTGGCTTTGAGTCTCAGCCATTGATGAGCAAAACAAAATTTAAAACTGTTACTTAAACAAGAATAAGATTGGAAAGATTTTAGTGCAGAAATCAATTGATGTAGGAAGAATAAATTGATTTGGTGTGGTTTGAGTAGAGAATTAGAGTGGTATTTATAGAGGATTTTGAAAAAATGGCCGTTGGGATCCGACGGTGTAGAAAATAGAGCCGTTATTAATGATGGATGGTTAGGATCGGGTGTGAGAGAGGTGTAAACAAAAAAATGTCAAACAAATATAATTTACGAAATGGGTACTCATTAACCGTGCAAAAACTACGCGTACTGAGTAACCATATCAGCAGATTTACGCGTACTCAGTACGCGTAAAGCATAAAATAATACGGGTACTCAGTACCCATGTGATTTCCCTCCCTACACGAGTTATCAGATCTGATCAGCCAAGTAGAGAAGGAGGTTGATATCCCTACATGAGTAGGGATATGGGAGACCATAGCAGTTGGAAATTTGGTGTTTTGAGGGATGGAGAGGGATAGGGAAGGGATATCCCTCTCCATAGTTCTAGCTCTAACCGAACATTACTATGAAAATAAATATGTTGAGTTCGGTTGGATCGCAAAAATAATTTGCTAACGAAACCCTTCTCTAAAAATCAATTTTTTGAGTTCAGTTTATTTGAGAATTTTTTCTCCTAACCGAACTTCACTCTAATATTGAGTTCGGTTCAGTTGAAAATTAATATTGGAAACCGAACATTACTCTGTATACTCTGGAATAAAAGTTAGGTTACCTGTCCCGGAACCTATTATCCGAACTAATCAAAACCTCTATTAAAAGTGAGTTTGGTTACCTGCGTCTTAGGAAAAGTAGCCGAAACTACACTTCCAAATAAGTTTGGCTACCTGTTCTTCAGATCTTGTAGCCGAACTTGATTGACTTGACCCAATTCAAGCTATAAAATTTCTTATTTTCAGGAAATTTTGGTCAATTCATGCAACAAAAAACTATATTTGAAGTATGCATGGGTGGTTTAAAGGTTCGGATTCAAAAAAAAATTAAAAAAAAATTAAGTTTTTCCAACTCTTATAATCAATCTCCTTCTTCTTATTCCTTTACAATAACTTAATTTTAAGAAAGATAATTGATTTTATCTTACACTAATCACTAATTAACCCGAATTTAATTACACTAACTAATCATTACAAAAAATTAATCGGGAGGGTGATTTTGGTATTAATATAAATGTTTAGATAAGGGGTGACCAAGATTTACTTTTAATGTCTTACCCAAAATAATACAGTGGTCCCAAAAAAAAGGGCTGGTCCCAAAAAATGGTTCCTTGTAATACTCATCATCCCACATTCCCACCCTGTGGGATTGGACTAACAAACCAAAACAAAAACAAGGCCCAATATGCTAATTTTTAAATTTTAACATAAGATACTTACAATCCAGGTTAGAAAGATCATCCTAATTTCATTTATTCCAACAAGCAAGATGCAGCTCCTAATCCTTATGCGAGGCCAGGTGGTTTTCAACAATAATTTCAGCCACAACCTCAACAGAATCAAAGCTCTAGTTTAGAAGAAATGATGAAAGCTATGATGCTAAAGAAAGAGGAAGCGTCCAAAGAGAAAAAGGCGATATTTCAACAAAACCTACTATATCAACAAATGAATGATGATGCCGTTAAATACTTGCAAGTACAAATTTGGAAATTAGCAATCGATATGAATTCACTAAAAGCACAAGCATCAACAAAATTGCCATCACAACCTTTTGTGAATCCAAGAGAGCATCTCAATGCAGTGACTTTAAGAAGTGGGAAACAAACGGAAGAGCCAAATCAACAAGAAGTAGTTAATAACGACATCGAAAAGGAAGTAGAGGAAGAAACCATCCCAAAGGAAAATACAACATCAACCGGCCAACCTAAGGACACGGTTCCCACCTTTACAACACCACCTCCTTTCCCTAGTCGTTTTTCCAAATCAAAGAAGAAATCTCAAGATAAGGAGATCATGGATATTGTCAGCAAGATACAAATCAACATCGATTTATTGAGTCCATCAAAACCGTACCCAGGTATGCTAAGGTTTTAAAGGATTTGTGTACAAGGAAGGATAGGTTGATTGCTAATGAAATTACTCAAGTGGGCGAAAGTGCACAACTATGCTATGGAAGAAGATGCTTGCAAAGTGAGAATATCTTGGTGGCTTCACAATGCCAATTACTGTTGGTAATCGACGATTTGAGCGTGCTTTTCTTGATTTAGGAGCACCCATAAGTGTTATGTAAGCCGATGTTTATGATTTTTTAAATCTTGAACCTTTAAAAGAAGCGAATATTACATATTCAATTGGCAAACAAGTCCAATATATATCCTATGGGAGTCGTGGGGGACGTGTTAGTTCAAGTGAATCAGTTAATCTTTCCGGTTGATTTCTACATTATGGATATGCATAATGGAGATAATTGTTCATCTACTTTGTTATTACTTGGGAGACCGTTTATGAAAGCTGCAAAAGCGAAGATTGATGTTGACAATGCTACACTCAATATGGAATTTGATAAGGAGATCATTAGCTTCAACATATTTGAGGCCATGCGTTATCCTAGTGATGTGCACTCCGCTTTCTATATTGATGTTATTGATTCGTTAGCACAACAAATGTTTGATTTTAGCAATAAGGATATTTGGATGTTCATGGGCAATTCAATTTGGACGTCGACTTAGTCAAAGATCTAGTGGAGATGTGTGGTGCTTTAACAGCATTACAAGAAGCTCGAACGGGTAATATTTATTATATTTCTTTACCCGTAACTAATGAGTTTCATTTACCTTCTATTGTGCAGGCACCTAAACTAGAATTGAAGCCTCTTCCTGACCACTTAAAGTATGCTTACTTGGGTGATAAAGAGAAGATTTCGGTGATTATTGCAAAGAACCTCACTGCCATACAAGAAGAGCGTCTACTTCGGGTTCTGAAGGAGCACAAAATGGCCATTGGTTGGACAATTGCTGACATTAAAGACATTAGTCCATCAATGAGAATGCATAGAATCCTTATGGAATATGATAGCAAGCCAGTACATGATGCTCAGCGTAGGCTTAACCCCTTAATGATGGAGGTCGTGAAGAAAGAGATCCTCAAATTGCTAAGTGTGGAGGTAATTTAACCAATTTTTGACAGCAAATAGGTTAGTCCGGTACAAGTGGTTCCTAAGAAATCGGGTGTCACTGTTATTAGAAATCAAGATGATGAACTTGTTCCTACAAGAGTTCAAACATGATGGAGAGTATGCATAGACTACAGATAGCTTAATGCCGCAACTAGAAAGGATTACTTTCCTTTGCCTTTTATTGATCAAATGCTATAGAGGTTAGCGGGACATTCACATTATTGCTTTTTGGATGGTTATTCGGGGAGATTTTCCTTTTGGTACATTTTCCTATAGACGGATGCCATTTGGTATTTGCAATGCGCCTGCCACTTTTCAGAGATGTATGGTTAGTATATTTTCTGATTACGTGGAAAACATCATTGAGGTATTTATGGACGACTTTAGTGTTTATGGCAATTCATTTGATATTTGTTTACAAAATATTGAACTTGTGCTAAAAAGATGCACATACACTAATATTGTTTTAAATTGGGAGAAATGCCACTTTATGGTAAACCATGGTATAGTGCTGGGTCACATCGTGTCCTCTCGAGGGCTCGAAGTCGACAAAGAAGAGATAGACTTAATAAGGAATTTATAATACCCCACTTCGGTGAGGGAGATTCGGTCGTTTCTTGGTCATGCATGTTTTTACAGGCGATTTATCAAATATTTCTCCAAAATCTCATGCCGATGTGCAAATTATTGCAAAAAGAGGTTTCTTTTGACTTCAATAAGGAGTGCAAAGAAGCCTTTAACAAACTGAAAGAATTATTGACAATTGCGCCGATTTTCAAGTCACTGGATTGGAGTTTACCATTTGAATCGATGTGTGATGCAAGTGGCTACGCATTGTTGGAGCTGTTTTGGGTGAAAGAGTGGACAAGTTGTCCCATGTGATTTATTATGCATCTAGGACGCTAAACGATGCTCAAATCAATTATTCTACTACCGAGAAAGAGTTGTTGGCAATAGTGTTTGCACTAGAAAAATTTAGGTCATATTTAGTGGGTACAAAAGTAGTTGTGTACTCCGATCATGCAGCACTTAGATACCTACTTAAGAAGAAAGAAGCTAAGCCAAGACTTATATGGTGGATATTGTTGTTGCAAGGATTTGATTATGAAATAAAGGATAAGATAGGTGTTGAGAATACTGTTGCGGATCATCTTAGTAGACTTGTTGTTTTCGAAGAAGAACTTCCTTTACAAGATCGTTTTCCATACGAACAACTTTTCTCAATTGAAGATTCAACACCTTGGTACGCTGATATAGTGAACTACTTAGTTACAAGGCAAGTACCTAGTATAATGTCTACTTTTCAAAAGCTTAAGCTTAAGAAGATATCCAAGCAGTATGTGTGGGATGAGCCCTACTTGTGGAAATATGGTTCGGATCAAATTATCCGCAGGTGCATACCTAACTCTGAATTTCAATCCATCCTTAATTTTTTCCATACTTATGCATGTGGTGGTAATTTTGGTTCTAAACGTACAGCTCTCGAAGTCCTTGAGAGTGGATTTTATTGGCCTACCTTATTTGAGAATGCGTATAATTTTTGCAAATCTTGTGATAGATGTCAACAAACGGGCAATCTAGGTGATCGAAATCAAATGCCACTCACACCAATTCTCACTGTTGAGATATTTGATGTGTGGGGAATTGATTTTATGGGTCCTTTTGTCAATTCGAATGGAAAATTTTATATACTTCTTGCTGTGAATTATGTTTCAAAATGGGTGGAAGCTAAAGCCACCCCTACTAATGATTCTCAAGTTGTTTGTGAGTTCGTGAAGGAATATATTTTTTCTAGACATGGTACACCAAGAGTGGTTATCAGTGATGGAGGTTCGCACTTCAAGAAATCCTTCCATGCTCTTCTCAAGAAGTACAAAAAAAATCACAAGGTCGATACGCCATATCACCCACAAACTAGTGGGCAAGCTGAAATTTCAAATATTGAGATCAAGTCAATCTTGGAGAAAACCGTTAACACTACACGGAAAGATTGGATTTATAGACTCAACGATGCAATTTGGATGTATAGAACGGCGTACAAAACACCGATTGGTATGTCTCCATATCGGTTGGTGTGTGGAAAAGCTTGTCTTCTTCCAGTTGAACTTGAACATAAGGCTTATTGGGCGATAAAGATGTGCAACATGGATTATGACAATGTGGGAAAACATAGATTAATGAGATAAAGGAGATATGTAATGATGCTTACGAGAGTGCTCGAATTTACAAGGAGAAGGCTAAACTTTTTCATGACAAGATGATTTCTAGAAAGAGTTTTGGTGTGGCCCAGAAAGTTCTTCTATTTAATTCTCGTCTTAATTTATTTCTCGGTAAGCTAAGGTCACGTTGGAGTGGACATTTTGTTGTTACTAATATTTTTCCTTATGGTGCAGTTGAAGTTATTAGTCTCACGAAAGGGACAATTTTCAAAGTAAATGGCATTGATTAAAGACATATTACGAAAACTATTCTACGGAGAATGTGGACGTGATTGAGCTTCATGATTTACTCCCTTAGGAGGAGTAGTTTGAAGAATGCCAAGTCGGGTTGAGAACGTAAAACTAAGCGCTAAATGGGAGGCAACCCATCGGTTTTGTATCTCTATCTTTTGTATTTTATTTTTCTTAGATTTTCATATTATATTTGGATCCCCATGTTTAATTTTATTGAGTCCGGAATCTATTTTAGAAGAGAATTATGACAAATACCTTTTCGTCAGAAAAATTCATACTACGTGTAGTTCAGTCCAGAGCCCATTACTGTCAGACCGTTTATCGAAACAAAGTTCCCTTTTGACAATGTGTAGAAAAGACGTAGGCGAACAACTTTTGTGAAATGGTGTTTCTCCAAATTCCTTACCAATTTGTACAGTTTTTGCATTTTATCTGCTATTATGTTGGAATTCAGAATTTTCGGTTTTACACATTGAGGACAATGTAAAATTTAAGTGTGGGGGAGTATTTTGCATATAGATTTTCATTTATTTATTTTTTCCATAAAACCTTCAACTTGTAGAGATTTTAGAGTCGCTAGCATACTTCTAGGTATGTTTACATAGAGATTCTGACCAACATAACTGAACTTGGAAGTGTTAGAGAACTAAGTTCGGATTTCTTACGAATTGGAGTGTTCAATAATGGATTTAATCATGCCGGTGATGCAAATGAGGTGCAGAGAGAAATGTATTATTATAGTTGCTGATCAATCATTAGTGAAGACTACCTATTTTCACATCAACTGAGGCACCAGACCAAATTTTCTTGGTCGCTGACTAAAGAGCTTTCTTTTGAGCGTGTGTCACCATACGTTAATTCTGGGTAGAATGGTGAAATACCCAACTTCACACCATTCTCAGCACTACTTTTGATCTCTTGAGTGCTAATTTTGTCAATCATGAGGGTGACGTCTATAGGTGAAAACCACCTTCTTGTAGTTTGATTTGCAGTTAACACAATTTTCTCTCTTTCACCAACAACAGATCCATGGAAACACCATCATCATCAACAAGTTGAGCGGCATCAAAATCTACAAGGGAAGTTGAAGACGTTTAAGGTTACAAGGAAGAGAAAATTTCATATCCAAGTAAAGCAATATACAATGAGCAGATTTTTATATACATGTTGAAGACTTACACATAAGGAGCCTAATTTATATCCAAATATGAAGACTTATTTACAAGAGTGAGGAAAATCAAAAGATGATAGTTATTGAAGTTTATGATACGAAGACAATACAGGTTGTGAAGAACAAAGTGGTAAAGTACTTCTTTCATGGCCATGCTAATTTTAATTTCGTTATTATTTTTGTAGTTGCAATCTTTTTGAAAAAAAAAAAAAAAAAAAATTCAAAAAGATTTTCATTTAGGTTGTTATTTATTCAATAAGGTCATTGGGAAGAAAAATATATAACGAAGTTTCAAGCAACAAAGAATTTGAGGAAAATAGTACAAACTGTCTAAGTTCTACAAGTTCAGGAGTTATCATCAACAGTTGAAGACCGAAGACGAAGACCGAGAAGATGAAGAAGACGAGCTGAAGATTATGTTTCTATTGGATGCTGTGAGAGTGGTACTTTCATCATTGCAATCAAATGTGAAGGTGGTAAGTACTCTCATCCTTGCCATAATGGTTGATTTCCTTTCTTAGAGATCATCATAAAATATCTTTTATTTCCCACGATTTTGTGGGGTCTCCAGAAATAATTCAGAAGGTTTCCTTCTCATCATTCAACGTGTGTAGGATTCTCCCTTTATTCCTACCTGCACACATGTAGACCCATAAAAAAGTCGTCTTATTGAGTGCAATTATCAAAAAATCCTTTTAAGTGAGGCAGAAGTCGAGGCGAAATGCTTATTGATCGCTCTCAAACACGCATGATCATTATGGTGTGGTTATTTCTCACTCAAAATTTAAGAATGAATATGTTCTTTGGTATTTCTAACTTCTTATTACTAGCATGCAGAAACTCTATGTCCTCATAGATCTTTGGATGCTTGGGACGCTGGAACGCTTTGAAGTTGGAGTAGGTTTTGTGGGTATACCTCTTGTAATCCCTCACGATACTATAACTCGTCCACTAGGGACACCTAGGGGTTTAAAGGCTTGTTGCATATGCTAAGTGCAACAGTGTCCTTAATCACATGGAGTTGTTGTATTTTTGTTTAGGTAGAGTTTGCCCGAGTACTAGCAAAAGGCAAGTGTGGGGGAATTTGATAAGTGCATAATTCACATGATTTTAGTGTTGATTCCATGCTTGTTTTAGTTAGATTTCTTGCATATTATCCTTGTATTACTCTTGTTTTCTCTTTATTATGTTTTATTAGGTGAATCATCCCAAAGAAGTGAATTTGCACTTTATTGTGCAATAAAGGAAGCTAGCTACAAATGGAGAAAGGTCAAAGACCAAGTGCAACTCGTTCAAATCTCGGATTCCTTGATATCATCTTGAAGAGGATGTGAATACGAAGCCAACGACGAAAGAATGGGGTCAATCCGATGTCATATGAAGAAGTTATGTGTGAAACAAGAATGAAGCTGGAATGAAGATTGCTAAGGGGCATCCACTTTACTAAGGGGGAGACATATTTTTTAAGGAACTGCTAATCACAGTCAGATATTTTACTTGGGGGAAACCAGGAATTCAAATGATGTTAAAGGCGGACTCGCCTTTGCTCAGGGCTGCCATCATCTTCATACCCGGCTTTATAGTTATTCACGGAAATTATAGATGGCTTTTGTTCGAGTTTGGTCAGATGGCATAGCAGAGACGGTGGTGAAGTGGTGTTAACAGGGTATGGTGGTGATCGACTTAAGCTGTGGAGTTTTGGAGCTGTATGATTATGCCATCGGAAAATCGAATGAGAAAAACAGAGATGAAGAATGATTGATGTCATGGCAGTGATTGAGTCTCGGTGAATGAATGATGGATATTGATGGTGACTGAGTTTGGTTGTCTCTCAATATGGTGGTTCATTCTAGTAATGATGAAGATGTTGGATATTTTCAATAACATGGGTCGCTATGGCGGGGGAGCTTCCTTTGTTGAATAAACACAATGGATGTTAGTTGGAGATGAAGAGACACCTTTAATAGGTGTGATGGTTCATAAAAGACACAACCATTTCCAATAGACACCTTATATGTCTTTTGGAAGTGAAAATGCATCTCCAATGGGCATGAATTCCCTGTAAGTAGTGATGATTTGTTTTTCATTCATATATGGAAAAACACAACAAAAACTCTGAAATATTTTCTCTTCTAAGCATCATCAGATTCTAAATACTGTGTGTTCTTGGTTGGGTCAAGGGAGTACAACTCTTGAACCCAACAACGTTGTTAGGGCTTCATTGTATCCTGAAGGAAATATTTCGCTGACCAATTGTACTCGCCAATTATTTGGGAATGGTCGAAATAATTGCTGAAAAGAATCGTAAGGCCTTAAAGCTTGTGATACAACATTCTTTTCTGTTCTCTGATTTTTCCATCCTCTGTTTTAGCCCAAATTTCCAACAGTTTTCAGCAATTAATTTTTGTCGATGAAGGGTGGAATATGACTGATGTTTTGAGAACGTTTCTGGTTGATGTAATCGTTTTAAGAAGATTTAGGAGATGGCAACAGAGTTTGGATTAAGACAAAATTGAAGATAATACTCGTCCTCATATATTCTTGTTACTGACAGGGGCCACCGGGTTTTGTTTTGGTCCTCTCTACGGGTCCATAAATAGTTACAAGAAATTTTGTTATAGGAGGTCTGATTTCAGAAATTATTAATCAAGTATCCTTCCGTTCGTGGTCAAGAGGATGGAAAGCTAGCAATTAACATGATTCCATGATATATTTCTATTATATCCCATTCTGAAATGTTGTGTCCTTTAGTTGTTTAATTAAAGGATTTGAATGAGCAAAGGGTTTGAATAGATGCATGATACCTTGATCATATATATATATATATATATATATATCAATGCTTATACAATCGGAGGGTTTGGTGTGTCACCCAACGGTCAGGATACATTGAACTTTCTAACTACGGGCTGTGATCTTCCTCCTTTTCTAGAATAACGTACTGGATTTTGTTAATCCAATGGATGCCTCCCACCTATCTGTTTCTTAAAAGCGAATGGGTTTTCATTGTTTATAACGGCACGGCTAGATGCCTTTCAGTGGGTTTTCAACTTTTCATTCATGTTCCTGAGTAATCTTTTCTTCTTTAACTTCCCTATTCCATAACGTATCATAAATCCCAGATGCCTTTCTATTCTCTCTTCAATAACAATAACAGAATGTATTCTTAATCCATATTGAATTTTGTCTACTACTATAGAAAAAAAAAACGCTTATCCTTACATTAATTGGATCATATCCTCTCTATAAATAGCTATATCCAATCGCACATGTAAGTCTTCTTCCCGTAGCTTCCGATATTGTTTGACATCCACTTTCTATCAGGCAATTATTTTTCGTTTCATTCATTCAAAATTGCTTAAATTTGCGTTTTCAAATACTATGGGAATTTTGTGTTGTGATATTTGGTTTTCCCTTGATAATTTTCCCAATTTTTTTAAAAATCATTCATTAGGTTTGCACTGTATCTCTTACTCCTATGTTTGAGAAGTTTCTGATGAATTTTCGTTTCCAGTTTTCAATTTCGGCCTAAAGAACAGACGAATTGGCATCTCAAATCAATATCAAACCATCTCCAGTTTCCCAGGACAAGTTAAAGAGTTTACGATCCCTTGAAGAGTTTACCAATTTATCACTCATATCACAAAATCGTAGTCTCAATTTGGGCTTGATTTTGTTTAGAGGATTTTGATTTTGTTTAATGATTCTCTTATATAGGTTTTCTTAGTTACTGTTATGTTGCTAAATTCAATAATGAGGATCGTTCCTGCAGCATGAATGGACATATGAATGCTCCATCTAGAGATCACAACATTTTCGTATGGAAAGCAAGCAAATTTTCAGCTCCATTAGGGCGGATGCAAATATTTTATTCACAATCAACACGGGAATGTTGTTTGAGGTAAATGTAAGCTAAACTTACTCATGAAAATTCGAAGGGCTATACATATAACATCTTGGCTATATTTCACAAGAACATTTTCTTCCCAGTGATCAGACTTATTTTAAAACTTGGCTACTTTGATTAACCTGGGTGTTTTATTAAGCTATATGATAAGTAGTTTGAGAATTTTAGAGAGTCTTTATACTGGATATGGACTGTCAACCTTAGCAATCTAACAGGCAAACCAACTCTGAGTCTCATTCTTTGTAATACTGCTAATTGTATGTGTTGATTTTAAGGATTTTGTAGTTTTGGTAATGTTTCCCTCAATTCCTTTTGGAAGTTGACGAAAACTGGACAGTGATGCAGATTTATCAGTACATATGTGTGTTTTTGTTTTTTTTATGGAAGTAAGAGGCGACTGGCGTAATACCTCACTTGCATTACAGATTATTTCATTGTTTCTGATGCTTCGAAACCGGAGAGCACCTGCGAACCTGCTAATTAAATATTTTTCCTGGATTCTTATGAAGTTGGCGAGCATGCTGCTGAACATGTTTTTATGCAGGAACCTATAGTTCTGCAGTTGGAGGCCCCTGTCAAAGTATTTGGTGACCTTCATGAACAGTTTAACTAAAAAATTAGGAATTTCAAGTAGGGACAACAAGGAAGGAGAATCTTGAGGTAACATAAATATATTTCTATCCTGCATATTGAATAAAAATTATAGGGAAAAAAAGGTCATTCCTTAGTTGATTGAATAAGACATAATGCACTAACCAGCCACTATATGAGGAATTGTCGTTCAACTATGGTAAACCCACTCAATGGAATTTTCATACAGGAGGGTGTTGAAATTTGGACCGGAGAAGGTCTATGTATTGTGCCGAGTACATTTACAATAGAAATATTATGATGTTCTCCATCCACGGAGCGATTTTGATCAGTGTTTAATAATTGTCAACCAACCTGAACCATAACAGATTACAAGATTCCATCTAACAGAACATGCTAATGAGTAGGACTGCTGAAACATCTAATTGAACTAACATGCCCACGGCCCACCCATTACTATCTTTCCTAGATGAAGCTTAAAAGTAATTATCTCTTATATAAGCAATTCCACATAACATACATCTCTGTTCAGTACATGATAATATATGCATGTACAATTGTGCATTTAAATTCACAAGTAACTGTACACAATATATGCTTCCCTTAGTTCTTTTAGATGTTACCATTACACATCCTTTTGAATTTTACACATACACAATCTTGAGCTTCATTTAAAAGAGGTCTAAAAATTTGACAAGTGTTTTTAAATATGATAGCATTATATCACGTCACTAAGTAATATGCAGCTATATTTTAGGTTGAGATATGTGGTATAGGTTGAGATATGACATCAATTGGGCACCATAATGAGCATGAGGTCTGCCACTAAGTTCACAAGGGTGGTCCTTTGAAGTCATTTTGGTGTTTGTGGATTAACATAGAGAATAACGACATGGCATTCAAATCAATCTTCACCGTCGCTTTGGACAATATGAATAGAACATCATTTTGGTGTTTGTCTTTTGAAGTCGTCATCATTTTGTTAAGATATGAATCACCACATGGTCGATATCTGGAAGTCTATCCTTATTGATGATAAGCTCTTCGTTGGATGTAATGCAGAAATCCAGCAATGACATCAATTGGGCACCATAATGAGCATGAGGTCTGCCACTAAGTTCACAAGGGTGAGTTTTTGTTAGTTTTTTTCGAACCTGGATTAGGCCCTCGCGAAATAACTACTCAATCATGTCCTTTGAAGTCATTTTGGTGTTTGTGGATTAACATAGAGAATAACGACATGGCACGGATTCAAATCAATCTTCACCGTCGCTCAATATGACATGGACAATATGAATAGAACATCATTTTGGTGTTTGTCTTTTGAAGTCGTCATCATTTTGGTGTTTGTGTCTAACATAGAGAATAACGACATGGCACGGATTCAAATCAATCTTCACCGTCGCTCAATATGACATGGACAACATGAATAGTACATGGAATTTTTTCAACCTAAACTTAAAGTAGGAAGTCATACTCTGACAGACAATATAAAGCCCCGGTTTAAGACATTTTGAAATAGCCCATGCCGTTACGGAACGGGTCATTCCTTAATATATATATATCTTATTCTTGAACCGTTGTATTAGAGAATTTATTTTGAGATACGGAACCATTATGCATGATACACCGAGATTGTGAGAATTGAAATGCCAGCAATTTGCTTGCTGATAGCTTGATGCATTTAGTGGAATTTCATGGGTAAATTTCATTTGGGAATATACCGTGAAACAGGTGACAACAATCACACATAAAATCCACTGGGAAATTCAAAGAACATTTAAACTTCTTTCCTAAAATTCGTTCCTATATTGGTAGTTCCATTGAGACATTTAACATCATCATCTATTGGAATATGCATGTGTGATTCTATGAATCACTGTTATCCTTCCCTAAGTTCCCTTGTTTTGGGATACGACCCTTTTGTAAATGTAGGGAAGATGATTGACTCAATAGTTTGGTTTTAGTTTTGGTGAATCTTCCACGAAACGTGAGAAGATTAAACACTTCTATTTATAGGTGTTTTTCATACACATAGTCAGATTACAGATTATATAAATCAGGATACAGATTCTACATATTAGGAAACTAACAACTTTAGACTAGGCTTGGTTGTTTAGTCATCTGAACTAGTCAGTTCCGTAATGCCAGGTCTTCTGGTAGGGTTACCCTTGTCACCGTCCCTCAAGTTGAGCTGCAGCTTGCGGATGTTCAACTTGTCTCGTATAAACTGAAACCTTGGTGATGATAACCCTTTGGTAAATATATCATCTAGCTGATCTCTAGAAGAGATGAACCGTACTTGAAGTTCTTTTCCTGCAACTCGTTCTCGAAAAAAATGGAAATCTATCTCAATGTGCTTTGTATGTGCATGAAAGACAGGGTTGGCAGTGAGATACGTTGCGCCAAGATTATCACACCACAATATTGGAGGTGATGTAGTTATACCAAGTTCTTTTAACAAAACTTGTATCCATATAAGTTCAGAAGTAGCTATGGCCACACCTCTGTATTCAACCTCTGTGCTTGACTTGGACATCGTCTTCTGTTTTCGTGCACTCCAGGATATCAGATTTCCTCCAAAGTATATGCAGTAACCACTTGTTGAACGTCTATCATCTAAGCTTCCTGCCCAGTCCGCATCTGAGTATGTATAAAGAGTACTGCCAGTATTTAGTTTAATGAGCAAGCCATAGTCCATCGTGTGATTCAGATATTGCAAGATCCGTTTAATGAAATCCCAATGTTCAACATAAGGATCGTGCATGAATTGGCAAGCTTTGTTGACGGCAACCGAGATATCTGGACGAGTTAGATGCAAACACTGAAGAGATCCAACAACACTGCGATATAAAGTTGGATCTTCAAATTTCTCACTGCCATGTTTCTGCAACATTGCCTGAGCTGCTAACGGTGTACACACTGGTTTGCTGCCATCCATTTTAGTTTTCCTCAGTAAGTCTGCCACATACTTTCGCTGTGTGAGGAATAAATTACGGCTTTGGCTAATAACTTTCACACCTAAGAAATATGACAAAGTTCCCAAGTCTTTGACTATAAAAACATCAGCTAAGTCAGCAACCAACTTTTCAATAAGTGCAGGATTAGAACCAGTAACGATAATATCGTCTACATAGATTAGAATGTAGGTTATTCCCTCTGCATTTTGCCGAAAAAATAATGAGCTGTCTGCTATTGATCCTTTGAAACCCATCTGAACAATATAACTACTTAATCTAGAGAACCAAGCCCTCAGAGCTTGTTTAAGGACGTACAACGACTTGTTCAATTTACAGACGTAATTGGGCTTATCTGGATCAACATATCCCATTGGTTTCTTCATATACACCTCTTCATGCAATTCCCTATGCAAGAATGCATTTTCGACATTGAGTTGACGCAACTTCTAGTTATTCATGACTGCAATAGATAGAACTAGTCTAATTGTGCAAGGTTTCACTACCAAACTAAATGTTTCGCCGTAGTCGATGCCTTCTTGCTGATTGTATCCTTTGGCAACTAAACGCGCCTTGTATCACTCAATGGTTCCATCTGGATTCATTTTAATGCGATACACCCATTTTGATCCTACTATATTCATACCATTTTCATATCTTACCAGCGTTCAGGTTCCATTTCTGAGATGTGCATTAATTTCTGCGTCCATAGCCTTCCTCCATTTTGGTTCTACATATGCTTTGGAGTTGCATGTTGGCTCCATGAATTCAGAATCTTATAATGGATGCTTTGTTGCAGTAAGACACAAACGCTGAACTGGTTTGCCTGACTTTTCTTTTGTCCTCATTGGATGATGATTTACTTGCGTATTGGCAGATGTTGTATCTCCTGTGGCAGTAGAAGTAGTTGGTGAAATATGTTTATTTGATGTCTGGACAGCATCAAATACTGGATTTGGTATGTCAGATTATTCCACAGCTGCAAGAACTGGACATTGTGGTATGTGAGACGTAGATTCAACAGACGCTGATGGATGAGTAGCATCATTTTCAGAACTGTGATGTTGATTTACTGTCGGAGTTTGAGATTGTAGAGGAATTATTGCACCATGTGGTTGATTGTTTGCAATACCACATTCTCGAAGAGGTCTGAAAATTGGTGAAGAAAATAATCTCATGCTTGGTAAAGCGATTTGTGGACTGAGCTGTGGGACATCCTGCTGCGTTGGGGCAAACGGAAATGAGTTTTCTTCAAATCTTACATGGCGAGAAATATAAACTCTGTTTGTTTGCCTATGAAGACACATATAACCTTTATGTGAGCTGCTATAACCTATGAAGACACATGAAATTGACCGTGGCTCTAACTTGGTAGAATTGTAAGACCGAAGACATGGATAGACCAAACAACCAAAAACTTTTAGGAAAGAATAGTCTGGGATTTTTCCGAATAAAAGTTCTAGTGGAGTTTTGATTTCAGATTGAGATTTTGGTACCCTATTGATCAGATAGCAAGCGGTCTGAAATGCATCAGCCCAAAAAGTTTTGGGCATATGTGCATGGTACAAGAGAGCTAAACCGGATTCATTGACATGTTCTATTCTTCTTTCAGCTAGACCATTTTGTGGAGATGTATGTGGATAAGAAAAACGATGTTGTACTCCAGAGTCATTAAGAAAGGCAGTGAACTTTTTATATTCACCTGCATTGTCACACTGAAAAACTTGGATTTTGTAATTTGTTAAGTTTTCAACTTGCTTTTTTAATTGAACAAAAATTGGTAATGCATCTATTAAGAGCATATAATAGCGAAATCCATTCCTAGACATGAGGTGAAACCCAAATGTCTGAAACTATCAAACTCAATGGTGTATTAAAAATAGTACTGCTATCTGGAAAGGGAAGTTTCTTGCTCTTACTTATGTGGCAAGAATGACAAAAAGAAAATGATTTATTTGTAATGGGAAGAGAAAACTAAGTAATGACTCGATGGACAGTACGAACATTGGGTGTCCTAATCGCTGATGCCACTGTGGTAGAATATTTGTGATGAAGGTATTTGGTTGAATTGAAGAAACAACACTGCCAACATCATCAAACACATACAACCCATTTCTATTCCTTCCCTGCAACAGTGTTGTCCCCGTGCTTTTGTCCTTTACAACAAAAAGATTTGTTTGAAATTCAAAAAACACGTCATTATCTTTACAGAATTGATGAACGGAAAAAAGATTTCTTTAAATTGCAGGTACATGGTAAATATTATTTAGCTGAAATGTTCTTGTGTTGTAAGTAAAATAGGATTTACCAATGTTTTCTATAATGAGGGCATTACCATTGCCAACCTGGACTTGTTCAGTACCTTCATATTCATGCGGTATGCTTAGATTGTTAATATCAACTGTTAGGTGATGTGTAGCCCCTGTATCTGTCACCCAACTATTGTCACCTCGACCTTGTGGAAGTGCAATAAAAGTATGAGTAGGAGCTCGCTATTGTGGTACAAATTCCTTATCAAAAAGATACCAGCAACGTGAAGCAACATGATTTCTCCTTCCACATATTTGACATGGTCCTTGTGCTTGTTGATTGTTTGCTCTCTATGGACGATTCGGTGGATGATTTTGGAACCTTCTCTGATCAGGCCTAGGTGAGGAAGAAGATGCACTTGAAGTGGACAGATTTTCCAATGGATGTTACAGTAATGCTTGATGTTGCTCTAGCCGCATGTCGAAGGTAAGTAGATGTGCTTTAAATATATCCATGTCCATCTCAGTAACAATTCCCAAGGAAGTAACAATTGGGTCATAAGGTTGGTTGAGTCCGTTAACAAGAACAAACTTCATATCATCATTAGAGATAATATATCCACATGCTGCAAGACCATCAGACAAAGTTTTAGCTTGATTGAAATATTGCTGCATAGTAAGATTACCTTTGGAAAGGTTATGTAGTTATCTGCGAAGATGCATCTAGTGAGCAGATGTTTTTGGGGAAAACTCTCTCTCTAGAGTATCCCATATAGCTTTGGAGGTTTCAAGACTTGTAATATTTCCAATCACAGTTTCAGAAAGTGAAGAAACAAGCCAACCTAGAAGAAGTTGAACGATGTCTTTATGTTTTGTGTACTATGGATTAATGGCTTCTAAATTTGGAAGGGTTCTTGGGGGAACTGTCTTTGTCCCATCAACGAATCCAATCAGTCTGTATCCTCTTAGAACCGGTTTTAAGAGGGTTTTCCAGAGAAGATAATTCGCCTCAATGAGTTTCAGGGTGATGAGATGATTGATATGAACGATTTGAAGTGTGGTAATCTCAACCATTGGAAACAAAAATTGATGTTGTATTTATTTCTGGGTAGCGTGGTTTTCAGGATCAGTGGCTGATACCAACTCAAGAGTTTGGTTTTAGTTTTGGTGAATCTTCCATAAAACGTGAGAAGATTAAACACTTCTATTTATAGGTGTTTTTCATACACATAGTTAGATTACAGATTCTATAAATCAGGATACAGATTCTGCATATTAGGAAACTAACAACTTTAGACTAAGCTTGATTGTTTAGTCATCTGAACTAGTCAGTTCCGTAATGCTTGGTCTTTTGGTAGGGTTAGACTTGACAGATTGAAGCTTTGCCTAAACCATTATTACTGTATAGGGGATAGATGTATTCTTAGTATGACTAATTGTCTTCCAGATCCTGAATTAATTTTTTGCTAATTGCGGATTTGGGAGTATTCGTGGAAAACATGGATAAGAGTCTGGTAACTTTGGTTCATAGAGAAGAGTGGTACACATGAATCCTTGAGACTCATAGTGGTTTTCATGACATCCCGTGATGATCATGTAATATGAGTACAAGGAATCTTTTGTAATTACTAGTCGGGGCATCAAAATTCTCAAGATTTTGACCCTTCCCTTTCCCTTGTTGACATTTAGATGTGACTGGTAACCATTATGTGTTCACTAGAGGAACCATAGTGGATACATGACAAATATTACAAGTGGGAAAGAAATTTTCACTTGAAAATGGAGAGGTCATGTTTTTCTTACAGTAACACAGATTTTCTGATATGAGGGTGACGGTTTACATATTTTAAATGTAACCGAATACACTAGCACAAATTGGAAGATCTGCGGAAGAGAGCCAAGTCCAAAGGATTGGATTTGAAGATTTCTTTAGAGATTAAGGGTGTGCATCAAACGAGTAATGTGCAAATTTGTAAGCAATCGTGATTCATGACAATCAGTTGCATTTTTGCATTTAAGATTGTCATGAAACTGGGGGAGAATTTATATGACGTTGTCATACAAATTTCCTAGTGTTGTAATTCGTTAGTAATTGTTGAGATAACATTTATATGATGATATGAAAATAATTCTTGAGATAAGAGTTATTGGTTCAAAAATATGGGAATTGGCATGTCTTAAATGACATTGAAGGCAAAGTGGAATACCGGTGAATATGTAACATATTGGAAGATTGGGCGGCCGACCAAGGATCCAACGATGAGGTGTTATGATATTACTGATGCGTAAATTATGAACATTTGCATTACATAATGTAAAATGTTAAATAGACATTGTCTATGTATTTGGGTATAAATTTGTAGATGATTGGGCATGAGTAGAGGAGTTACTCATCGTGATAATGTGCTTTTTAAAATAGCAAGTAAGTTTCCTACAAATTTTCTATGCCTCTAGTGAATGTAAGTCTATATTGACTTCTTGAGAATTAACCATAAATGTTAATTATGGACACTAGAGAAGTTACAATTAATTTTGTACAATCAAGAACATTTCTAATAATGTTGTCAGAATTGATTGTACGAGCAGATGCAAATTAACGAGGAAGAATGGCTTTAAACTTAACTTGTAGAGATCCCATTTTGGAAGAAGTCATCTCAAGTGGTTTTGATCAATTGTGAAGCATGCTATGATCTATAACGTCTTTAACAAAGACTTATAATGAAAAGTCAAGACATACAAGTCTTGTACATTGAAAGGTAAATCAATTACTCAAGAAAGGAGTAATTGCAGTTAGCCATTGAAATGGAGAAAAACTTGGCAGACTTATCATGAAGAGTTTCCCAAAGGAAATATTTTCAATGAGGTATACAGAAATGAGACTAAGGTATGTGAATGAAGTTCGATCACCCGTAGCAAAATCCCAACCTATGTTTTGAAAAAGATAAACAAGGTTTAATGTGGTACCAACAAGTTATGGAAGTGATTATGGTGCACTAAGTAAAAATTCCCATTTCTATTTAGTGCAGGTTATGCAAGAAAAAAAGGGACGGATGAAAATCCTTAATAAGTCTAAATTTTATCACAAGGTGTCTCGCAGAAACACCTTCGAGACTTACCTATATGAGTATGGAAAACATGCCGTTTCCTAAGAGAAAAAGACCTTTCTCTGAGAGACTCATGAATACAGGATAAGCACATGGTCATTAACATGCCAAGCTACATAACACACAAATCCCTGAAATCAGTATGTGTGGAGATTTCGGTTTTATCACATGGGGTACTTAGTTCAAGACTGGTTTCACCACTGAACCCCGATAAGGCTTTGAATTTCTTACACTAAGTGAAGGTTCAAATCCAAAAGATACCTATCATTTATGTATTGATTTCAACGATGATGCTTATTTCCCAATTGATCTTGAACTACGTTGGCTTGATCCCATTCGGGTACGTAGGCGGTCACTTGAGTGATGCATCCGCTCTGATTTAAAAGTTTTTTACTTTATTTTCATATTTTTGGTTATTGAAAATAGGGGGAGATTGTTGGATATTTTCAATATCATGGAAAATAAAACGGTTTTCATTTTTTGGTTTGCCGCTATGACGGGGGAGCTTCCTATGTTGAATAAACACAATGGATGTTAGTTGGAGATGAAAAGACACCTCTAATAGGTGTGATGGTTCATAAAAGACACAACCATTCCCAATAGACACCTTATGTGTCTTTTGAAAGTGAAAAGGCATCTCCAATGGGCATGAATTCCCTATAAGTAGTGATGGTTTGTTTTTCATTCATATATGGAAAAACACAACAAAAACTCTGATTTATTTTCTCTTCTAAGCATCATCAGATTCTAAATATTGTGTGTTCTTGGTTGGGACAAGGGAGTGCAACTCTTGAACCCAACAACGTTGTTAGGGATTCATTGTATCCTGAAGGAAATATTTCGTTGACCAACTGTACTCGCCAATTATTTGGGAATGGTCGAAATAATTTTGAAAAGAATCGTAAGTCCTTGAAGCTTGTGATACAACATTCTTTTCTGTTTTCTGATTTTTTTCATCCTCTGTTTTAGCCCAAATTTCCAACAGAAGATAGTTGATCAGTGACGAAGAATAACTTGTTGCTGGTATTTTATCACCGGAGATGGGGCAGCGATGATGTTGGTGATGCAAGGGACCAATGATAGGTGTCACTATACCATTTTAAGGGATTTGCAACCCATATTTGCAACAACACTAGTGCCATTACGAAATTTCTGTTGCTAATCCCCGTTGCTAATTTTTCGCAACGGCAGTGATCTGTTGCGAATTTTGCAACCGCACATGTAAGGTTACAAATCGCAACTGCGCTGGGTTCAAGCGTGTGAAGCACGTATGTGGTCGGGAACACTAGAAATGATAAATACGCCCTAGTCAAACTTTGGTCAATCCTTCGCCTTTTTTTTTCCACCCGTCAACCATATCTACCATATATCCCTGCCTTATCGAGTTTTTCCTTCTCATTTTTTCTCCACCACAGACCTCATCTCTCCGAAGAACTTAAGCTCTCATTTCTTCATCTCTCTTTCATCTCAGAACCGCTTTGGAGAATCGACACCATCATCAGCAGCACCATCAACAACATAAACTTCTCTCGATTTGTTTCTCTCTCTGTCCACCGAAGACTCAGAATTTTCCAACATAGGAGGTAATAATCAAATATTGTTTTTGATTTTTTTTTCTCCAGATCTATCTGATTCGTGTGTTGATTTTGTGATTGATGGGTGATACTCGTTTTTGTATGATTTATTTGATTTATGACTACGGATCTAGGGTTTTGATAGATTTGAAAAAAATATTGTTTCACTAATTTCTAGGGTTTATGGTTTCTGAAATTAAAGTTTCGACTGGGTTTAATTTCTAATGGCTTAATTATTTTTTACCAAACTCGAACTTCTCTCTGTCTCTTGATTTTGTTATTGTGAACATGTAAGTTGTAATCATTTGTTCTTACGCAGGTTGATTTGTTTCTCTGCACCTATGTTGTATATCAATTTCTTCATTTTTTTCATAGATTTTTGGTTTATGTAATAAAAAATTGGCAGTTGATGTTGAGGACTAGGGTTTAAGGGAAGTGGGATAGATTAATTTGAGGCTTTTGTTGAATGTTTTAATCACCGCTAGCTAGGACTTAGCTGATGCATTTTTACCTATTGGATATAATTGGTCTTGATTCCTTTGCTCTCGAGCATTCTTAGTTTAGGATTATTCAGATCCATCAGTTTAGGTTGGTGAATACTAGGATGCATACAAGGTTAAGAGTTTTTTAGATAAATGAAAAAGCATTCTTGGTGCCTTTTAGAGAAAGCTGCCAAGACTTCATTTCGTTTTTCATTCAAGATATTCTTGATTTTGTTAACAAACCCATGGGTTGATTTGGTTCTACTCTAATCTCATGTTATATTTATGTTTTTATATGTTTTGCAGGGAAAATAGTTATTAAGGACACAAAATCTACAACATTAATGTGACACCATTAGGGATGCGAAGTGCAGAGAAACAAGCGAAGTAGTAAGGCACCGGGTATGCATCAAGGTATGAGAAATGAAGAGTAATCATTACAAGTTATACTTAACTACCTTATTTAGTAGGGACACCAATCTGAATAGAGTTAGTGTTGTGGTTTTAAAACTGCTTTATCAACTTATTCGTGAACTTGGGTACATATTTGACAGCGTTTGGAGTACTGGTGGTGGTGGATCCAAGTGTGATAAACTTGGAAGGTAGATAATTCTTCCCATTTTCTTAAGATAAAAATGAAGTTTGAAATTGTAGGTTGTTCAGTATTTAACTTGGTTCCTAACTCAACTTCAGAGTACCTTTTAAGAGGAACGGAAATGAAACTCATCCATATCTGTTCCATGGTAGTTTGGGGAGATGGAGATGGCTGGAATCTACAAAATCGATACTTGAAATTAAGCATTAAAGGGCTAAGTAAGTTACGTATACTTGGTACTTCTCCCATATCTCTTGCACTGCCAATTCTGATTATGTCTCAAATTCTTTCAAATCGTAGTTAAAATATGATTTTAATTATTATACTTATCACTAACCTTGCATGTATTTGACCGAAAGAGCACGTATATCAATTTTAGATATAATAGTTGGCACAACTACTTGTATTGGTGCCTGCATCACATACCAAAATTTATCCATTTCCTACGCACACCTACTTTAAGCAACGCCCATGTAGGTGCTAGCATAGTGAAATTCTAGTGTTAATACCAATTGAGGTGGTAATCTGAACTTAATTTATTTCTTATAGAGACAATGTTTTTCATTGGTTTGGTTTTGATTTCAGTTTGTGAGTCAAGTTTATGTTTAGTTTCTAGGCAATGGTTTTCTTCTATACAGTTGAACGTCTCTGTTTATAATGAATTTAGTTGTGTTTTTTCAGGTACTGGGAGAAGCAGTTCAAAACAGAAGCAATAAGAAAAGGAAATTATCCATTTAATGTGCCAATCACTTAAAAGTCTACATACACCTAATTATCCATTTTAGCTTACTGTATGTTTTTTTTTGTAGGTAAACTTGTTGTTCACAATCGATGTGGTTGAAGAGGGACTACATACAGCTAATTTTTCCTGTGTTGTATGATTCGATTTACCTAAAATAGTTTGTATCTATGTTCAGTTTCGTGGTCGAGCTCGACAGAGCGATTCACGATGTCTTGGTGCTTGACATGTAATATTTGGTTGACATGTAATATTGTAGCTCATGTGTCTTGGCGTGGTTTATGTCGAACCACAATTCAAGTTTCGGACCTTTTGGTACTATTTGCCAAAGAGTTCTAGCAAGACCATTTAAGTAAGTTTCATTTGTAATCTTACTTATGGTGCATGTTGTTGTGTGGCCCTTACTACCTCTAGTATCTAGCTTGTGAATATTCATCTGTCAACTGCCACTTGTTTGAGTAAAGCTTACAAAGTACATTCTTTTTCTTCTTTATTTTTTGACTGAAGGAAAATTTTACTAGACTGATTGCCATCAACCTGAGTGGTGCTCTTGCTCGCATTCCTGAAAATTTCTCATTGTGCCTAGTATATGTATGCTAATAATGGATTTGGATTTAGCCTTCATTATATTTTTACTTCCTATTTTAGTGCAATATCCATCACATGTGATTACAAGATGGTTGTTTGAACCTTCGTCCAATCAACCTAGAAGCAGGTATAGCAGTAGGTATTTGTTGAACTTGGTAGTATAGACTTTATGGCATAGTAATGTACTATAGGATAATCTGATCCTTGTATCTTGAAACAATGGGGATGTAAAAATATAAATTAATGTTGAAATATGAAAGAACATAATAAAAGAGAAATAAGAGTGCATACAGTATAAATATGATGTCTTTCAAAATTTATGTTCCTGAGACCTTTTTCCTGTTCTGACACGAACACATATACGTAATATTATAGGCGATACTATTCCACAGTACTCTATTCTGGTCATGCTTTGTAGAGTTTGTTCCCTTGGTCATGATAAATTTGTAAATGATTTCTTAGTGTGACTAG
The DNA here is from genome assembly GCA_023529315.1 of Papaver bracteatum. Classification (NCBI taxonomy): domain Eukaryota; kingdom Viridiplantae; phylum Streptophyta; class Magnoliopsida; order Ranunculales; family Papaveraceae; genus Papaver; species Papaver bracteatum. The sequence continues at coordinate 856,739 of JAJJWX010002638.1, read as the reverse complement.
CTGATTGGGGTAACGAGTCATATTCATCTATTGCTTTGTTAGGACATTTGCATATCTTTTTCTCTTCTTTCTTTGTTTTCCCAGTTTTGAATATTCGTATTCTGTGGTGATAGGGTTAGGTTCCATTATGGGAATCCCTACGTTTTCGATAGAATTTTCCATAATACTCAAGGGGAAACCATCAGGTTCTAGAGGGTTAACAAGTATGACTTCATCACATGTTTAGTTGTATTCTTTGGTGTTCTTCCTCCCAGTTATTGTAAGCTTATTTTTCATTGTCTTATTTGTCTTATTATATACTTATCCAATATATTATTACACTAAACTGGCTCGTATGAATTAGGATTTCATTGTACAAGGAGGAGATCCGACTGGGACTAGCAGAGGTGGAGAATCCATATATGGGTATTCATCTTCTTCCTTCTTCTTTCAATTTCTAGGGTTTCTGTTGTTTTTGTGATAATTGGTATGGTTAGTTTACTCAAACTTGGTTAGTTATTAGATGTTTGTTGGGTTTGATGGAATTAGGGTGTCCAAATGTTTTGTAGCATTGTAGTTTTGCTATGTAATGAAGAGAAACCAAGAAAGTGAGGGTTTTTTGAGGTAAACTAGTAGCTGCTTCCACGGTGGGTGCAGATGTAATTTTTGACCTAATTCCAAGTGTCAAGGCAGTGGAATAAATTGTAGTGAAATTGGAACGAGGAACATTTTTTGTGACTGATAGGAATTACTTTTGGTAACCACAAAAGGACCTCCTACGTTGGTTGCTAAGATTGTGAGAAAGTTGTGCTCCCCGGAAAATACGAAAACTTCAAATTTGAGTGTAATTTGGTGCTATCAATCTCTTGCATGATCTACGTGTTAGTGAGAAGTATGTGGGTTCTTTTAATTTGATTATATAGCCTATTATTTCTTTATTAGTCTTTGACTCAATCTTTATAAGCATACTGGATATCTGTTTGGAAGAATTTATGATTCTTTGTTCGCAGGTTAATTGAATGACGCTCTGTTATGAGATCAGAAAGGTTGGAGAACAAAGCAACAAGCATTAGGTCCCTTAGCAGCCGCAAGATTTATAAGTTTATGTAGTATCTCCTTATAGTGATTTAAGTTAGAAGAACTTAGGAATTGCGTAACTTTCTATGAACTGAACTTGTATATTTGTATCAAATACTCATACTTCAATTGAAGAATCCCTTTTTCATAATATAATACAGTTTTGTGTCATTGAATGAATGACATAGTTTGTATATCTGTGGAAATTATGAATATGGGGAACTGGGTAACTGCAGGGGGTAAATGTGGGGGGAAATGGATTTTGACCAGGTCAATGAATATTTGACCTTTTTTTTTCTCTGTTGCAAAAAATTAGCAACGTCGTTAATCTGTTGCTAAATTAGAACTAGAACCAATAAATTAGAACCAGAATCAATAACATATAGTTCCGGAGTAGAGGTATTCATGTAATTAGCAACAACTTAGCAACGACAGACTTCGGTTGCTAATAAACAAATTAGCAACGGGGGCGACTGTTGCGAATCCCCGTTGCTGACCCAGAGTCGCAACGGAGCTTATGCCGTTGCGAAAAATTACAACACGGTATTTTACAACAGGGATCTGTCGTTGCGACCCCAGTCAACAACAACCTATGTCCGTTGCTAATCCTTAAAAATGGTGTAGTGTGTTATTGATGATGATGGTGATGACATGGTGTACGAGGATAGCAGGGCATGACAAAGAATGATGGCAGTGACTGTGAAAGAGGAGTAATCTCTATACTAGGAAAGAGGTTGAGATGAGATAGCTCGAGATTGATTTGACTGTAAGTTGCAGAGTAACTATCTAACTCGACTGTAAGTTGGCAGCGAATCATGCTATATATATGGGTTGTGAACGTGTTACATGAAATGAGTTGCTGCCATTGGAAGTTAGCAGAGATGCTGACGAGCTCGAGAGATAAACAAGAATGCTGGCAGAGAATGAGTTTACTGGCAGGAAGATAGTGGTGCTGGTAATGTACAGGAGCTGCAGATGGCAGCGATGGAAAGAAGAGTTTCCGAGAACTGGTGATCACGACTGATGATGGAGTTGATCGGGATGGGTCACTTGGAGCTGTGATTACCATGGAGTTCAGCTTGAGATGAAAATAAAGAGAAGGTGATGGAAGGGAGCATTTGATTTCTTGAGAGAAATAACAGAGTTGAGATATTGTACCTGGGTTCGAGAAGTGAGGAGCTAAGTAACAGAAAAGAAAAAAAAGTTTAAGAAATAGGAAAGCTTACGTTTGGAAAACCTAACCATATTGATTCTCAGGGAAAGAAGTTAGTATACAGTGGCGAATCCAGAATAAAAGTTTTATGGGGGCACAACTTTTTCTCGAAGATCATAACTAAAAATATATTTTAAAAAACGATGATAGTAATCCCAAATTCATCCATCAGTAAAAAAAATGATATAGAAGAAAAAAAAAATGAGACATTTGAGTATCCTTTAGGGAATAAACTACCTAATCAAAGCAAGAAGAAGATACCTTTACCAGTAATGCACAAGTAACAGGAAAATTTGACTCCCAGCGCAAAATCACTCTGTGCACATGGCTTCAATACAATAAAGACCGGAGTTAATTATATGCGCAGGCAACACCTTTTTACATTTTCCATTAAGAGATTGTTGTGCACACAAGGAGGACTAAATCATTCACAATCGGAAGAGTTTAAAAGGAACAAAATATGATTTGTGCTCGTGCATTGGATGACCAGTAGAAGTAGTTTTTCTCCTAAGATTTGGTATATGGTAAAAACAGAAAACTGGTAACTGCATTCAACTGAGAACCTAAGAAAAGTGGTGTTGGCAATGGGATGAAAGTGGGTGCGATTGAATTAATACTTTTATTTTTTGCTCGGTAAATAGAAAGATATATTAAGAAGGAAGGCAATTTACAAAAGTTGCACAAAGCAAGCCACCCAACAGAAGAACAAAACAAGAAATCAAAGAAACCCCGAAAGCCTAAAGACTACTAAGGAGGGTCAAAAAGCAAGATTTTCCGGTTAATTATAACGTCCTGAGGTTAGAAGTTCCTTAAACTACCATAGGCAGAAGCCCAATGAAAAGAGCTAACTTTGGCATCAATAATCACATCTTCCACCCTCCAATTTTTACTGTTAAAGCAGCGAGCATTTATTTGGAGCCAGACATTCCAACAAATGTTAGCATGTAAACATTTCCAAACTGCTTTACCGTTACTTTTTCGAATTAATACTATTAACCATTTGCTTATAATTTTTAAAAAGAAATCTGGTTAACTGGTTTGATTAGTCTTGTTTATATGGATCATTCATATATAAGTTTAAACCAGGGGAAATCATTTTGTTTACGGTAAGATAGGGATTGTATCACAACTAATCCCTAATATTTCGGTAGTTTTGCATTTTCTAAGACTTGGATACGAAAATATGGTTGAATTAGTTTCAAAAACATCACTTTATCCGGTAAATTTACTTGAATATTGTGGGGTCACGATATGTTTTTGGACGAAAATTACTTGTAATTTTTACTTTTTCTAAAAAACATATGGGGGCCAGTGACCCCACTGGCCCCAGTGTAGATTCGCCCCTGTTAGTATACAGTTCAACTTACGACTTGGAAGTCTCAGACGTAGAGAATGAAAGAGAAAAAAAAAAAAAAAAAGATACATGAGAATTTGCGGTTGAGTATACCTAGCTGTAATTGAAGAGAAGATTTACAATGAAACATCCAGGAGAATATACAGACGGAAAGTCCTGGTCGTAATAGATGAAGAGAAAAATAAACTGTGAGTTAGTCATGACCGAGAGTTATTCAAATAATACAATCCAAGCCTAAGACTTAATGGGCTGGACCTTCATCATTTTCGTGGGCCCCTTTGGACATTATCAAGAGACTTTGGCACGGCCAGTTTTTTGGGGCGACTTTGTTATGGAATTTTATCAAGTTTTGGCAACAGATTTTGACCAGGATTCGTACACGGGTGCAACTACAACTTGGGTACTATATAAGAGACTCTTATAATATTATTTAGATATCTTAATCTTTTATCAAGCTTTTGGAGAGAGGAACACAGGAGGAGAAACCTAGGGTTTTGGAGCTATTTTCATCACCATAATTATTTCTCTTACTTTTATCATATGTATCTCATGAGTAGCTAAACTTCTTAGTGATTGGGGATGAATTCTAAGTTCCAATATATGATTCAATTTAGCATATAAATCTATTTTAACTCTTCACATGATTATTGTTTGTTTTTACAATAATTAATTTTATGTTTGATTGATAAATTGTTTAGGCGGCCAACTGAACTAGTTTATTAGTTAACCTAATGCTAGTAGAGAATTAGGATATCCGTAATTGTTGAATAATTCTCTGCACGAGTAGAAATTGTGAAACCTTGCAGAGTGATTCTGTGGAGCAATCACAAGTAGAAACAACACTAGAAAGTGAACCTTGCGCTAAGAGTTCAATTACCAGGATTGACCTAAATTCACAAAATATAAAGCATTCGACCAAATTACACTTAGAGTGCGCTACTTCTAGGTGGTTTATAGAATATAATCTGGCATTCGAGCGCTTCGGTGTCCAGTGACTTAAGGAATTTTGAGGATAGAACTACGCTAGCTACTTACCTACGGTTGATAATAATATGTGAATGATAAAGAATAGATGAATATGCTACTTTGATGACTATTTAGTAACGAATAAGGATTCTCTGATCATATATCTCTCCATTGCTTGCAACTCAATTTCAATTGCTTTATTTAATTTGTTTACAATCTAAAACAAAACTCCCAATTTGTGACCTTTTTGACAACTAAACTCCTTGCTCTTCGTGGGAACGATCCTTGCTTCCATTCTATTACCAGTTAATGTGTGGAAATAAGTGATTTAATTTGATTGCACTCACGACACGCATCATGATCCACATACTGCGAACTGCTTATTCATCCTATGCGTTCTAACAATAAGATCATTCTAGGTATGACTTGTATCTGACTTTTACATTTGTACCTTGTTATATTCCCAACAAGGTTTTATCAAGATCTCTACTCAAAGGGTAACTTGTGCATGAAAGTAGTGTTATTTGTCTTTGAGACCTCGGTACCGAACCTTCAAATTTCGGTGCTTATGCAGGTATTTAGGGTTTTGGTGCAAAGCAGTTTTCTGCTTGTGATCTTAGAGCATTTGTTGAATCTACTTGTGATTTTCATAAGAAATTGGTTAAGCACAATCTCGTTATTCTTTTGGTGGAGTTCTATCTTCCCTTGTTTTGCAATGCCTCATTCAATTTACATAAATTAGGTCACCCATCCACTTATGAAACTCAACATAGAAAGTTGTATGTCAATTATAACATTTTGTGGTCCTTATTATATCAGAAAGTTTGTTTGTTGTGATACTTGTATACTAGTATCTCCTACTCATACTTGAAGTTCACATCAATTGAAGAATCCTATTTTTATGATATAATCTACCAATGATTCTCAACAATAGAGTTTTATATATACATTGGATGACATTGTACTTTGTATATCCGTGTGCATGTTGAATGTGGAGAACTGGGTAATTGCAGGTGGGAAAATGTGAGGCGAAATGGAGTTTGACTAGGTCAACGAAGACTTGACCCTTTTTTTTTTTTGCAAAATAGTAGCAACAGTGACACCCTGTTGCTAAATTAGAACAAGAATCAATAAATTAGAACCATAACCAACAATATCTAGTTCCGGGTAAGGGTATTCCTGTACTTAGCAACATATTAGCAACAACAGACTGTTGTTGCTAATAAAAAATTTAGCAACGGAAAACGCCGTTACGAATTGTCGTTGCTGACCTAGTTTAGCAACAGATCTTATGTCGTTACTATAAATTGCGACACCTTGTTTAGCAACGACAAAAGCCTGTTGCGACCGCGTTTATAAATAACTATTGTAGGTTGCTAATGCCTTAAAATGGTGTAGTAAATGAGTTGCATTTGGTTGTGAGACCGTGGAAGTTCAACAAGTGAGGATTGGATATTGTAGGTTCATGTCCAGCTGCAACTTACTACTTCACTAAATGGGTAGAAGAAGTATCATTGGCAAGAATAGGGGCGATAGACATCTGCAAAAACTTGAAGATTCCATGTACTAGTGCTGATCATTTCTGAAAACGAAAAAGAATGTACCTAGTAAAATACAGGAGAAAGATGTATTCAAATAAGGCAAAATGCTTAACGATGTTAAAAAACATTTCACACGTGCATATTTCTCAAAATATATTATATTAAAGAGAAAAAGTAAATAGCTTGGAACATTTTCTATTAAAGAGAAAACCAAGAACTTTGAATGTTGATTATTGAAGGAAGTTGTCTTCGGTATGACTGAAGACCACTGAAATATCCTAGAGGATAATCAGTTAAGAAGTAGCTGATCATAGAGGATGCTAACAAGAATCGTTATGTGGTTCTGGTGCATCTCCTGGGGAGTCTAATCTGATTGCATGTTATGGTTAATCATATAAAATTCAAAAGATGATCATGCGAAAATCGCCTTGTAAGACATTCATTTGATGTAGACTCGGAAAGTTTCGTATTGATCGTTCGATCACTTGAAAATTTCTTATAATCTAATAGGTTGTGTGAGACAGCTATTGTCGTCTTATAAGAATGTTTCAATGATTGAAATGGGAGTTTAGAACAATTAATCATTGTTTGGATATAACACAGTATGCATACCCATATGCAAACTGTTGTAAGAATGATTCAGGTCCGAGAACCAAGTATGCATACCCGTATGCGAATGATTTAAACGGTCCAAGTCCGGGAACTAAGTTTGCATACCCGTTTGCAAACTATTTCACCTGAATTCGGCCTTGGAACGAAAGTATGCATACCCGTTTGCGGACTGTCGGAAAATATCAATTCTGAAACTTAAGTTTGAGTACCCGTTTGCAAACTTATGTGGTTAAGTTCTAAAATCGGTCAAATATGATTTCATACTCATGAAAAAATACATTTATATGTTAAGGAATGGAATCTTTGCAAACCGTGCCTAAAATCTTCTTTCATGGAAGGTGATGAAAAGTTGTTGGACATATTGATGATAATCAAGCATAGCTAAAAAAACTAAGACTACTAGCGATCTTAAAGGAAAGAACTAAGACAGGTGCAGAGACAGTGCTCGAGTTACCTGAGGTGGTAGCAAACTTCTGTTATGGGCAGTGAAATGAGGTGCGAAGACTCTCATTTAGAATGAGATTAATCGTCGTAAAAGAAATTAATACATATTTGACACGGACTAGAAATTGAGAGTTTTAGAAGTTGTCATTTTTCTAGTGTTGATGACTATATTTTCCGCAAGTTGATATGGATGTGATTGAATGAGAAGCGGAGGCTAATGGGATTTTATAATGTGTGCCACCCATTGGAGATTTCTCAAGCTCGAAAACAAACAGAATGATCAACCAACCCAATCCCAAGCCAGGACAACTGACATGTACAAATTGGTTGATGTGGTGTTGTCGTTCCAGTCCACGTGAAGTGGCAAACCAAGATTAAGCTACCAATGGAATATCTTTGCATGAGAAATCAAAGCATAGGATTCATGGTGGATAGAAAATTGTCTTCTAGACATACAAACTACAGGCAGTTGGGAAGAGTAGCTACACAAAGGCAATCAACAACTAAGCCAAAAATCCTAAACACTTTCCCATGGACAAAGTAGAAAAGGAAACTCAAGCAATAACATGAAGAGTTCATATACTATTGATGCACTAACATTATTGGATGATTAACAGATTGAATATTAGGAATATCAGCTGAATAAACATTGTCCAAGGTATGTGAGATAATGGAATCTTACCTTTGTTCTTATATAAAGAGGGCTGTTGTTACTGCAAACCTCAAGGATTCACAGCGTCGAACTACCAAGGATGTTGCTGCAATTGCATATAATCTTGGTATGAAGGTTATTGCTAGAGACACCCGTTATAAAGGAACAGATTTGGAAAGATGATGCAAGAAATATGAGTGGTCATTCATACTTTTTATCAAACAAGTCGTGAGCCGTACTCTTCTTTCCATAGTTTTAAAGTTCTATGGATTTCAATGTCTCAAAAAAAATATTCCTGCAAAGTTTAATTCATATTAAGCCCATCATTCATACGCCATCCATCATTCGAAAATCATGAGTTTGGTTCTTCATCGTCAGTCAACAACGGCAGAGTTAAAGCGTATGCAGTAGCAACAAGGATCTCACCTAAGAGTCATTGCGATTGGAGATTACTTTTAGTAGGAGAAATACTGACCCTCACAAGGAAGGAAGGTGGGAAGCCGCGCGCAGCAAACTGGCATCCAGTCCTTATAACCACCAGTCTTGGTCCTGGAAGTTCGTTTTCTCATGGGACACACTGCAAAAGAGAAATTAGGAGTTAATAAAGAAGGCAGATATTTTACTTGGATTTTTTTGCGGTTATCGTTTGCAATCAAAGCCGAAACACCAAAAGTTGGTGTGAATCGAAAAGGAATGGGTTATTATGCATACTAAAAAAGAGTTTCTGGCGGCTATGTTTCCATTCCCAAGTAATTGTGATGTGTTAGTTGATGGATAAAAACTAATGGGCCCATTTTCAGTGGTGAATCTACAGTGGGGTCACTGGCCCCCCTATGTTTTCTGAAAAAGTAAAACCCCGTCTGTAATTTTTATTCAAAATCACTTTGTGCCCCTACAATATCTAACGAGTTGCCTGTATAAATTGATACATTATTATTATATATACAGTTTCAGGTGAAAATACTCTGTTGTGGTTAAAAGATGTATCAATTTCTAATACTAGAACTTCTGGCCCCACAGAAAACATTTAGACCAATAGGAATAATGGGTTCTGATATATTTTCGGTGGTTTTAGTTTCAAAACCAAGACCCTAATTCTATTCCCTTCTCTTTTTTTCCCTCTCTATGCCGCCTCCCTCGATTTTATTCTCTTCCCTTTTCTGATTCTAATCTTCAGTTTAGGTTTTTTACTTAAAACCCTTTACTCGCCTTTTATTTTCTTTTCTTCTCAATTTACTCACCGTTTCTTCTCCATTCTCCTCTATTTGTTCTGAGTTTCTATTGATTTTTTTATTGTTATCTCGCAGGTGATAATACTTGGATGTGCAAAGGAGATTTGATGTTGCAGTTAAAGGTTCTGATTTTCTATTGATTTTTCTATTTTTTATTTGGTGTTACGATTTCCATGGCTTCCCGTTGATTTCTTTTTCTTCTATCACTTAGATCTTTTTTTTTGTTGGCAGCAAGTGCACATGAAGCTGTTTTTTTGTCATTACGACCTTTATTTACATGAGAAGGATGTTGAATGCTTATTAAAGGTTATTCAATCGTGTTCTCATCACCGATGCTTTTAGTTTTTACAGATATTTTTTCTTTGCTTTGCACGGGCTCAAATTAGTTGTGCTAATCAAACTTGATTTGATGCCTATGAGACGCAACTATTTTCTGCTTAGGAAAATAAACAAAAAAAAAGCATGAAAAAGTGTATAATTGCTACTTTCAGTGTTGTATTCTTATATTCCTGCTCTTTTAATGCAGGTGTGATTCGTATGAGCAACTTATTTCAGTTGACAATGAGTTCATGAGAAATGGAATGCTACATCAATGGCCAATGGGTGAGTGTTTACACGTAAGGGAAAAGTAAGCACAAATTTAAAGAAAATATGGTGTTATTTGTGAAATCCCGGGGTTTTAATCTGGCAAACTTTTTATCGAGCAAAAAAAAAAAATTCCAATAATCTTTTTATACATCTTAGTTCGAGTTCCTCCTTTGGTTTTTGTGCATTACTATTAACGTAGTCAATTCCCTTTCTCATAGTCTCATTTCATGTGATGGAGTTAGACATACTTTGTTCTATTACACTGAATTTTAGACAATAGTTAGGTTATGCTCTATATCCTTTTTCAATAACAAAATTCATCAAGAATGCCACAATTGTAGGTTTGCCTACTTTTTCTTCAGTGTGTTTGATGAATTTAAAATTTGATTATAGGAACTTGGACATTGCAAAGAGAAATTTATGATGGGAACCACAAGATTGCAGTATTATATTGGGGGAGCTAGGCATTAGCAAGATCTGGATAGGATTCTAAAGAGTTCAAGAGCGATGTGCTTCCATTTCTTAAGACATGGGAAGAAGTAACGGGGTTGCCACTGAACAGGTATCAAACCATAGTTGCTCATATTCTTCTAAATACTTCTTGCACTATATCTTTGGTTTTTGGACCTTTATTTTTGTAAGCCGTTGGACTGAGCAACTCGCACTTTTTAGAAATTCGTCAATTTGTTGAGATGTCATAAGCATCGCGGAATAGGTTCAAATACGATACCATAAGCCAAAAATTATTGACTAATATTTGAATTTTGTAAAGCTTCTTGAAATCTATTATTGTTTAAACCTTTTTTTTTTTCATCAATATTTTTCAACATTCAAGTTTGCAAACTTCAGTTTCCTGGTGTAGAAATCGGGGGTCGAGGCCAAAGCACGGGTCGAGCGAGCCGGGTCTCTTCTTTGTCCATAATTGTTATGAGGAAAGGTCCATGTTCTCATCCGTTCGTGGATGTTTATCACACAGGGTCTGGCAGAGATAATTTCTTACTAGTTCGTTAGTAAGAGGGCCAACTCTTCAAGGAAAATAGATGTTTTGAAGTCGCCACCTGACTAAAGGGAGTCAGGACCCTTTTACTAGTTTGAATCTTTTGAGGAAAATAAAACCTAGTTATGACTTGCATATTTATGGTCTTCTATCAGAGAGTCTGGGTAAGGAGATTCTAGTACGGGATGGGAAGGTGTTAGGCACCCATCAGCCGCCCAATCGTAAGATTGGCCTCTACTTCATGATTAAAGGGGAAATATTTATAATTTATTTTTATCAATACTTATGCGTAGGATTTAAACACCAAAATTTATTAGAAATTGAGAAGAGATTTTCATGCATCAATTATTTAGAATATAGAATTAATGCAAACTTTATTATTATTTATATATATATATATAATAAACATATTTATTATGGGTCTAATGTGGGAGGGAATTCCGCTTTCAACCCACACATTGATTTATCCCACTTGGAAAATTAATAATAAAACATAATTATTTTTTAGGTAATGTAAAGAGTAGCTGCGGTGTTACTACGAAATGAAAAAACCATTACGTTCCCGTATAACTACATAATTACCGAAAATATAGGCAATTAGTATACCTGAAATATGATACCGAAACTTGAAAGGATTCTTACGATGATTTCTCGCTTCTGTTAAGTATGCAGAAAGTAATTAAAGTACCAGCAATTTAATGCTAATCTTTTAAGAACTTTAAGACGATACTTGATTTGATACTTCTATTTTTTTATTTTTTATTTTTTATTTTTGGGTTTTCTGGAAATAAACTAGAAACGTATTGGACAATAATAACTATTATGTAAGAAAGAAACTTGATTTCTCTTTTACTAAATCACAAAAAACATAGAGATTTAGAACATATGAGGAGAAATAAAGAGTGTTTTCTCTCTCAGACAGAGTAGCGAGAAAAATGGTGTTGGAAGAGGTTTCCGTGAGAGAAAATAATGTGTCTTGAATGAATGTTTTACATTGCCTTTTATAGGCATCGAACTCTTCAATCCTCTGCAAAAAAACCGCAGCCAATTCGTTAAAAATTCCATTAATTGATCGTCCTTTTTTTCTTTCCTTCTTCTTTGTCAAAAAAGTGTGGGTCCCACTTGTCCTTTTTTCTTTTTTTTCTCATAACCAAACAAAAGTGGGTGATCTATTTGTCCCCCTTTTCCTTTTTTTTCTTCTTCCTCCCTCACTTGTTCTTTTGACAATCAAAAGTGGATTCCATTTGTTAAAAATCAGTCACTAATTAATGTCTTGGTGCCGATAAGGGGAAGATGAAAAGTGGTCGTCCCTTAACGTCTTCTGAGTTCTTGTTTTGCTCATATATTTTTCATACGGATTCAGAACGACTCCGTTCTTTCACCATTGGCTTTGCATTTTTACCCTCTTTAACGTGAAAGCAAGAATTCCCAGGTTTGGAAGGATAATAAAATGGGTAGGAGCCGTGCTTGTGGGCTTGATTGGGTAGAGCTTGTGGGATCGAGAGCTTGTGGGCTTGATTGGTAGTGTTTTTGGGCTTGATTGGTTGAGCTGGTGGGCTTGAGAGCTTGTGGGCTTGATTGGTAGAGCTGGTGGGCTTGAGATCTTGTGGGCTTGATTGGTAGTATTTATGAGCTTGATTTAAAGGATATGAAAATCCATAATTGTTCCACAAAGAATTTGTCTTGTATTCGGCTCTGAAGTACAAGAATGATATTTTCCATGGAAGGTGCGAAATTGGGGTGTCAACAGTTGCCCCTCTTTGAGAGTAACCGTTTTCGGTTAATGAACAAAGCCATGAACACCCCTTCGCACCTTATTTTTTCCAAGAGATGGTTTTGACGAGTTGATGAAGAAATTCTGACGTTGGCCGAGTTTTCCCTAGTTAAGCTTATCAGATCCATTTTCCTGATGTTTTTGAACCTTTGCGGTTGATTCAGTTGGATTGCCTTTTGTTCGAGCCAATTTGAATAATTGAAAAGTTGATGAAGAATGATACTAACATTGGTCGGGTCTGCTCCAGTTGAGCTTGTTAGTTTCATTCACCACTTCTGAAAATGCATTTTCTTGGCTTCCGTTCCACGCTTTGTCTTGACATGACTTGCTTTTATTTCACGAGACGATTCTTGATAAAGTATTTTCAAAACTTCTTGAGGAAGTAATTACCAATTTTTCTTTATAAGATAGGGGAGAAAGACCTTTCTTTAGGTAAGAAACTCCTTTTCTTTTCTTCAATATGTCGTCTAGGCGGATGGCTATCATTATTCCTGATCCTCCGATTTTTCCTACACTGCGTAGAAGACGAAGAGTTGGGGTTTTAAACGATGTGGATGATCATGTTTCTGCAAGAATCCGGGAAGACCCTGTAAGTTTCCTCATTGATCGAAATTTTCTTCTTCGTTTTCCATGTTTTCTTTCATTATTTCTCAACCAATGCTTTCTTTCATAGAATTACTCTTGGGTGCGTATTCGTGGAGGGACCACTAGCATAGTAGAATGGTGGCTGGTGTTGAGACGATGCAAAGGTGTACGTGATCTTGTACAACAGATTGGTTGGTACGACTTTATTGAAGCTTTGGAACCGTTCCATGATGGTGAAAATGATTCAATCGTGGAAGAGCGATGGTGGGGTGATACTAATTCATTTCACCTGCCACACTGTGAGCTAACCATCACTCCTATGGATTTCTACATGATTACTGGCATCCATGTGGGAGTAGGAGCTCCTGTCCCATTAGGTGAAAAATTGACAGAGGAGAATATCCAAAATATGTTGGGACCACATTGTGGGGATATCTTCCCTAAAAATTGGTACGTCAGCTAAGCTGGCTTGAAGACAAATTTCTCGGTCCCTGAGCTGGATCTTGCTGATGATGCTTCAAAATATGATGCAAAAGTTATTACGGTTACCAGATATTTCCTGATTTTCGTTGCGGGTCATACCTTCCTTGACTCTTCTGGTGGCTATATCAAATATGGCTACTTGGCAGCATTTTCTGACCTTGAATTGGTGAATTTTTACGATTGGGGAAGTTGTGCGATGGCGCGACTTTACACCTATTTGTCTCGAGCAACACGCCTTCATACAAAAGCCTTATGTGGATTCTGGCCCATTTTGAGTGTGAGTACATTTTCCTTGCTTTAGGTTGAACGATCTTGGACCCCCTTTTTTTAACACCCATACTATTTCTTTGTAACAGTATTGGTGTTACGAATATTTTCATCTTAGTCACCCTCCTTTTGATACAAGCTTCTCCAATAGTCAAACATTTCCTCGAATGGCTAGATGGAAAGGTGCACTTCGAAGGCACTCGACTGCATATACACGCCTTTGTTTGGAGGGAGCGACAGTTGAATCTGTAAGAAACCCTATATATATATATATATATATATATTATTTTATATTATTTTTATTATTTATATATATATATATATATATATACCTCCATTTTGATTGCAGATTTGTTGGGACCCTTGGAAGGATTATCTGATTCGGTGTGATCAAAGAGCCATTCATGCCATGTCGTCTAGCATGCTTCGGTCTTGTTACGTGGCCCAGATTACTGTGCTTGGTATCTTGGTGACATATTTGGGAGAAAAATTAGTCAACCAGACGCTACATCCCATTTTCCTCCTCCCGACGTTACATGTTTTCCTTATGCATCGTTTAGTGATATGGACGAGATTTCACGCCAACCGCAACGTTCATATGAAGATTCAGTTGATCGGGGAATGAATATTGAATCATATTGGAGATCGGTTTCTTTAGGTCCACCTCTTGCTATTCAAGCTTGCCGAGAGAATCTTGTAGTGGGTGATCCAAGTTTTGCCCCTCGTCCATTATTGATGGGATCTTCAAGCAATGCTCCTTCTCAACAAGTTCCATTAACGGGTTTCGGTCATCTTCTTCCAACATGGGATTTTCAAATACCTATCTTGGGGACTTCAAATGTGGTTCCAATTGAAGGTGGCCCTGTTGAACGTGAAAATATTATTGGTTTACCTCTCCCGGATGATATTCCTGAGGTACCGATGTTACTCTGCCCTTCTTGCCTTAATGACTTAATACTTTTTATTAACTCATTTCTCGTTTCAGGCTTCCAAACCTATTCAAGAATATTTGCTTCGTTTGGTGAATAGCCGTGGGCGCCAGTTGATATCGGTGGTGAATGAGATGTACGGTATCATGTTGAGATATGATGAAGTCAGTAGAGAATCCCTAGGGAGGCAGGCATGTATTAATACTCTCTCTGAATAATTGTCCACGCTTCGACTTCTTTACGAGGTAGACTGCACTTTTTTTTTTTTTTGATACAGGGAAAAGGATCTAGCGGATCGGATGAATGACCCTGATGGGTTGGAGAAACCCGACGGGTCATGGATCTTATTTCGGTTTGCCCGAAAAGTGGTCTGATGGAGCCCTAATTTTTTTCTTTAAATACTTTGTTTTCTTTTCTCGACCATCAGTTTCTCTTTCTTTTTATTCTTCTTCTCTGCAAATCCGCCTCTTTCCTCCATCTTTTCTTCAGATCTTTCTTGTATCTGCCAGATATGGACTTTGATCTTTCTTTTCTTGATCACCGTCTTCATGTTCTTCTACTTTATGCTTGTTTGGTTTATCGCCATAGTAATCATTTACTGGTGGAGTATGCGAGATGCAGTTTGAGCGGCTGAAAGTAATGATAACTAAAATGAGATGTCTTTGGAGGAATCTCAGTATAGATCTGTATAAATACTCTTCTTTCTGTGCTTGATGGTAGTGCATCTTGAGATCCATATTAATGTTCGTCTCGGAGATGAAGATCTGATGATTTAGGGGAAGATGCAAGATCGTTCCATATGCATCTTCAAAATACGTTCAAATATAAATCCAGATTTCAAAGTTGAAGTCAGATTTAGATTTAGATGTATTCTGACAAGTATGGATGATCTGCTTGGGATGAAGATGTCTAGATCTAGTTTGTCACATGGACACTTTTACCACTATCACACATTGGTTTCGATCAATGGGAAATGGTGAAGAAGTTGGATCTTGGTATAGACTCAGATAAAATCACTCCCTTTCCTTATTTGTTTTTCATTTCTTCTTCTTTGGTTTGCCATCATATTATTTTTTTGTTTCTTGTTGTTGTTGTTCTTCTTTTTTTTTCTTTTTTTTTGTTTGTTTCTTATTGTTGTTGTTTCTTTTTTTTTTCTCGATCTGGATCATGTATCCTTCAGATAAGGAAGAGTTCATGCTTTTCATTGTTGTAGACGAAGATCTTGTAATTTCTTCATTTGTGAATGAAATATTTTCTTTCTGGTGGTGTTCTTGTCCTTGGTTTGACTTGCACTGACTTTGTAGATTTCTGACTCTGGTGGAGAAGCCTTAATTTAGATAACTCGTCTTTCACAAAAGCTTAAAGCATGGTTAGAACATGATTAGGCTTAAAATAATACTCAAGAAATTTTTGCCTCAGTTTCCTATTTGGTACGTGTGCAAGGCACAGTATCATCCTAAGGCTTTCATCATCATCATTTATTTTATTTTATTTTATTTTTGAAAAAAAACTTAAAATTACAAAACAGTGAAATTTTGATTTGGAGAGTTTAGCTCAGCTGCCTATCTGGTTGCTCATAACACCATACCTAAATCCTAAGCTTTTCATCATCGATAAACTCTCCGGTTTTTTTTTTTTTTTTTTGAAAACAAAACCTTAGAAATCTGTGTTTTGTTTTTTGAAAAAAAATTGAAACTTAATAAAACTTTTTTTTTTATTTTGAAAACAAACCTTAGAAATCTGGTTTTTTTTTTTTTTTTTTGAAAAGAAATTAAAACTTAATAAACTTTTTTTTTGGTTTTTTTTTTGAAAACAAGATTGATAGAGTAGAAAACGATGATAAAAATCATGAGTGTTGACAAACCAGTTGATCTTTTGAGGAGATGCATGGATTAGGCATGCTGGAATGTTGCCTTTGATTAGGCATAGTACCTCTTGAGTTTATCTCTAGCTCATTCGTTGGGAATTATCATGTAGACTCTTCTATCAGATGATTGATTCTTTCTTCTGGCATTGGTCCTCCAAAATCTCTCTCTTTGTTTTTCGAGGTGCTGCTCCAGGTTTTGATCGATCATCTCTGGTCGAATTTTTGAAAAATATTCAATGAAAGCATTGATCGTTTCTGGCCATGCTGCTTGCAGAACTCGGTCATTAGTTGAATGCCATATGAACGCACTCCTAGTTAAGCTTTCGCCGAAGTGTTGTTTCAAGTCCTCTTCGTTCATTCTCAATGGCTTCATGTACCACAAGAATGACTTGAGGTGTTTTATGGGGGAGCCTTTGCCGTTATAGACATGGAATTTCCTCCTTCTACGAAATTGAAGCTCTGAGCATGCAATTACCATGCATTCTTGGATTTCCCCTTCAGTTCCCGGGGTTGAGCTCGCTGTACTCTCCTCTTGTTCTGGAACTTCCAATTCTCTTCCATCCTCCCCTTTATGTCCGCTGGGTTCTCCTGCGCTGTCAGTGGGAGATGGAGAAAAAAGATGACTTACCCCTTCATAGGCGGGTTCCTCGGTTTCTTTTCTTTGGTCAGAACTGCTTCTTGTTATCACGGGTGTGATCTTTGCTAGTGTGTTTGGTGTTGGAACCTTTTCTCCTCCCTTACGGATGAACCACTTTTGGAAGGACGGTTGACGGCTCCAATCGATTCGTTGATCTTCTTTCCTTCTCCCGAATGTCGTAGAGTCTTGGTAGGTCGACTGATATCCCAGGCCTGCCGTATCAAACGCATTTCTCCCAAGTATTATTATTGGTTGTGTGGGCCCTTGTTGTCGGAGCCCCAGACCCATTCCCGGAAAGAACTTGCTTTTCTGTAGCATTTTCGGAACATTTAGATTTCGATATTTAAATTGACCCGTACAGGCGTGATGAATTGATGCTTCAGCTTTGTTCTCATATCGGATTTCTGCCATGTAGTTATGAATTTCTGGTATCATGTTCACTGAGATCTGATGGGACCTTATTTTGATTTTCCCCATCATCTCCATGTACAGTAATTATCTCATTTCCCATCCAGAATCTGGCTTTCTGGTGAAGAGAAGATGCACCTATTCCATTCTTGTGTATCCATGGACGACCTAGAAGGAGGTTGAAGCTTGCAGAGATGTCCATTACCAAGAAGGTAGCATAGGTTTTTAATGGACCAACCCATATTTCGATGGTCAGTTCATCGATTCCTGTTTGCTTACCATTGTTAAATGCTTGGACCGTCAAGGCTGATTCATCGTCTTTAGTGATACGGCTCATGTCGACCCCCATCTTTTTAGCCTCTTTCAATGTGCATATATTGACGCCAGCACCGTTATCCATGAAGACATAAGGTATGATCATATTTTCCCATCCAATGGTAATGTAAAGACCTTTGTTGTGGTCCTTCCCCTCCGGTGGCAGGTCGTCATCTGTAAAAGTAATCGCACCTGGTCTTGCGGCCTGGTCGATTAGGTGCACTAGTTTATTGGGAGTGATTCCTGTGGGAACATGCATCAGACTTAGTGCCTCTTGCAGAGCCCGACGGTGATTGGTCGATGCTTCTAACAATCCCCAAATTGAGATATCCGCCTTTGTTATTCGCAACTGCTCAATGAGTAAGTTGTCTTCCTTTATAGCTTCATGTTGATTGCTTGGCCTGATCTGAACCGGATTGCCCCTTGATAGGACACCTGGGGTTTTCCTTTCGTAAGTTGAGAGGCTTGAACTATCTTCCTCCCCTTGTTTGATGTTGTACCTCTTCACATTTTTCCGGTTGGCGTTCATAATATACGACTTTACTGCTACCTGCAATGGTGAACAATGGTTTTTTATTCATCATACGGATGTTGGCGTATGAGGCACCTTTTGCCGATTCCCTTTTGTTCTCAGCAACGACTTTGGAGGCTTCATTTGTTTGGACCTTCTCTTTTGTTGTACGGTCCGATATTAGATATGGTTGACGTATCTCAGCGTCATCCGCCTCAATGAAGTTAATTCCCTGATTTCCCTAATGCGCTGGAAGTGGATTTTGTTGTATATTTGGTTGCGTTGACGCTCCCTCGATGATTATCTTGCCGTCATCCAATAAATCTTAGATAAGATGTTTCAGGACGAAACATGAATTGGTATCGTGTCCTGCACTCTGATGGTAGCCGAACGTCTTTGACTTGTCGTAACCCCGAGGTTTGGGATTAGGTACAGGTTTAGGATCCCGGAGTTGAATTAATTTTTCCTCAACTAGCCTAGGAAGGAAATCACTCATTTCTCCGTTTAGCTCAGAGAATACCCGATTCCGGCTCCACCTTTTCTCGACATATTGTTGTCCTTTGTCTTTGCAGAATGTATTGGTGATCGGCGTTTTCCCTGCAGCTCTGATGTAAGTAGGCGTTGCAATAGTTGGGTTGACATAATTAATTTCCTTCTTCTTTGTCGAGCTTTTCCCTATATTGAATCCGGAGTATACACCATCCTTCATTGCGTCCTCAATGCTTGCTCCTTTCCTTCGAAAATCGGAAAGATTTTCGGGTGCAGACATGCTGACGAATACCCTGTAAGACATTGAGAGATTTTTCATTAGAATTTTTAGTTGCGCCTCTTCTGATGGCCGTTCGAACATTTCGAATACTTTCTTTTCCCACCGACTCATCCAGTCGATGAAACCTTCATGTGCCCCTTGTCGAAGGGACTCAAGCTTGCGTAAGGCCATTGAGTGATCTGTATTTTTTGCAAAATGTTCGACGAACGAATTAATCATGACTGCCCATGTAGAGATTTTTGATTTCTCTGCATGTTGGTACCAATCAAGGGCTAACCCAGTCAAGCTTTGGTGGAACAAGTTTAGCAGCCATTCATCGGTTAGACCTTGGGGTTTTAGGTATTGGAGATACAGTTTAATGTGAGACCCCGGGGGTCCCCTGCCATTATATTTTTCCATTTTTGGAAATTTGAAACCTTCAGGAAAGCATCCACTTGGAGGAGTGTACCATACTTCACCATCCACGCCGGTGTTGTCCTCAATTATTGACAGCCTCTTCATTACATATTCTTTGAAATGCTCGAATTCCAAGCTCTCTTTGTTTGGTGTTGGAATTTCGTCATCGTTGCCTGTATTTTTGGATTCCCCGCTTTTGTTTTGATCTTTTGGTTGATGATCGTCCTTGGATCCAGAGCAATTTGTATGTTGATGAGAATTTGAGCCTTTTCCGTCATTTCTAGCCTCATCTTGCAGCTTCTTAAAGAAATTGGCGAGTTTCTACTCAATGATTTGTTCTATCTTTGAGGTGAGAATGTCAGGATTGTTGATTTCCCCTTTCCCATGTTGTGAAGAATCCATCTTGATCAGTCTTCCTTCCTCCCCCCGATGCCAAGTACGAGTGTAAGCCCCCCCTCGCGTTATGGTTTCTTACGCTTGTATAAGTGCCTGAAATCACAAAATCTGAAATATGATATCAGTATATAATAAAGAAAAGATTATAAAATTTCCTTTTAATCATTTTTCAAGTCGAATCTCTTGTTATCCCCAGCAGAGTCGCCACTGCAGAAATCGGGGGTCGAGGCTAAAGCACGGGTCGAGCGAGCCGGGTCTCTTCTTTGTCCATAATTGTTATGGGGAAAGGTCCATGTTCTCATCCGTTCGTGGATGTTTATCACACAGGGTCTGGCAGAGATAATTTCTTACTAGTTCGTTAGTAAGAGGGCCAACTCTGCAAGGAAAAGACATGTTTTGAAGTCGCCACCTGACTAAGGGGAGTCAGGACCCTTTTACTAGTTTGAATCTTTTGAGGAAAACAAAACCTAGTTATGACTTGCATATTTATGGTCTTCTATCAGAGAGTCTGGGTAAGGAGATTCTAGTACGGAATGGGAAGGTGTTAGGCACCCATCAGCCGCCCAATCGTAAGATTGGCCTCTACTTCATGATTAAAGGGGAAATATTTATAATTTATTTTTATCAATACTTATGTGTAGGATTTTAACACCGAAATTTATTAGAAATTGAGAAGAGATTTTCATGCATCAATTATTTAGAATATAGAATTAATGCAAACTTTATTATTATTTATATATATATATAATAAACATATTTATTATGGGTCTAATGTGGGAGGGAATTCCGCTTTAAACCCACACTTTGATTTATCCCACTTGGAAAATTAATAATAAAACATAATTATTTTTTATGTAATGTAAAGAGTAGCTGCGGTGTTACTACGAAATGGAAAAACCATTCCGTTCCCGTATAACTACATAATTACCGAAAATATAGGCAATTAGTATACCTGAAATATGATACCGAAACTTGAAAGGATTCTTACGATGATTTCTCGCTTCTGTTAAGTATGCAGAAAGTAATTAAAGTACCATCAATTTAATGCTAATCTTTTAAGAACTTAAAGACGATACTTGATTTGATACTTCTATTTATTTATTTTTTATTTTTTATTTTTGGGTTTTCTGGAAATAAACTAGAAATGTATAGGACAATAATAACTATTATGTAAGAAAGAAACTTGATTTCTCTTTTACTAAATCACAAAAAACATAGAGATTTAGAACATATGAGGAGAAATAAAGAATGTTTTCTCTCTCAGACAGAGTAGCGAGAAAAATGGTGTTGGAAGAGGTTTCCGTGAGAGAAAATAATGTGTCTTGAATGAATGTTTTACACTGTCTTTTATAGGCATCGAACTCTTCAATCCTCCGCAAAAACCGCAGCCAATTCGTTGAAAATTCGATTAATTGATCGTCCTTTTTTTCTTACCTTCTAAGTGTGGGTCCCACTTGTCCTTTTTTCTTTTTTTTCTCATAACCAAACAAAAGTGGGTGATCTATTTGTCCCCCTTTTCCTTTTTTTTCTTCTTCCTCCCGTACTTGTTCTTTTGACAATCAAAAGTGTATTCCATTTGTTAAAAATCAGTCACTAATTAATGTCTTGGTGCCGATAAGGGGAAGATGAAAAGTGGTCGTCCCTTAACGTCTTCTGAGTTCTTGTTTTGCTCATATATTTTTCATACGGATTCAGAATGACTCCGTTCTTTCACCATTGGCTTTGCATTTTCCCCCTATTTAACGTGAAAGCAAGAATTCCCAGGTGTGGAAGGATAATAAAATGGGTAGGAGCCGTGCTTGTGGGCTTGATTGGGTAGAGCTTGTGGGATCGAGAGCTTGTGGGCTTGATTGGTACTGTTTGTGGGCTTGATTGGTAGAGATGGTGGGCTTGAGAGCTTGTGGGATTTATTGGTAGTATTTATGAGCTTGATTTAAAGGATATGAAAATCCATAATTGTTCCACAAAGAATTTGTCTTGTATTCGGCTCCGAAGTACAAGAATGATATTTTCCATGGAAGGTGCGAAATTGGGGTGTCAACACCTGGCAGACTCCGGAAAGAGATAGAGAGGGATCTCAAGTCTAACTTTTTTACTTTGACAGAAGATGACAAATTGAATGTGCAGTCCGTAAAAAGTGAAATGATACCATTATTTCGGTTCATACTAACAAATTATTTGAGTGAGATTATATGGTGATGACACTTTAATATTGTTGCAGGTAACGTGGTCTTAACATTATTGAATATAAATGGATTTCGTTTCCTGTAATGGAGAGGTCAGGGAGTAGCCGATGGCCATGCAAACTAATACTGAAAAAATTATTGATATGTGTATATTTATTTTATTGTTATCCAACTCATGTATCGTTAAAAAATATTTGCAAGTCACTGTCATTGCATATTCATGTATCCAGGAAAAAAAAAAGGGAGGCAGTGGAGGATGTATTACTCAAGGTCTTCGAGGTGGAACTGGGATTACCAGATTACAGTTGATGAGTCTAATATGAATAGAAAATTTTCACCATGGATGAAGTACTCACATAGACTGTCTGATCTCTACATCCTGAATTTGTCCAGGATGGCCAAGAGTACCCCAACAATATCTGGCAAAGAAATGTAGGTACATAAGAGCTGTATTGGACAAAACTTGGACTGAGTATCCTATTTGGTTGCATATGAATTTTTTAGGGAATTGCATCCATGATATGGACCAGGATGAACAAAAAAGTGATATTTGTTAAAGAATGAATAAACATGTTCATGTCTTTTGTATAATGCTATACTATCATTATGTGAGAACGCGTTTTGTAAAATTTATCTTATGTAGTGTTTTATTATGCTATACACCATCACTGCCCTTCTGCCGTTTATGGTGCTATTAATATAGATCAACAGAATAGAAGGGGTTTGTAGAAATCGGGGGTCGCCTAGCACGAGTCGAGTGCCGGTATATTTCCTTTGTCCATAATTGTTATGGGGCGAGGTCCATGTTCTCATCCGTTCGTGGATGTTTAATGTACACATGGGTCTGGCAGAGATAATTTCTTACTAGTTCATTAGTAAGAGGGCCAACTCTGCAAAGAAGAAAGAGATGTTTTGAAGTCGCCACCTGACTAAAGGGAGTCAGGACCCTTTTAACTAGTTTGAATTCTTTTGAGGAAAACAAAACCTAGTTATGACTTGCATATTTATGGTCTGCTATCAGAGAGTCTGGATAAGGAGATTCTAGTACGGGATGGTAAGGTGTTAGGCACCCATCAGCCGCCCAATCGTAAGATTGGCCTCTACTTCATGATTAAAGGGGAAAAGTTTATAATTTACTTTTATCAATACTTATGTGCAGGATTTTAATACCGAAATTTATTAGAAATTGAGAAAAGATTCTTATGCATCAATTATTTAGAATATAGAATTAATGCAAACTTTAATATTATTTATATATATATATATATATATATAATAAACATATTTATTATGGGTCTAATGTGGGAGGGAATTCCTCTTTAAACCCACACTTTGACTTATCCCACTTGGAAAATTAATAATAAAGCATAATTATTTTTATGTAATGTAAAGAGTAGATGCGGTGTTACTACGAAATGGAAAACCATTCCGTTCCCGTATGACTACATAATTACCGAAGAGATAGGAAATTAATATAACTGAACTATGATATTGAAACTTGAAGGATTCTTAGGATGATTTGTTGCTTTCGTCAAGTATGCAGAAAGTAATTAAAGTACCAAAGAATTTAATGCTAATCTTTTAAGAACTTAAAGACAATTAACTTGAAATATGATGTAAGAAAACTTGAAAATATTCTAATGATGATTTATTGCTTTTGTCAAGTATGCAGAAAATAATTAAAGTTCCAGCAATTTAATGCTAATCCTTTAAAAACTTAAAGACAATACTTGATTTGATATTACTAAGCGAAAGAAAAATAAAGGAGAAAGTGTTTGAATGCGAGAAATTATTATTCAGTCTCTGCTCGAAGTGTTTTCCAGTCTAAAATGAAGTCTCTGGAGTGTTTTTCGTTGTTTTTGAATGAGAAATTCGATCTCTATTTATAGGAAAGAAAACTTCAATTCTCCGTCAATTTCGGGCTGCTTTGTTGAAAAAAAAGGCCGTAAATCGTCCTTTTTTTCTTTCTTCTTTTCTTCGCAAATTTTCCTTCGTTGCTTTTCAATTGTATGCGACAATTAAAAATCTGATTATGACATGGGGTCCGGTGGGCACTGTTCACGGTACTGTTACTATTCAAAAGTGTTGTACTGTTCACCGGTGTTACTGTTCGTACCGGTGTTACTGTTCACCACATCAAGAACATGATTGATGTGAAATTAGTCTCCTACCCAAGCTCCATATCATCCCTAAGAACCTAGTGATGAATTCAAAATCGAAAATCATTGTCGATCAAAATCCATCATCATCGTGATCATCATGATGACCACCATTAAGAACACCCATGTTCTTCATGTTCTTCATGAGGAAGAAAGAGAGGTTCCCTTAGTAAAAAATCGGGTGCCTTTAGTATTTCCCTGGAACTTGACTGCTTTGACTTTTAGTCTTATGAGATTTTGTTTTGCTCATAACTTCTTCATACAAACTCAGAATGATTCCATTCTTTCGCCATTGGATTCGTATTTTCTTCCTCTCTATCATGCTAGCGAGAATTCCCAGGTTTGGAAGGATAATGAAATGGGTAGGATCTGTGCTTGTGGGCTTGATTGGTAGAGCTTGTGGGCTTGAGAGCTTGTGGGCTTGATTGGTTGAGCTTATGGGCTTGATTGGTAGAGCTTGTGGGCTTGATTGGTTGAACTTATGGGCTTGATTTAAAGGATATGAAAATCCTTAATGGCTCCACAAAGAAATTTCTCTTGTATCCGGCTTCGAAGTATAAGAATGATATTTTCTATGGAAGGTGCGGAAATGGGGTGTCAACAGGGTTATTCCCGAAAAATAATATAAACAAAAAGAGTCTTCTTGGTCTGAAAGGGAAACTCTTGCTGGTTGAGTGAAGCAGATGTTCCAACAGATTGTACAGAGCTTTCACGAGCACTCAGTTTCCTCTATATTTTGCTTGAGAAGAAAAACTGTACATCCACATGAGCGAGTAGGATATGAAAGTTAGTTAGATTTGTGATAACCAATTTGATCATGTGCAAAGCACGGGCACAACACCTAGTTTGAAACTAATTTCAGCCAACACTATCCAAAAATTAAGGATTAAGATCCCTATTTAACAGTAGGCAAAGTGATTTTGTTATTTTAGGTTTAAACTTCATATATATATATATATATACACGAATGATTCATACAAATAAGGAACAAAAATAGTTTTCTAGTTTTCTCTTTTCAACCGATCAAAAAAAAAAGTTTTCTCTTTTCATATATCAATCCCTATTTTAGGTTTAAACTTCATACGTATAAATGATTCATATAAAGAAGAAACAAAAATGATTAATAGTTTTCCCTTTTCACAGATAACCAGGGACGGTATTAGGGGGTGGCTTACCTAGGCTTAATCCCACCCCAAAATTTCTAAAAAAATTGTTTTTCCCATGTAAATTTTAACATTTGTGAAAGTTAGCCCATGTATAATTTTGAATTAGCCCATTAATTAGGAATATATGAAGATTAGTATAATGACTCCCACTTCCTCGAGTCTACGTAATTAAGTTATCCTTAGTCCAGAGTTGTCAACAATTGTCACTACACCACTTAACAGTATCACTATATCACTTAACTGGGGTCAGAATGATCGAAAACGGCTAATTCATATAGAGCCATCAAACCGGCCCAACCAGAAACTAGATATGTATGCATTATATGGATAGTAAGTAACCGACAGATATGTACTGTTTCAGGGGGAAAATAAAATAGGAATACTCAAAATAATGGGGATGTATAGTAAGGGGACTCCCACTTACTAGACTTTTGACCATGCTTTCAGGAATGAGAAAAGCAAGTGCTTTCTAACTATGATGTCTTCACAAAGCAAGTCTCAACCCACTGCATGGATAATAGGGGTCTAGTACAAAATAGAATTGGTGGATTTTTTTTTTTAGCCCACCCAGACATAAAATCCTGGTTCCATTGCTGCAGATAACACCCGCTTTTAATTCTATTGTCAACACCATGTCACTTTGGTTCTCACAAAATTCAGTTTCTATTTTTAACAAACACCAAAGCTTATGAGAAACGACTTTCCTGATGGTCATTTACACTATTACCGATTCCAATTAATTAACACTTTCAATTTCTCTCCTGGTCATCTAAATCCAATACACGGAGCAAAAATCATGTTCCCTGCCTTTTAAAATCTTCCAAATGTGATTGATTTAGTGTTATGTATACAACAATCCCTTAATGGAAAATGGAAAAAGGTGCTGCCTGCGATGTGAATTTGCAGGTGGCAAGAGTGACTTTGGCCGACGATCAAATTTTCCCATTCTTGTGCACTACTAGTAGTGGTAACTTCTGGTTTGTGTATTACCTACAAAAGTGAAAAAACATCCAAAGCTTACTCAAATTGTTCATATTTTGTTCCTCACTTACTAAATTTTTGTATGGTTTTTCATTGATTGATGAAATTAGGATAATGGTGATGGCGCTTTATTATCGTTCTTTCAATTATTTTTTAGTTATGATCTTCGAGGTTGAGTTATGCCCCCATTGAATTTTTATTCTGGATTCGCCACGGCCCATTTTGACGTATAGTGCTCAAGGAAAAGATTTACAAAGTTTAAAAGAACTTATCACATGGATCTTTGGTTAAAAACAGAGCACGAGGTCATACCAAGCTCGGAATGTTTGGTGTTCAAGGAATATTGGAATATGAAATGTAAAGTACATTTTAGGTGCTTTGACTTATTATTATTACTAAGATGAGCTTGGGGCGACTCCAAATAACCAGTTGGCCAAGGATATGAAGGGATCCGGATAAATGGCTTGAGGCGATTATAGACAAGCCGCGACGGATGGTTGGTCTTTGATTTTCGTAACTCCCCAACAGGTTGAGAATTAAGAGGGGGCGGTGTTTGTACCCATTAAAATGGTACACGTGCAGCCAACACAAGGTATCCAATAACTGTGAACTATGGATTATTATAGGACCGTTTTACTTATTAAAGAATCCCATTGGCTTATTGTAGAAACCCGTTGGTTTATTGAAGAAACCCTTTTGGCTTATTTAGAATCTCGGTCCGGTTTATTAAAGAAACTGTATTTCTTAACATGGAAGCTCAATATGGTTTATTATGGAAACCCACTTTGCTTAATATGGAAGCTCAATTTGGGTTATCATGGAAACCCACTTGGCTTAATATGGAAACCCAATTCGGTTTATTATAGAAAAACTCACTTGGCTTAATATAGAAGCCCAATCTAGTTTATTGTAGAAACCCATTTGGTTTATTTTTGGAGCCTGTTGAATTTATTATAGAAACTCATTCTTGCTTATTATAGAAGCTCAAAGGTTCATGGGTAATAAGATCCTACTAGGATAAGATTTTCATGGGATTAATATTATTTGAGATAATTGTAAGATCCTATCGGGGAAGAGAATAATTATCTTAGACAAGGTAATTGAAAAATCCTAACAGAAAGAGGATAATTATCTTATGTGGTTATAATTATTATCATTAAATATTATTACATGAAACTAGTTGGAAGCCTAACAAGCTAAGCTCCAACGACATACTACTACATTAATTGAACATGTTGATGTGTTAGCCTACCAGCGAGCGTCATGGGTAACCTTTCCAAGGGGTGCCTAAGCGGATTGGGGGGGGGGGGGGGGAGATTGAGTCACAAGGGGGGCAAGCCAACTCTACCTTCCATGTTAATTTCTCCAATATTACGTCATTGGAGGCTCGAACCTGGGACCTCCTGGAACGCATCAAACTTTGGGAAACGGGGATGACCAGCTGAGCTAAAGATAATAATTATTTTATCATGAATCTGTTTGTTATTTGAGATTTATACAGATGGGGGGGAAATTATTTGGATAACTATTAATCCCTAAAGCTACATCTATTTTCTTCCTATAAATAGAGGCTAAATCTCAACTCAAAAGGCGCAGATTTTCTAATCATATTCTACACAATACACCTGTGAAGAAACTCTCTCTGACTTTAGCATCAGAGTGTTTTTTGAAAGTACCCCCTACCATTCAACATCATTTATATCATCAATATTTTATGGATTTGAGTCAGTAGTCGGAGATCGATCAATCTACATCAATCAAAATTTCTTCAGCATCTTTGGTAGAATCAAATCAACGACGGAGATTTAATCCATCTACAGATATCTCGAAGAGTGTTGGGGCGAATATTTTTGCACCAACAAGATGGTTATCAGTTCGCTTTCTGCTATTAGGATTAACGATGATCAGTTTTTGGGTGAACATGAGGTTTTTGATGTCGAGTTTGCTTCTTATAGTCGCGTTTGACTGATTATTTTGGTTTGTGATCAAAATCGGCAGGAAGGTCCAGAATTTGGTTTCTTGAACTTGAAATTGTATAGTGGATGTCCTACTAATACAATAGAATCACAAAAGCATTTGATTTTGTAGGAACCAAACATAATTGTATTGAGAAGTGTGTGAAGCGTTACAAAACAAGGGTCTGGGTTCAGTTATTTATAGCACATAATGAACCACTAGGAGACAGACTAGAACATAAAGTAAAGATAAAGATAAAGAAACTAACACTGGGTTTACACTTATATCTTCTAACATTCCCCCTCAAGTTAATGTCTCAACAATGTGCATTAGATTGCGGATACACATAAATGAAACATAACAACTCCTAGACCTTTAGTACACACATCTGCCAACTGATGTTGAGATGGAACATATGCTAACTTCAGAAAACCATCTGTATATATTGTCGAAATCGGTTAGGATCTCCTAATATCTAAAATGGAAAAAGACACTTGGAATTATTATTATTATAGAAGTCGCCACCCAACTCAGGGAGTTGGGACCCAAAAGAAACACTGGTCTAATTACATAGATGAGTCCGAGAATCAAAGTACAAACTAGGAAGGTGTGAGACACCTAGTCTTTCCAATCCGAATATTGGCCTCTACCTTATAATTTGGATTTTAGGGTTTTAATCATAAAAATATATAACATAAAAAGAATCATAAAATTATTACCCATAAAAATACAAAAATATTATATTTATCACTAAAAGATTAAATCAAATTCTAAATAAAGCAAATCAAATTATTATTATCATTGCCAAAATTATTATTACTAAAAGAATGGGCCCTAGCTCAGCTGGTCATCCCCGTTTTCCAAAGTTTGATGCGTTCCAGGATGTCCCAGGTTCGAGCCTCCAATGATGTAATATTGCAGAAATTAACATGGAAGGTAGAGTTGGCTTTCCCCCCTTGTGACACAATCTCGCCCCCCCATCCGCTTCGGCTCCCCTTGGCAAGGTTACCCATGAGGTTCGCTGGTAGGCTAACACAGCAACCTGTTCAATTAATGTAGTAGTATGTCGTAGGAGCTTAGCTTGTTAGGCTTCCAACTAGTTTCATGTAATAATATTTAATTACTAAACGGTCCGCGAGTTATAACCCCAAAGGTGTCACTATCCATCCACAAAAAACCCATCAAAATAAAAGTAACACAAAAACCCCAACAAAATAAAAGTAACCCGCGGTTAATGAAACCCCAAAGAATTTGACGAAACCAAAATTTGGTTTCATCATAAAATTTGATGCAACCAATTTTGAAATTTGGGGTTTTTGTATCATTTTAAAAAAAAATTGGGGTTTTTGTATCAATTTTGTTTAAGATGGAATTTTAATGGATCCCAACATTTGAGTGGGGTTTTTGTACCACAAGTTTGGTCACCTTGGGTTTTTATGACTAGTTTTGATTACTAAAAGATAATTATTATTATGAAAGATACCACAATTATGTAATAACGAATAAAAGGAATCAATCCCCGAATCATTACTTTTATAGCGTGTTTGGTTGGCAGTAAGGGAATTCTATTCCCAGGAATCATATTCCCAAAGGAGGGGAATCCTAAACCCAACACCCTCCATGGGTTTAGGATTCCCTTACTTTTTCGGAATCATATTCATAACCAATCTCTAATCCTATTTTCCAAACCTGGGAATGAAATAGTATTCCCAGGAAACTGATTCCATTCCCCCAACCAAACACGCCATTACTGTCCCAAATCATTGTGAATGTTGCAAATTAACAAAAGACTAATGGAAGCCAAAGCACATCCGAATGAAATTAATCAAATATTTCGGGTATAATTGCTAACACCCACTCACGCTTCTATGAAGTGCAATCAACCAATTAAGATTAGTATGATAAATATTCGAAGCCTTGACACATGAAGATTGTGGACTAAAATCTATTGCATGTGCACGTGACAGAATCCAGCCAACGCAAAACAGTGAGACCTGGGAGCATATTACTAATAAAATATAAGATCACGTTCATTAATCATTATCCAAACAATTCATTAAACAATCATCTGAGTACAAAATGATTATAAAAGAAAATACGATGCAAACCTGTAATCATTGTGGATATTCAAAATGTTCCTTAGGTTAAAGAATCCAACGCGGCTGCAATATCGTATCCAAAAATCTCCATTACCTGTACTACTTTATGTTTCTCTCCAAGACTGATTTTCCCTAAAATATTATTTTTCTAATTTTTCTTCAATTCTCCTAAAAATTTTCCTAGATTTTTCTCAAAAATTTTCCTCCCCTACACTCACGACTTGGCTATCTATTTATAGTTTCTCTCCATCAATTTCGACCCTCGGATTAAATGACTAAAATTGGATGGTCCAAAACAAAAACTCAAATATTATTTTTAATAGGATAGGTTTTGCTATTCAAAAAGGGCTAGCGGCACAGCTTATCGCTCGCTTGCCTAGTATGTAATTTTTATCTATATACAATTAATTTTATATTATTGGGTATTTTTTGATGATTTGAAGAAATATTATTTCCCATTTTGAAAAATATTATTCTCACATTTTAGTTATTATCCAATACTATTACCACTATTAAAAAGTTTTCATTTAAGCCTAAGATTTTAGTTAGATGGAAAGACTTGGGAGCAAAGCTAGAAATGATGTCCACATTTTAAGTTTTACTCATTTGTTATTAGGGTGGACGTCTAACTCAGACTTTAGGACTAGTGGGCCTAGTAACTAGTTTACACTAGCTCATTTTTGTGGACTTATATATGTTACCACTAACGACCAAAATATAGGAAGTGGGAACTTGGTGGTCGGAGGGCAATTATTTAGCTCAAGCCTTGATCGCGGACAAGGCATCGTGATTGGGTGCACACTTAATGGACAAAAATAATGGGTAAGCCTATTTGTACTAAAATGCACGATGGACCTAATTTAGGCTTCCTTTTGTGACTACTATACTATTCCGTTACGATTTCGCGACATACTTTTGTGACCGTGCAAAATTGAGGTGTCTACACCATCTTCAACCAGTTCTCTAATGCAGTGATAGCCGATCCCCACGTGCTTGGTACGAGCGTGGAAAAAAGGATTTGTGGCCAGACTGTTTGCTCTAATGTTATCACAGTAAAGAATGGCAGGTTTAGAGATATCAATACCCAAGTCTCTCAGTAAGTAAGAAATCCACAAAAGATCTGCACTGGTGACTGCAAGAGATTTATACTCTGCCTCAGTACTTGAACGAGAGATAGTCGGCTGCTTTTTAGAGGACCAGGAAATATGAAAATGCCCCGAGAAGATGCAGTAACCACTAGTGGATTTTCTAGTGTCAGGGAAACCTTCTCAATCAGAGTCTGAGTAGGCTGTAAGAGTATTACACTTTCCGGCAGATAAACTAACTCCAGAACTAACACTGCCTTTGACATATCTCAAAATTCTCTTGACCAGCTGTAGATGATAAGTAGTGGGAGCATGCATAATCTGTGAAACATAGTTGACTAAGAAACATAAGTCAGGTCTAGTAAGAGTGAGGTATTGTAAGCCACCAACCAAACTTCTGTAAAATCCAACATCCTCAAGCAGATCACAATTATATAAGGATAATCTTGGTCCTGCAGCAACATGAGAGGTAGCAGAACTTCAAGTAAGCATATCATCATTCTCTAGCAATTGTAGAGCATACTTCTTTTGTGTGAGAAGAATAGATGCAGAAGACCTGGCGCATTCAATGCCAAGAAAGTAATGTAGAGATCCCAAATCCTTCATAGAAAATTCCTTGCTCAAAATAGTGATAAATGAGTCTAATAATTCCTTAGAAGAACTAATCAAAATTATATCATCTACATACAAAAGAAAAAGGATTTTATGCTCACCAGAAGTATAAGACAATGAATTATCACAAGCAGATTTATGAAAACCAGAGCTTGTTTGAGGCCATAAAGGGATTTCTTGAGATGACAGACATGATTAGGTCTTTTTTCATCCACAAAGCCCTTAGATTGAGCCATATAAACATCTTCCTTGAAAAATCCATGAAGAAATGCATTGGAAACATCCAACTGTTTGATATCCCATCCATTTGTGACTGTAATAGTAAGCACACATCTAATGGTGGTAATTTTCACAACAGGGCTAAAAGTTTCTGAGTAATCAATACCATCATGTTGAGACATCCTTGTGCAACCAATCTAGCCTTGAACCTCTCAACTGTCTCATCTGAATTGTAATTAATTTTGTACACCCATTTACTGCCAAGTACATTCATTCCTTCCACAAATGGAACTAAGTCCCATGTGTCATTATCCTTAAGAGCAGTATTCTAATTCTTCATAGCCACTACCCATTTAGGATTCTTTTATGCTTCCTCATAAGACTTAGGCTCCACCTCAGATGTTAAGAGGGACTGTAAAGAAAATGGCAAGGAAAGGACAGTGGAGCTATGTGCTACAAATCTAGATGGAAGGTGTTTGAGCTTAGGTATGCCTCTAGACAATCTAGTAGTGATGATCTTGACAGGTAATTGAGGTTGTGGAGTAGGAGAAGTAGGTAAAGTTATCTCAGTAGTTGGTGTTGTAGGTATTTCAGTAATTGGTAGCTGAGGATTATCAAAGTTACCAATTTGTAAAGTCACATACTCAGAATCAGTAGTGGAAGTAGCAGGAGTGTCAGTAGAAAATGGAAAAACTTGTTCATCAAAAGTGACATTTCTGGATACAAAGGTATTTTTAGTGATAGGATCAAAACACTTGTAACCTCTATAAAGAGGGTTATAGGCTAAAAAAACACACCTTGTGGATTTAGGACTAAGCTTATCAGATCTATAAGCAGATAAATTGGGGTAGCAGCTACATCCAAACACCCTAAGAAGACTATAATCAGGAAGAGTATTAAACAACATATCATGGACTGCTGTAATGAAGAAGCTTACTTGGAGTTCTGTTTAAAAGGAATGTAGCTGTGAGAAATAAATCAAACCATAAGTGCTTGGGTAAAGATGCTTGTAAGGCCAAATTATTTCCCACTTACATAATTTGTCTATGTTTCCTCTCAGCAAGACCATTCTGATCTTGAGTGTGTAGACATGAAATTCTTAAAGTGATTCCACAAGAGTCAAGAAACACCTTAAAAGGGCCTTTTGTGAGTACAAGAGTTCCATCACATTGAAAATAGACAACATTGCAGTTAAAAAAAAATTCATTTGTAGCCTTAAAATGTTGAAAGCATTTCAAGCTTTCAGTTCTGGATGTCATGGGATATATCCAGTGATATGTGCTATAATCATGTATGAACAAAATGTAGTACTTGAAGCCATCTAAAGACTGTAATAGTGCAGGACCCCATATATGTCACAGTGAACAAGTTGTAGAGGACTAGTAGTCACTTTAGAAGAAGAAGAAAAAAGCAACTTGTGATGTTTCCCTAGTTCGCATTCATGACATAGAGTTGCAGTGGTTTTTGAGGATAGTTTAATTGTAGTAGAGTTGTGCAACTTACTAAGGATTTGGTGAGAGGGATGACCCAATCTTTTATGCCAAAGAGATGGATCTGAAAGAGTAGAACTGAAAGAGACTATAAAATCCAGTTGAATAGGATAGAGATTATTACAAACTGGTCCTTCTGCCACCACTTCACTAGTCTTGAGATCTTTGACATTATGTTCCCAATCAAACAACTCCAAAGAAACATTATTGTCCTTAGTAAATTGTGCTACACATATGAGATTCTTGCACAAAAAAGGAACTAGGAGAACATTCTTCAGTACAAAATTAACATTTAAAGTTATAATATGGTAGAAGTTTCAACAGGTGTGATATGTAGAAATTTACCATTGCCCACCATGACATGCTCAGGTCCATTGTACGGAATGACATCATAAAGAAGAGCTAGGTTGTTAGTCATATGAGCAGAGGCAGCTGAATCTGGAATCCATTCAGTAGATTTCACAGGTTCAGTGTTATCAAAAATAAAGCTCAATGAACAAGTATAAAATGCATGTGGTGGAGGTTTATTGTTAAACAAGTGAGGTGGTGTTTCAGTTGAAAAACTAGATGGTGATGATTCAGTAAAAATGAGGGTGTATTTTTAGATTTAGATGTAGAAGGTTTTGAAGTTTTAGGTGTATACCGAAATCTACATCTATTTGCAATGTGACCCCATTGCTTGCAAATTTGACACTCAATTTCAGAGAAGTCAGTAGGAGTGAAGTAATATGAATTGGTTGTATGACCCCATTGCTGGTGAGATGGTGTAGGTGCTGGAGGAGGTTGGTATTGAGTCGTGGCTGGAGGAGTTTGGTATTGAGATTTGTTGTGACCATAACTACCATTCCATTGTGAAGAACTACTTGAATATTGTGAAGAACCACCATTACCATTATATCCAGAGTATTACCCAAAATGTTGTGAACGATTTCCCCCTGAACCAGTCTTGTGTGTATAAAACGCAGAAGGAGCATTGGTAGACTCAAGAATAACCGAAGAATCCTGATATTTACTCTGTAACCATTGTTCATGATGAAGTAGTTTGGATCGAATCTCATTAAATTTATAAGAAGTTTCACGATGTTGAGCAGTAACAACAAAGTGATGAAAATCAGGATTCAATCCATTTAAAACATGTAAAAGTACATCTTCATCAGAAACTTTATCATTAATAACAGCAAGATTATCTACAATTTCTCTGACAAAACTTAAATAATCTGAGATAGGAGTATTACCCTGCTTAATAGAATACAAGCAAAAGAGATTTACGAGACACAAACTGATCATTGAACTCCACTTTCAGATAATCCCAAACTTCCTTTGAAGTTGCTAATCCAAGAGTACCAGCAGAGACAGATCTGGTAAACGTAGCATTGAGACAAGATAAAACAAACCCATCCATCGAAATCCAGTAGAGATACTCTGGATCTGGAAACATAACACCATTTTCACTAATCTGAGAAGCAGGACAAGGATAAGTCCCATTTACAAATCGGAAAAGGTTAGTAGTTGTAAGAATAGTTTCAAACTGATATTTCCATAGTAGAAAATTTGTGTTATCCAACTTGAAAGACACAGAGTTTGTAATGTCTTGAAAATGTAAAGAAAAATTAAAAACAGGGGTAGGAGGGTTATCAAGATTCTGATGTTGTAAGGCTGAATCAGATCAGTTTATGAATTTGCACAGAATCATTCGTGATATCATTTGGTTGAACGCTGCTGTGCTTTCTTAATATTATCTCTTTTCTATTTCTTTTTTATTTACTTGTTAAGACATGTGCACAATCTTAGGAGCCAAGGGATCATCAACATTTGGATCAGTTGTCCGTACACTCACTGCCTAAACTATTTAACGGGTGATTTTTTTTTCGGAATTAATGGCGTAGACGTTCCATGCTGTTGTCACCAAGGGAGGAGAGGAATCCATGGTTCCATCTTCCATATGCTGTGTTTAACTGGTCGGACGATGGTCCGTGGACATGTCATATCCATTTCTTGTCCCCATATTTTTCCCATGCCGAGCTCTCATCTAAACCAGTCAGAGAATGGTGGATCTTTAGAGGCCGGCGTTGGGTTCCGGCTGAACATCCATGAACTAGAGGATGATTTTCCAGATTAGAGAAGTCACTACTTGATTTTTGCCACCGTTATGTCAACTACCTTAGAACTAATTAATCTCGCCTTATTTGGTGGTCGTCTGCTTACTAAAACATGTTGCTCGCAAACTAAGATCCGTGGACAGAAAAATTTCATGCTTTTCTCATACGTCTCATAGAGAAAGTTTGATTAAGGAGCAGCAAAAGAAGTAATGTTGAGGCTTCCGGAGAATATTCAGGTAGATATATTTCTATCTTAGCTTGTGTCGGAAAAAAGAATTGAGTTACAAATAAAGACACAACCGAGAAGTCCAAGCCTCCGTAAATTACACGGGGTTCGCTCTTTTTTGCGTTGGCAGATTTATGCTGGTTAGTCGTTTGTTATTGTTGTTTTTTCTGGTTGCCGGATCAATTGTGTGCTGATAATGTATCTCTTTTAGCTTCTATTTATATCTTCCTTTAAAACTGTTCCCATCACTTGGAAAATCGTTAAACAGTTGACAATAATCCCACATTCGACAATGCCACCTCAAAAATTGTGTATATAGCAAGTTATATTTGCAGCAAATATCGCCAATCAGCTATGAATTATATGCCAGGTATTCGGGGCTCCTTGCCTTCTTTTGCAGGTATTCGGGGCCTCTACATTCATAGCTGATTCGGTTTTTAGTTTCGATTTATTATTTGACGTTCTGTTCACTTAAGCTATTGGTTCGAGCTTAATTTTTTCATCCGAAAACATATTACATGCACATTAAGATGATCTCAAGGCACTAAATCATCAAATTCAGTCGATTAAACTCGAAGGGGCATGGGTACACTTGCATAAGGAGATTGCAATGACAGGAGCCACAAGGCAGTTCGATTACTGTTAGCATGATAGAGTCGGAACTAAATCATCTCGAAGGGGATCCCCGTCTTCGTTAATACTTCTATACGTACCGCACCGTTTACAAAAAAGCCTGCTTCTCCATTTTGAAGAAAGCAATTGACAAGATCAAGGAGAGGAAATTCTTTAGATACTGTATGATAATTGAAACTGAATGTCTTCCATCCAACCCACCTGCTTTCGGTGGCCAGAACTGATCCACTAAGACTAGAAAATTTATGCGGGTGGAGTTCAGCCGTCCCGGCCAATATAGTTGCCATTGTTTATACACGTAAGTCTTTTGTCATCCATCCCCCACTTGAACAATATGTGGGTTTAAGATCTCAATTAGTGCGTTTCATATAATTCTCTAATCAAAAGTGCAAAAATATTTATCAAAGCTAAATGTCTAACCCGGATCTTCATTGAGTTCTAAACATTCTCATCGCAACCAGATATTTAGGGTATCACTATTACTACTCCAAACCAGTTTAAAATTTTGAAATGGAGGGAATATAAAACAACACAAAAGTAAACCATTAGTTTTTCTTAACTAATTATTAGTTCCTTAATCATCAATTTTGAATATTTAATTTTCTTTTTTCTTTGTTTAAACTAAACCCACGTAACTCCCAATATTTACTAGCAATAATCCTTCACAATGGTTATAGATTCCCAATATTTGTTCTCGAAAATGACGGTCATACCCTCCAAGATCATGTACCATATTAACTATTTATTTTTTTGATGCCAAAGATGTGAAAATTTATTAATTTGAAATTGTTACAATATCTGCCAACAATGAATTATCAATGATGTCAGGAGGTTCATCTAACCATACCTTATAAACTCTATGTCTTCTGTTGTATTTAGCTAAAGTATCAGCAGGTTTATTACATGATCTAGAAACAAAATGACACTCCCAATAGGGAATGTTTTTCAGACACTCAATGGCATCAATAAGAATGTCTTCGTTCTCCCAAGATATCACAGGTGCATGCTTTGTGATGTAGCTTTCGATTCCTTGCAGATCAGTTTCTAAAACCACATGTGTTTGATGCATATTTTTGCTCCATTTGACAGCTTCCAAGAACTCCAGACACTCTGCCTGCTCAGAGTCTTTTACTCCTGCATATCATTTAGTTGAGCATCCCCTCCATTTCCATGCAAAATCACGCAAAATGAGTGCAATACCCGTCAATCCTGTGTGTTTATCAAAAGAGGCATCACAATTTATAGTAAAGTAAGGGTATATAGGAGGTTTCCAGTGAGCTTGTGTATTCTCCTATATTGTCTCTACCCTGGTATGTTGTTTAGCATTTAATCCCTCTATATAGGCTGCAAACCTTATAGCTTTCCTAGCTACAGATTCTGGGTTAGCCCTCTTGTTTTGATGCTTAACTTCACATCGTGCATTCCAAATGGACCACGAAACAATCATCGCCAAGTTAATCCGGTTTGGACTGTGAGATTGAGACATTTTTTCCCAGGACTCAAACATTGCAGCAATAGTGGTATGATTTGCAGCTAGCACTCTTGAACCCCCAGGAATAATCATCCAGACTGCTTTTGAGAACGGGCAAGTGAACAAGACGTGTGTAATTTCCTCATCGAACTGGTTGCACATAGGGCAGGTGTTGTTGATATATCTGCAAGAACGCTGAAGTCTCACATTTGTTGGAAGGATGTCTGCTAAGCATTTCCACCAGAAATGCTTCACTCTTGGCCAGGTATTAAGACTCCACAGTTCCTTCCATTGAATTTATGAGCCGGGAATGATCAAGGAGACTTCATTATCTCCTAAAATGTTCTCGTACAATTTATTATACGCAGATTTTAGAGTGAAACACCCATTTCTTGTCAGGTTCCATATGAGCTTGTCATTGGAGGCAGTTTGGATTCTCATCTGCAAAATTAAATCTGCAATTTCTGGTTCAAACAAGTGATTTATTAACCCGACGTTCCATGCCTTTTCTTCTTCTATTTTTAGTTCATGAAACCAAATGAACTCTTCACTATTCTCTATACATTGTTTTGGAATGGGAGGAGTTGTTAAACCAATGACCCATATATCTATCCATATCTTTATCTTCATCCCTGTGCCCACTTTCCATCGACTATGTCTTTTGATGAAAGGTATTTGTTGTTGTAGTCCCTTCCAAGCTCACGAACAGTTGACCTTTAGATTGGCATGGAGCATATTTGTACCACATTAACTAATAAGTAAACAACCTAAAAGAAAGGTAAAATTACAAATGGTAAAAATAAAACGGTTCCCTAGAGAAAGGAACCGAAAGAGGGTATGACCTATGATATGACTAATTTGAATTTTGAAAAGAGAAAATACCAACACTAAAAGGTAATTCCGTTTCATAGGACTAATTAAACCTTATAACAACAAGGGGAACTTAAAAAATGTCCATGTGGGAAAATGCATTTCATAAAATGCCCACGTTTTTTTCGTAATTTATTTAATGCCCATGAATTGACCTTTTCCATCCCGTTTTATTGAAAAAATGGTTAACTGCCGTTAGGGGACACCTGCCAGTAAATTGGCAGGTGTCATAAGACATTTAGCCCCTTGAGTCACTTGAGTCGGCTCGAGTTGAAACATTCAGAACTCGACCCGGGACTCGGAACAGTCACCCTAGTACCCTACCGCGACTGGGAACAGTTACCAAATCCAAATCTATCAATGGAAGAAAATTACCAGCAACTTGATTCACCTACCAAATCCAATTTCAGAGATTCAAATTAACCTAAGCAAAATGATTAACATCGCAACCATCCAAAATCACATAACAATTGATATGATTATAACATTAACATTAATTAAGAAAAAAAAAACCATCTGATTAAAATCAAGAAAGGAAAACAAATAATCAATTGAAGAAAAAATCACATGAATAAAAGAAAAAGGGATTACCAATGATTAAACCCATTAATTCCAATCCTAACTAAATCATGAATTAAACCCAATTTCAATCTAAGTCTCCAAAATTTAGTTTGCCCCTAATTTGTTCCCTGATTCCTCTCCACCAACACCGTGTTAATCAAATCCACTCGAGCCCACTAATTTCATAACATTCCAGTTGAGATGCTTACCAGTTTACCAAAACCTCCACAAATGGTAGCCCAAATTTCAAACCTGTATCAACTTCCAATAAACCTCTTCGTATTAGCTTGCCTGCTCGTCCGAATCAGAAAATTCCCATTTTAAATCCTATACATAGTTCACAAAAGTCATCACCAACACCACCTCAAACCCTAATCCTAGCTATATTTCTTAAATACAGACCTTACATGGGGTTCAAACGGAAATCATGCCACCAGCTATTCTTAAAACCACCTCAATCATGAAAAATTCCTACAAATTTAATATGGGGATAATGATTTTTGGTTAGAAGGAATTGGAGCGAGAATGGGAGAAAGGGGAAAGAGCTGCAGCCGCTTCATGAAACCCAGGAAAGGAAAAGTGATGAAAGGGGAGTGGTGGGGGTGAAGAAAACTGATAAAGGGGAAGGTAGGGTTTCTCAAGAATCGAATGGTCACTTTTCATGAGTCCCATTTCCAGTCGTTCATTAGTTATGGTCAGTTTTGTAATTTCAACACGAAAATATCCTCTCCTCTGATGAGATATTGACTAAGTAAACATGATTTTACCAAAAAAAACGGGGTTGGATGGAAATCGTAACGGCATGGGCATTAAATAAAGTAGCAAAAAAACGTGGGCATTTTATGAAATGCATTTCCCCACATGGGCATTTTTTTAATTTTCCCTAACAACAAATATTTGCCTTATATAAAGCTGCACTGATAATTTTTCAGAGAGGTGTAGAGTACCCAGAACTTGGAGAATTTTTCCTAACTAACATGAAAACTAGACTTAATTTACCTCCCTAAATTAGGGCTTATGGTGATTAATTGGGGTCTATGAATTTCTTCATCCACCCCATAGAGAATGATAAGGGGTGTCTAAGTTTGATGAAAATACCATTTTACCCTCTATGAA
The DNA here is from genome assembly GCA_023529315.1 of Papaver bracteatum. Lineage (NCBI taxonomy): Eukaryota > Viridiplantae > Streptophyta > Magnoliopsida > Ranunculales > Papaveraceae > Papaver > Papaver bracteatum. Next base: position 815,818 of record JAJJWX010002638.1, on the reverse strand, counting down.
ATTTTAATACTACTAATTTATCCTCATTAAATCCTATTAACAAAAAAAAAAAAAATCAAATCAAATCAAATCAAAATTATTTTCATTTCTATCAAAATTAAGAATTCAAAATCAAACAAAAACATTCACCAAATTCACTAAAATAGGTAATTTTTCGTTTTAGCTCGAATCATGTACTTTTCTATTAACCCAATCCCCTAGAATAGGTTTCAATAACATGTAATCACTGAAACGATCCATTTTTTTAAATCAAAGTTTTTTGGTTTTATAACAACCGGTCTACGTCAATGCACTTGTAAACCGATTTCATTTAGAAGCGGTTGTTGTTTATGCCCACAAAGACCGATTGTCCTGGATGGGCATTCTGGTAGGAGGAAATTGAGATAGAATCGGTTACATTAATGCCCACATAGCCCGATTCTGGTATGGAAGAGGTAATTATTTTTCAGTGTTTTTTTTTTGTTAGAATCGGATTACAAGAGCATTTTTAAAAACTGATTCATGTTGTGCAATGTCAGGAATTGGTTTTTATATATGTATCGTGTAAACCAATCCTGGTTAACCCATTTTTTTCTTCAGTTAATACTCGATCATAAAATGAGTATGAAATCGTACTCTATTTTATTTCGATTACAAATGAAAATTAAAATAGTTCCGTATGATTTTACCCAATTTCAAAACGTGTATAACTTTATACTCGAATTGAAAACGAGTATAACATCTTAAGCGATATGAGATTGAGTATGAAGTTATACTCATTCTTAACTAGGATATAGAATGAATTTTAATTCTATTTGATGTTTAACAACACATAATTCACAGATAAAAAAAATTTTACCCACAATCGGTTTATGTTCATGACCATATAAACCGATTATGGATAATCGGTTGATTTTCATGTCCATATAAACCGATTCTAGGTAGAAGCAAGTTTCAAAAAATCTATGTACGTTTTTTGAGGTTACAATCGGTTGATACCAATAACAACATATACCAATTCTGAGTTAGTGTTCTTCAAAAAAATTCAATTTTTTTCATGTTCAAATGATTCATTAACACAAGTTAATTTCACATCTAACGCGATATTTTACCACTAATCACCCGGATTAACACTAATTAATCAGGGGTAAATTATCCATTAAAAAAATAGTTGGTTAAGGGGTTATCCATTTTACTTCAAAATGTCTTTTTTGTCACTTAGGAATAGACTGATAGGCCCAAATTAATTCGTATAGGCTCCAGTTTAGGAAGGTTAATTTAGTTTTGTTGTATTTTAAGCTTATAGTCCGACCTTACAAGAAGATTACAAATTCAACACCAGAACTCATAAGAGAAGGAATTAATTGTATGTCGGTTTTAAATTCAAAACACTAGCTACTATATTTCCTAACTTCAGTACATATTACATAACCGCTACAGCCTTAAAAATAGTTTTTTTTTTGTTTTTTTTTGATGAACAATCAGACCACATTTCATTCAATCCAAAAAGGTGATTACATGATTGTTTATAAGAAAATGAACATCAAAATACAAGAAACTTAAAACCCAAATACAAATAAAGATACCAATTACATGTAATTCGCAAAGAGAAAGAGCAAAATACCGGAAAGGTACCCAATTTTTGTATGTAAAGTAGAGAGAAAAGATGGTATAATCCGGAATCAATTCCGACCATTTTGAATGTTTGTCTTCTATAACAAGAGATGCTCCAAAAACAAATGAGTGATTAGCCCTTAATCTTGTATATGTGAACGAAAAACCCGGATTCCCTAAATCCCTTTTGTTGTAGATGAACTCAAAGCAATGCCGTGTTGAATCGCCGATGTTCTCCAATCTAGAATAACAAGCCATGAAACAACCAACAAAGATTGAACAAATCACCATCAAAGTGAAGAAATAATCGCTCTCAAAGCAAAGAAAAAATCGCCCAAAAGCGAAGACAAAATCACCCAAATGGTGAAGAAATGTGTCAAAAGACACCATAAATTAAAAAACAACATCTTATTTTATTAGAAAATATATTAAAACTAAACAAAACAATAATCCTTGCTCAGATCTGGTCCTAAAGGACCAAATCTGAGCAAGATGAAGATGAAGAGTTTTTGTGTGTGTGTTTTTTTTTTGAGAGAGAAAGAGAGAGAAGATTGAGGAGATAACGTGTCAGATGAGAACAATGAGGAATATCCACCAATATCCAGCATTTTAGGAAAGAAAATTTATATATTTTTCAAACCTATTATATTAATGGATTTAATAGAAAAACGTGTATACATAATCAGCAATTTAGATTAACGGGGATTTACTCAATAACTACATTTGTAAATTTGTAGAGATTTAAAAAGAGTCATGAAAATTAATAACTTTGCGAGAATTATATAGAATTGAGCAAACTTTTGCGAAGTTATGCAGAGTTGTCTAATGTCTTGCAGACATTTGTAGAGTCTTGAAGAGTTGTATAAACAAATTTTATATGGAAATATGCATGATAGACATAAATATAAAATTTATTGTAGCTTATTTATTATAGTAACTTCAACTATATTAAACTAAATTATTATTATTTTATATATATATAACTTATTTTTTTGGTTCATATAATTTATACTCATCTATAATAGGAGTTTTATAGATTGTGTATTCATAAAAAAAAAATAAGATAGAGTAAAAAACATCTTTATAAAAAAATTGGAAGTCTTCCAAAATCTTACATATTTTGCAAGACTTTTATCAAGGCAAATATATACCCAAAAGTCACTCAAAGTCTTGAAAATAAATAAGTATGCAAAGTCTTTGAATTTTCAAGTTAATAATGAGTAACACAAACTTTAGAAGACCTTTTGACAATCTACAACGAGTAACATAAACTTTGAAAGAGATTTTAAAAGTATACAACCAATAACACAATACTTGGTAAATCCATTAAACTCTTTGGAAATCGATAAAAATATTTATTGAGTAAACCCCCGTAAGTTACATCCATTGAGACGTCTGTTAACATCTATAATAACAACAATCAACAACCCGTGCCGTTACGGCACGGGTCATACCCTAGTAACTTATCAAAGAAAGAAAAATTCTTTAAAAGGAATTAACAAGGACAAAACAAAAAGATGATAAACCTAGGAGAAATTATCAATATATTCTTCTAAAACAAAGAAGACGAGAATCCATTTATCTGTAACTCTTAAAGTCTTTCTATAGAATCAACAATCATTCAAAACACTCATAAAAGAGAAGACTCATTTGTAATCCGCAAGGCCCACCAAAACCCGAACCAAATGTTGAGCATGAAAGTAACTTTTCTTTTCTTTTTCCTATTATTAAAAAGGAAAAAATGTTATAAACGTATAATTATGTTAAGAATATCTAGAGTAAATCTCGTTTATTACTGGGATGCCCTTGTGTCTAGCCCTATAAATAGAGGCTTTAATGTTTGTCTATGATACGAATGAGTACAATTTTTCCCTTCTTCTTCCTCCCTATCTTGTGTCTCCTTTCTTTACTTTCTAGTTTACAAGACGTTATCAGCAACGTAACTCTACCGACTAAGCGAAAAATAAATAAAAATTCTCCTTCTTCATAAAGAGTGATCAGACGTGTTAAAGTTTCCATCACATACGGGGACGCTATATATTAGAGGGATATCTTTTTTTTATTATTTTTTTTAAATCAAATTATTACATAATCTTTTGATATTTTATAACTCTTTATTTGTCCTTTTGTAGATCAAATCCGATTCGGTCATAGTACTCACGGGATAGTATACTAGGGGGACGTTGATTTTCTAATCCTAGTTGACACTTTGGTCTGCGGACGAGTCAAAACTATCCATCGAAAATACGTGAGCCAATAGCAATGGCTAAAGTAAAATCTCAATAGTGTTTTTAATATTTTGTCTGAGTTGTTTTATCTTTTAATCAGTTATTGTTCATATTGAGCTATATTATATTACTATGTAAGGATGATCAATCTTAATTGATTTCCTTTCTTCTCTAATATTTTCATAGAGAAATAAAAAAAAATTGTTCACAGTTTCTATCTCTATAATGAAACTTTAATCACCAAAAGAAGATTGGTGTTATTTCTTTTCCTCTATTTAAGAAAAGAAAATAAAAATCCATCGCAAGATGGTTTATAGTTTATATCCTTCTAAAAGAAACTATAATCACCAAAATTGGTGTTGTCGCAATTGAAATACCTTTACGGTAATTAATCACGTGCATGGTTGAAAAACCTCCGGCCAATTATTTGGTATTTTTGTCTTTTAGACAAGGATCATGTGATTTACATATGGTTTCTATTTTTTTTTATATGCAAGAAACCATCTGTCAACCTCAAAATAGGTTTCCTAAGCGATAACTAAAACGACAATATTTTTATTTTGTCGATACGAGTTTGATAAATCGTAAAAACCAATTTTGTGAATTTTCTCACTGGTTTTTATAATACAAGAGAAAATAGATTGGCATATTTTCTAAAAATTTTCCAATAATGGTTTAATTTTTTTTCCCTATTACGGAAGATTGATCGTTTCAAACAAATTTTTACGATCAAATATGTATGGTTTTATCTAATAATAAACCATTGGTTTCTATTTTCCTTTACATGAAACCATTCATCAACTAGAAAGAGTGGACTTTATCTCTTCAAAGAAAAATAACGATAAATATTTCTTTATATTCTCAAAAAGAAACATATAATTCATCTATATCGATCCCTAAATGATGAAATATCGTTATTATGGTATAAGCCGATCGTTGAATACCGATGAACGAGAATTTGCTGCATTCTTTTAAGATATTGAGCAATTTTAATTTAATTTATTTTTTGTATTTTATTTTTATTTTTTCGGTAATAATCTCCAAAATTCGGACTATTCCACTTGTTGTTGGAACACCGAAGGACACATAAGATCAAAGGGTGCACCCGGCTTATTAGCTATATCATTAGTCCTTGTTGTGACTATATCGATCTTTATATAATTTTCTTTTGATAAAGAGGTGTCCATAATTTCATTCTAGTTCATTATCTCGTTGATCCTTGAGGTCATGAAATTATTTTGGAGTTTTATTTGTATATTTTGGCTGTAACTAATAAAATCCATGGTTGATCTTTAATTTGTATGAATTACAATATTTGTGGACATTTTTTATGGCTCTTGGAATCAGTATCTATTGTCCCACCTGGTCTTATTAACATCCAGAAATTATTATAAGTATATGTCCTCGAATTAATCGGATAATACTTTACGAAATTTGTTTTTCGTTTTTAAAAGGTGAAAATATTTCCGCCATAATCAGGGGGAGACTATACACTACCAGCAAAAGTTGGTGTTAATTAACTTGAATGTTATATCAGTTTATCTCCCATCATGATCAAATTGAAAAAGAAAAAAAAGGGCTGCCATTGACTAGGCGTGAAATATCATATTTGCTTTTGCATAAGTGTTTACCTCTTTAAGAGGAAAATCCAATCACATCTTGTAAAATAAGTAGCATTCTATAATAGGCTACTGGTAGTGCTCCAATTGAGTGTACCAAAAACACGATTTTCATTCTCAAAGTTATTATCTCCTCAATTGAATAAGAGGAGATTATAATGCCCGCGGGTGCTGGTACCAATAATTCTATGAATTTTTCAAGATATGCATACATTTGAGAATTGTGTGGGATCATAGTTAGTTAACATTGTCGAATATTCATATATAGTAGCTACTGAAATAAATGATGGTGGTTTTCAACCCATCTGCAAAGGAATATCGACACATGTGATTGGTTGGCATACAATCCAATTAGGTTGGATTAATTTCTCAGTTAACGCAATTTTGGATCCAAGACTTAACACTTTAAATTGCCAAGATTATTAATTAAATGTTGGTGTAGTCATATTGTGTATTAAGAGAAATAAGTCATTTTAAGAACGACCGAGGGTTATAAGTTCAAACCCGAGGATTGGTTTAATACTATATCGTTCTCCCTATATGATGCATTTTGCGTGGTAGTCTTGAAGGACTTGTATTGCATTCACACAAGTTGTGGTTGGAGAACATTATCAAATTTGTAATCCCTGGTGGATTAAAGTTATATTTAGGCAGCCATCTGACACGTATACGTCAGATTTAACAATCCTTTTGTGTTTTTAGAAATTTGGTACAAAACCGAAAATCCGGATTAATGAGTTGATCGTATCAACTTTGTAGGTCTCTTGAGGAGTCCATAAAAACATTAAAATCCACTTTTTAGTAGCATAATTCTTTTTTTTTTCTTCTTTCTTAAATCTGCAGTTAGAATTATGCTAGCTTAAACTCGTCTTTTGATATAGACTAGAGTTATTATTTTGATGCTTGGTTTAGCATCCATATTTACGTCAAAAGTTGTACTCTTTTCCCTTCGTTTCAGGTTTTATCCCATATGGTTTTCCTGACAAGGTTTTAACGAGGCAACATCTCGTTGATGTTTTAATTTTATTTCAAAATGTTGATATTTGTGCTCTTTTTCCTTTGTCCAAAATTTTTCCCATTGGGTTTTAGTGGCAAGGTTTTAGTGAGGTAAATTAATTCAACATGGTGGTCATCCAAGGGGGAGTTGTATCAATTTCGGTTATTTGGTGGATTCCCACCATTAACTAGGTTATTTTGTTAGACCACATCAACATAACAGTCTCCTATGAATTTGGATATTATTCTAATCCATATATGGTATGATCACAACTTTCGATGACCTATGCAACTGTAACTAAATATTGGCACTTTGTTGAAGAAATTACATCAACTACTTCCGCAAATCATCTTCGAGAAGCTAGCAATCCAAGAAGCAAGTACTCAATGTATTTAAAGAAGCATGAAGACTCGAGAACACTACCATTAGAAGACTAACACAAAATAAGACTTCATCAACTGGGAAATTTCTCACGAACGCATTGCTATCTCTAGCATTCAAGAAATTCATTTATTGAAATTGACTCGACTCAAAGATTTGCAAGCCAAGATTTAACTGAAGTACTTATCAGGGGGAGTATCAAATTACAAGGTATTTTATTGGACTATCACGTTGTACTCTTTTTCCTTCATCAAGGCTTTTCCCATTGGGTTTTCCTTGTCAAGGTTTTAACGAGGCAACATTTGCGTGTCCAAATTTTTCTAAGTTTTCTCAATTGTACTCTTTTCACTTCGATCAGGTTTTATCCTTTTGGAATTTCCTGACAAGGTTTTAACGAGGCAATTAGTTTAGACACAATGTCATCAGGGGGAGTGTTATAAACGTATAATTATGTTAAGAATATCTAGGGCAAATCTCGTTTATTACTGGGATGCCCTTGTGTCTAGCCCTATAAATAGAGGCTTTAATGTTTGTCTATGATATGAATGAATACAATTTTTCCCTTCTTCTTCCTCCCTATCTTGTGTCTCCTTTCTTTACTTTCTAGTTTACAAGAAAAAAAACTAAATATTGCTAAATCAAGAACATGCAATTGGGGGATACTTTTATTAATTGGGATATGAATAGTGCTGTTACTGTTCATACCGGCATAGTAAAAAAAATTGTAGAAAAACCATGCCGATATGAACATTAACATTACTATTTCATATCTCCCAATTAATCCTTCTAAATCAAAGATACTAAATATTGCGAAATCATAAGTACCAAATATTGTGAAATCAAAGATACTAAATATGTGAAAATCAACATAAGTTATCACCATAGAGGTACAAATAACAATGATACTAAATATTGCAAAATCAACTACTCCATGTTACTATTACAAAACCCTGAATTATAAATCTTATAAAATTCAAAAAAGAAAACTCTTTCTGAGAAAGAGAGAGAGAAAGAGAGAGACATATATACAAAGTTTAAAGTTCTCTAATTAATGTAAATCTCTAAAGAAAGATGCTTCATTACAGAAGGGATTTTTTTGTTGAAATTCTGATTACAAGAGATTTACTTGTCTTCCGAGATTGAGAGAGTGTTCTTGGCTCCGAGACTGATACGTAATCCATTAGTGGTACCTAGAGTCAGTACTGAGTCTAACTTAAACTATGAGAAGTATAAAGAAACGAATAAGAACACAAAGTAAAACACAATGGATTTTTACTAACTTCTTCTTCTTCTATTGTTTAACTTCTTCTTCTTTAGACTGTGAAAGAAAGCTCTATTACATACCAAAAATTATGGCTGCTCTCTCTCGTTTTCTCTGCCTTTCTAGCCTACAAACCTCCTCCTTTTATAGGAGTGTAAACTTGCTGAAAAAGAAAATAAGGCTATGAGTTTTAGAACTCATCTAAACTAGGAATCCTATCTAAGTTAGGAAAACTCAAAGCTTGTTGATCAAACAAACTTGTCGACCAACTTCTAGCCAAAACATGTCTCAACTCTTCTGTGCATATAACCTGCACGTTACTAGCCAAAACATGGCTCAACTATTTTGTGCGTATAACCTGCACACTACTCACAATACTCCTGTATCATGGCTCCCCATTTTAGGAAGCTGAAACTCCTGTGGAAGCTTTGAACTGAAGATGGGGAAACTCAGTCTCCCCCTTCTCTTTATTGAACCATCTTGCTTTACTTGGTATTTGACCTGCACGTCCCACACGAAACATCACACGATCTCCTCTTCTGGTAGGTGTCACCTTAACTTCAAAAATGCAATCTTTTTTGAGGACTTACTCTCGTTCTACCCACAGATCTTCCATTGGTAGTAATTTCAGTTCTTGGTCTTCCTCTTCATTAAGTAATGGAGGTTCAAATAACTTCAAGTATTCCGCATTAATGACATAATACATCTGCATGTATGGTGGTAAATCCAACTGAAAAGCATTATCTCCAAACTGTTTTAATATTCTGAATGGACCATAGCATATGGGTTTAAGCTTCTTGCCTTCACCTTTGAGTCGCTCTTTTCCTATACGTAACCACACCAACACTCCTTTAGAAAAATTACAAGGAACACGATGTTTGTCATGTTTAGCCTTGTAGTTAGCTTGTGACTTCTCTAACTGAGCTTCTACTAAAGTATGTATTTTGTGTATCCTTTCAATAAACTTTTGATCTCTATTGTATTCTTATTCTTCTATCGATTCTATACCTTGTGAGATAGAAAATCCCATATCAAATGGGCTCTGAGGTAAATATCCTAAGCAGACTTCGAATGGAGATTTCAGAGTACTTCCATGAAAAGCTCTATTAAAAGAGAACTGTATGAAAGGTAAACTGTCATCTCAAGTCTTGGGATGTTTAGAATTATATCCCCTTAAGAGATGAACCAAAGTTCTATTTACAACTTCTGTTTAGCCGTCCGTTTGAGGATGAAATGTCGTTCTTTGCTTGAGCCTTGTATCCATTAGACTCCATAGCTTGGTCCAAAACTGACCTAAAAATCGACTATCTCTATCAGAGATAATGGAGTTGGGTAATCCAAAATGCTTCCAAACATGGTGAAAGAATAACTTGGCTGCACCTTCTTCATTTACTATCTTTTTACAAGGAATTAGATTGATCATCTTGCTGAACTTATCAACAATGACAAAGATGTAATCATTCCCAGCTTTAGTCATTGGTAAGCCTCCAAGAAAATCCATTGAAATACTTTCCCATGGTCTGGTAGGAACTGGTAATGGAATATACAATCCTCTTTTTTTGTTGGAGGGTTTTGATGTATTGCATAAAACACACCCTCGAACATATTTTTAGACATCCAGATGCATTCTCGGCCAATACATATACCTATGCAAGTTTACTAATGTCTTCTGCACACCAAAATGTCTAGCTATACGTGAAGTATGTGCTTCTCTTATCCAGTGCATTATATCTTCACCATGTGGAATACATAGAGCAGCGCCTTTGTACATTAGCCCATCAACTATTCGACACTCACTTGAGTGCCCTTGGTTCAACTTGTTGTACTCTTCACCAAAGTCTTCATCTACTTCATACTTATGAGCATTATCACTTGGAAACAATGGCTGAGTCTGCATTGCTACAACCAAAGCCTTACTAGAAGGTGGTCTAGACAACATGTCAGGTAGCTTATTTGTTACTACTTGTTTGTATTTAATGTGAATACCGAACTGCTCTAAGTAAGATGCCCATTTCATATGTCTAGCCTGTTGTAGCTTGGATTGAGTCTGTAGATACTGTAAGGTTTTATGATCTGTGTGGACTAAAACTTGTTTTCCCAACATATATGGTCTCCAATGCTTCATAGCTTGATGCATAGCATACAACTCTTTATCATATGTAGGGTAATTCTGAACTGGTCCAGTGAACATTTCTGAGTGATATGCTACTGGTCTTCCATCCTGTAATAATATTGCCCATTACGCATAGTTAGATGCATCTGTCTCTACTTCGAAAGGTCTTTGTAAGTTCAGTAATGTCAGAACTGGTGCTTCTGATATCTTCTTATTCAATAGTTGAAAAGTAGCTTCTTGTTTAGGCTCCCATTTGAACATGGTATTGTCCTTGCTTAAACCATGTAGAGGAGCTGCAATTTGTGAGAAATGTCTTATAAACTTACGTAAATACTGACAAGCTCCTAAGAAACTCCGAACTTCAGTGATATTTATAAGAGCTGTCCATGTAGAAATAACAACAACCTTTCCTGGATCGACCTTTATCTCTCCTCTCCCAATCACAAAACCAAGAAAAATTAATTCTTGTCTACCAAACCCACATTTCTTCTCGTTCAGCCGTAACGAATTCTCTTTTAACACAGACATCACCTTGGACACATGAGTTAAATGTTCCTCCCACGTCTTGCTAAATATCAAAATATCATCTAGGTATACGATGACAAAATCGTCAATGAAAGTTCGTAATACCTCATTCATGAGTCGCATGAAAGTAGCTGGCGCATTACATAATCCAAAGGGCATAACGAGCCACTCGAACAATCCTTGTCGAGTCTTAAATGATGTCTTCCAAGTGTCTTCTTCTTTAATCCGCACCTGATGATATCCAGACTTGAGATCGAGTTTGGTGAAGTATATTGCATCGCCTTATCGATCAAGAAGATCACAAATCCTTGGTAACGGATACCTATTCTTGATGGTAATCTTATTAAGATCCATGTAGTCTACACAAATTCTCCACCCTCCATCCTTCTTTGGAACAAGAAGAACTAGAGAACCACAAGGAGAACAACTTGGCACTATTACCCTTTGTTCAAGTAATTATTGTACTTGTCTCTTAATTTCCTCCGACTCAGTTATAGAGGTTATGTATAATCCCAAGTTTGGTAAGGAGGCATCTCCAGTAAGTGTAATCTCATGCTCCACACTTAGTTTAGGTGGTATAGTAGTTTCTTCTCGAAATAAATCCAAAAACTTCTGCTTTAGTGACCTTACTTCACTTTCTTGTCTGGTGGAAAGTGTAGTATGTAAGGTTACTTTCCTTTCTTCTGTATTCATAGGTCTGACTAGTAGTAAGGTAAACATACCAAAAGCATTGATTAGCCTCTTAACTTGGTTTGTGGTAACCATTTGCATAGGTAAATGTTTTTTACTAGCCTGAACTCGGAATTCCTTCCCTTTTATTTTTGAACAAATAGACACGTTCCCTATGATAGAGAACAGCATCTCGTCCCCATAAATATGGGTTTCCAAATATGACTTGTGTTACATCTAATGGTATGACATCACATACAACTTCATCAATGAATTTATCAGTCATAGAAAATTTGAATCGACACTGCATGGTTACCTGAAGTTTAGTATCCTTCTGTATCCATCCCAATGGGTAAGGTTTTGGATGTGCAGTAGTTGTCAATCCAATTTGTTCCACAAGCTTCTATGAGATTAAATTCTTTTGACTACCAGAGTCAATGATATCCTCGACAATGCTTTGCTTTACTTGTATCTTAACATGAAATAATTCTTCATGGAGACCTGCTGGTTCTGTCTTTGCTATCCTTGTCATCAACATAAGCTTTGGATCGGGTTGATCTATTTCAAAGATCGTTTCAGCATCTGTAGATTCTGTTAACATGGCATTTTTCTTAAAGCTCCTTTGTCCTTCAGACTCATGTAATTTCTTTGGTTTGAGATGTGGGTATAGAACCCAGAAAGTGTCCTTTATATGACCTTTATCCTTGCAATGTTCACACACCTTTTCTTTTCTTTCGGTTGATAGAGTCTTGTTTTTACCTGTCTTAACCCTTCTCTTGTCTTCTCCTCTAGTAGTAACTCTCTTGTTATCTGGTCTTGCAACACCTTTAGGCTCCTGTTCAATAGCTACAGCTTTGTTTATAGATTCTTCAATGTCTTGTATACTAAAAAGTGTCAACTCCTTTCGTATGTAGATCTACAAGCCCACCCTTATACTTCCGAAAAGTCTCATCACTGTTAATATCTACATCCAAAGCTAAAGCTTGATGATAGAATTCCGTAGTGTAATCTTGAACACTTTGTTGGTACCGTTGTCGTAGGTGTTTCCACTTATACCATCTATCATCCAAGTATCCCACAGGATAAAAGTGTTTCTTCATGAGTTCCTTAAATTGTAACCATGTCATCTTCTCTGTGTCATACCTCTTCTTGTAAGCCTTCCACCAGGTTGAAGCATGACTCGATAGTTTCAAACTTGCAAAACTAATCTTCTGGGACTCCATTAAGTGATGTATGGTGAAATACGTCTCCAATTTATCTAACCATCCATCCAGTTTCTCAGCTTCCATGACCCCATCATAATCAGAAATCTCAAGTTTAAACTCAACTTTCAAACCTCCATATGGGTTTTTATTTTATACTTCATCGTCTTCTTTTTCCTCCTCTTCTGAGGAGATTTCTTTTTCCCCTTCTATTGGACCTTTTTCATGTTTATTTTTACGAGTACTTTCCTTCATGAACTCTGTGAAGGTATTTGCTAAAGTTTGTATCTGAAGTTCAAGCTTTGCAAATTTATCTTCGTCTGTTAGTTTAGGTCCCTTATCATCTTCACTTCCCATCTTGGTTCTAGTATTTTCTCTAGGTTTTATTGTGTCTGGTAGAACAACAGTTTCTTCTCCTAATCGCGTATATTGTTCACGTGTTAAGACCATGCTCCACAACTAACCTTAGGAGTCAGAACGTGGCTCTGGTACCACTTGAAGTTCAAGATTTAGACTTCTGTTCAATAGCTACAGCTTTGTTTATAGCTTCTTCAATGTCTTGTATACTAAAAAGTGTCAACTCCTTTCGTATGTAATCTACAAGTCCACCCTTATACTTCCGAAAAGTCTCATCACTGTTAATATCTACATCCAAAGCTAAAGCTTGATGATAGAATTCCGTAGTGTAATCTTGAACACTTTGTTGGTACCGTTGTCGTAGGTGTTTCCACTTATACCATCTCTCATCCAAGTATCCCACAGGATAAAAGTGTTTTTTCATGAGTTCAAGCTGACCAGTGGTACCTAGCCAAAGCTTGTTGATCAAACAAACTTGTCGACCAACTTCTATCCAAAACATGGCTCAACTCTTCTGTGCATATAACCTGCACGTTACTAGCCAAAACATGGCTCAACTATTATGTGCATATAACCTTCACACTACTCACAATACTCCTGTATCAGAGACACTGAGTTAGATGCTCCTTTATTACTTTTACCCATCGAGAACAAGCTGACAGATTTGTGTGTGATAGGTTTCTCTGATAGATTTAAGAGAAGAGAGGTTTCATTAAGAAATTTGAGTAAAGAGAGGTTTCTCTGAGAGAGGAGATTTTATAGACGATTGAGGCTCAACGGCTATGAAAATAACCGTTTGAGAGAGTGAGGAAAGATCAAACCGAGGAAATAATTTGAAAGAACTTTCAAACTTCGAGATTGTTTCATAAGCGAGTGAGAGGGTATGGGAAAATCTAGTCGTTTGGATGATTAGCCATGTACAATTGATGCCTCCTCATACTTGTTTTTCAAAAGAACTAAGCTGGGGCAAACCCGAAAAACAACCAACATAGGTTCGTGAATACATGTTCATGACAAGGTTTAAGGAAAATAAAAAGGCTTAGCCATGGTGTGCCTAGATAATATTTCTTTAACAATTCTCAAAAGACGTACAAAATATTAACGTTAAAAAGAAACAACAGATTAGCAAAATTAGATTCATTTGGAAGTCTTTGGATATTAACAAAAAATTGAATTGAAGACTCCAAAAAATTATGCAACAGAATAATATGTCACTAATAAGATTACAAGAAAACTAATACGTACATTTTCAACAGAGAAATTTAATCTGTTAAAAATGAACATTCGCTTATATTCAAAAGATCTAAATAATCATGTTGTCTATATGATGAGTGTTAATTTCAATTATTGGTTTGTATATAGAAATCCTTGGAAACATTCATAAAAATACATCGGGTAACATTTCAATATATGCAAACTTCACTTTTTTGTATCCATTCTCTTTTTATCCATGTGATTGGAGTAATATATAAACTAGTATGTACCTGAACTACCATACTCTATTCCGAGTCTGGGACTAGCCTTAGTAGACTATAAATCAAGACATAGTTTTGATCGACTAAAATTGATAACAAGCTTGGCTTACTGTTTAAGGGTGAAAACGGTTTCTGCTGATTTTGGTAATTTCGGGTGTGTGGGTGAGAAACGAATTTAGACACTAAACAATATACTGCAAGGGAGTCCTTTAGATTCGAGAGATCAATCTGTACAAATCTGGCCTAAACTAAGAAATGGCCGTTCCAGACTTGCTTCGGTTACAAAGTGAAGGAGAAGGGTTGGTTTTGGGGAGGGAAGCGAAGAAAGTGTTGAGACTAGAATAGTTGATTCTGGAAGAGTAGTTGTTTTACGACTTGTATCAGAAAGTGGGAGGCTAACAGATGGAGAGCTAACAAATGTTTTCTGAGTGTTGTATGTTCCTGACCTGAACTTGTTGTTCGGTGGAAATAGGTATTGCCTATTTATACAAGTCGAAGTGAAACGTACTCTGGTCTCATTTAAGAAATGGAAAACGGGTGAGTAAATGGGAGGAGGTGGTAACCAGTAACGCCTGGAATTGATGTTCCATAAAAGAAAGTGTTTCACCATTACTCCCTGTATTTACTAACCGCCTCATCCTTACGACATTTTCTTATAACTAGCGTAGTGTACGCCGCATGCTGTAGACCACCAAACCAATACCCAATGAGCATCCCCCAGTTTGTGACTTGTGTTGATGTCTCGAGTGTTTTCGTGGAAAACATGTATCACGTTGTTGTTGTATGGCAAGTTGAGCTTGGGAGACTTGTCGTATTGGTGGTGACCTTCGACGATCGATATTTTGCATCTTAAGACGAAAGGTAGTCGTTGATTATTGCAACCCTTAGTTTGGTAGTCAGTGGCATGAAAGCATGACCAGTATGACTTTAATATGTCCTAGTTTAGCCGCGGCCAAAAGTTTGTTTAGGCGTGACCAAACTAGGCCCAAAGGTTGCCATGTGTTAGGTGGTAACCTTGGACGGCTAGGATCTGCACCTTATATGGAAAAGTGGTCGTTGATTGTTGCAGGCCTTCGTTTTGGTAGCCGCATAGGGAAGGCCGGTATGGCGTGGCGCGGCAAGGTGGTTGGCATGCCATTGACACATGTGGCATGGCATGCCTTGGCACGGTTTGGCGTGGCCAAAACTAGGGTTTTTGGCCAAAGGTTACCATGCGTTGTTTGGCGACCTTCGACGGCTATGATTTGCATCTAGGATGGAAGGGTGGTCATTGATCGTCGCACGCCTTCGTTTTGGCAGCCATCGGCACGTAGCGGGGGCCGGCTGGGATTTTGGCGTGGCTAGGATGGGATTTTGGCGTAACCATGCTAGGATTTTGGCGTGGCCAGGCTAGGATTTTGGCGTGGACTGGATAGGATTTTTGCGTGGCCAGGCTAGGATTTTGGCGTGACCAGGCTAGGATTTTGGCGTGGTTTAGGCGCGGCCAAAAACTAGGGTTTTGGCATAGTTTGGGTGTGACCAAAATTAGGTCTTGGCGTTGGGCCAAAGGTTACCGCGTGTTGGCTGGCGACCTTGGACGGCTAAGATCTGCATCTTAGGTGGAAGGGTTCCCGTTGATTGTCGCACGCCTTCGTTTGGTAGCCAGCGGCATGAAAGCATGGCCGACATGACTTTAACGTGGAGTGAGGCCACTGGAAGTGTGCGGCTTGGAAGGGAAGTGCTTGCAGCTTTGTCTAAATTAGGGTTTGGTATGCTGAAACCCTAATTAGCGCCCTTTACTAGAATAGACGTAGAATTCTCATACGGACTCGGATTTTGATGTCCCGCCCCTCCATTCTGTACGGAAAAGAATTTCCTATCTCTCTACGAGGGAATATTTAGGTTTTGAGCTCGTTCGGGAGGTGAAAATAGCCCGGCAAAAAAACTCAGGAGGAATTCAAGAGGGATGTTGGTAGCCAACGGCATGGCTTTGTCGTGGCCAAAACTAGGGTTTTGAGCCAAAGGTTACCATGCGTTATTTGACGACTTTGGACGGCTAGGATTTGCATCTAGGATAGAAGGGTGGTCGTTGATCGTCGCATGCCTTCGTTTTGGTAGCCGCATAGGGAAGGCCGGCATGGTATGGTACAGATGGCCTGTCATAGTGGGGCCAAGGGTTTGGGACGGACGGCTTGGCATGGTGGGGCCAAGGCAAGGTGCAGTTGGCTTGCACTACACCAAAACCAGGATTTTCTCACAGTGTAACCTGTCACAGTTTATTTTTCAGTCACTGATACACCTGTGATAAGTCCTACAGCAATTATAACTGTTGTTAAATTTTGTATTCGTGATAATGATTAGGAATATTTAAAAAATTTATTAGTAACAATAATATTTGTTGCCAATTATCCAGACGATCACAATTATAATCTAAAATTATGTTTCCAACAAAAAAAAAAAATTCACCACATCTAAACCAACCCCAAATTAGTAACACTTAGGATTATGCTTGTCACTACTTTCGCAACATTTATACAAAATAACAATTTTATTTAATTTCTAAAAATCAATATTGATTTTTTTATTTTCTTAATATTAGGAAACAGGATCAAGACCAAGTCAACCAGTCATGACTTTGTAAGAAATTTGACTTGGACAAATACCAACATTTTTTCTCGATTTTGTCGACAAAACCACAACAAATATATCTGCTTTTTCCGAATACGGTGAAAATGACCAGATTACCCTTATCAGAATAAGTGCAATAAAAATTTCGAAGACTGTGAAAATGACCATATTACCCTTATTGGAAATAAGGGTAATACAGTAAAAACTCCATATATTAATAACCTTGGGACTTTACAAAATTATTAATATATGGAGTTTATTAATATAGGGAGGTATACCAAAAAAAAATATGATTTTTTTGCTAATTCAAAGTATGTAAAATTACATTGGATAATGTATGTACATATATTGAATAATATATCCTTTATGTGAAGGATATATATCCTTTATGAATAATATATCTTTTATTATATATTGAATAATATATCCTATTAAGAATTTTTAAAGTTTAATCGTCTGTTTTTGAGACGAATTGAAGAGTCTGTCTTGGAACCATCAAAGATATCCATCCTTGATGGAATTGTAAATGCCAGTTCCTTCATGGTCAATTGATGTGAAGCCACGCACAATTGAAAATTTCTTTAAACACTGCAAAATTCGAACCACTAATGTCGATGAATCGTCGGTTGCAAATGAAGTACGTGAGAAAAATCAAAGAATATTTAAGGAATTGAGTAATCAAATTGAACGGTTGCACTACACTAATCGAATGGATATGGACGTCTTCCTTAATCATCTCAATGAGCAACAAGGCGTATATGCTTTAACCGAAGAAGAAATAATCGATGGAATTAGACAAGAAGCGGACGGAGATACCAAAAGTTTCATGCCAAGAAGCTTTAAACATGCTCGACAAGTTGGAAATGTTTTGGCTTCAACAAGATAGTGCACATAGCAACGAGGTCTTACGCATACGCAAATCAAAAGATGCCATAACAATCCAAAAAATTACATCCTTTTCTCAAACAAGTATAGATAAATATTTTCCTTTATCTTAAATTTTGATGTAACAAGATCTATAATTTTCCTATTATGTCGATTTTATTAATATATGGAGGTAAATTCATTAAGTTGGGACTAGAAAAATCTATTAATATTAAAATGTGGAGTTTATTACTATTTGTAACTAGCCCAAGTTGGGACCATGATTTTTTATTAATATATAAAGTTTATTAATATATGGAGTATCAATATATGGAGTTTTTACTTTAAATATTATGGAGACTGTGAAAATGACCAGAATACCCTTATCGAAAATAAGTAGGTAAAATAAATATTATGGATTGTAAAAATGACCATATTACCCTTATTGGAAATAAGTGCAATAAAATTACACACTTTGAAAATGACCATATTACCCTTACAGGAAAAAGTGCAATAAATATTATGCAGGCTGTGAAAATGACCGAACTACCCTTATTGAAAATAAATAAAGTAAATATTACGGACTCTAAAAATGACCATATTACCCTTATTGGAAAAAAGTGCAATAAATATTATAGAGACTATGAAAATGACCAAACTACCCTTACTAAAAATAAATAAAGTAAATATTACATACTATGAAAATTACCATATTACCCTTATTGGTAAAAAGTCCAATAAATATTATGAAGACTGTGAAAATTGACCAAACTACCGTCATCGAAAATACGTAAAGTAAATATTACACACAGTAAAAATGACCATATTACCCTTATTGGAAATAAGTGCAACAAATATTATGAAGACTGTGAAAATGACCATACTACCCTTATCGAAAATAAATAAAGTACAAATTACAGATTTGAAAATGACCATATTACCCTTAATGGAAATAAATGCAATAAATATTATGGAGACTGTGAAAATGACCAGACTACCCTTATGGAAAATAAGTAAAGTAAATATTACAGACTGTGAAAATGATCATATTACCCTTATTGGAAAAAAATGCACTAAATATTATGGAGACTTTGAAAAAGACCAAACTACCCTTATTGGAAAAAGTGCAATAAATATTACAGACTGTGAAAATGACCATATTACCCTTATTGGAAAAAAGTCCAATAAATATTATGGAGACTGTGAAAAATGACCAGACTACCGTTATCGAAAATAAATAAAGTAAATATTACAGACTGTGAAAATAACCATATTAACCTTATTGGAAAAATGTGAAATAAATATTATGGAGACTGAGAAAATGACCAAACTACTCTTAGTGAAAATGACCATATTACCCTTATTGAAAAATAGTGAAATAAATATTACTGAGATCGAAAAATGACCAGACTACCCTTATGGAAAATAAGTAAAGTAAATATTACAGACTGTGAAAATGATCATATTACCCTTATTGGAAAAAAAATGCACTAAATATTATGGAGACTCCAGAAGAAGACCAAACTACCCTTATTGGAAAAAGTGCAATAAATATTACAGACTGTGAAAATGACCATATTACCCTTATTGGAAAAAACTGCAATAAATATTATAAATACTTTTAAAATGACCAAACTACCCTTACTGAAAGTAAATAAAGTAAATATTATATACTGTGAAAATGACCATATCACCCTTATTGGTAAAAAAGTGCAATAAATATTATGGAGACTCGTGAAAAATGACCAAACTAACAAGTATCGAAAATAAGTAAATTAAATGTTACAGACTGTGAAAATGACCATATTACCCTTATTGGAAATAAATGCAATAAATATTATAGAGACTATGAAAATGACCAAACTACACGTATGAAAAATAAATAAAGTAAATATTACAGACTGTGAAAATGACCATATTACCCTTATTGGAAAAAACCGAAATAAATATTATGGAGACTGTGAAAATGACCAAACTACCCTTATTAAAAATAAGTAAGTAATTTTACAGATCATGAAAATGACCATATTACCCTTATTGGAAAAAAGTTAAATAAATATTATGGAGACTCGAAAAATGACCAAACAACCCTTAGAGAAAATGACCATATTACCCTTATTGGAAAAAAGTGAAATAAATATTATGGAGACTGTGAAAATGACCAGACTACCCTTATGGAAAATAAGTAAAGTAAATGTTACAGACTATGAAAATGATCATATTACCCTTATTGGAAAAAAAATGCACTAAATATTATGGAGACTGTGAAAAAGACCAAACTACCCTTATTGGAAAAAGTGCAATAAATATTACAGACTGTGAAAATGACCATATTACCCTTATTGGAAAAAACTGCAATAAATATTATAAATATTGTTAAAATGACCAAACTACCTTATCAAAATAAATAAAGTAAATATTATATATTTATGAAAATGACCATATCACCCTTATTGGTAGAAAAGTGCAATAAATATTATGGAGACTGTGAAAAATGACCAGACTACCGTTATCGAAAATAAGTAAATTAAATGTTACAGACTGTGAAAATGACCATATTACCCTTATTGGAAATAAATGCAATAAATATTATAGAGACTATGAAAATGACCAAACTACACGTATGGAAAATAAATAAAGTAAATATTACACAATCAGAAAATGACCATATTACCCTTATTGGAAAAACCGAAATAAATATTATGTAGATCAGAAAATGACCAAACTACCCTTAGTGAAAATAAGTAAGTAAATATTACAGATCAGAAAATGACTATATTACCCTTATTGGAAAAAAGTTAAATAAATATTATGGAGACCGAAAATAACCAAACTACCCTTAGTGAAAATAAGTAAGTAAATATTACAGATCAGAAAATGACCATATTACCCTTATTGGAAAAAAGTTAAATAAATATTATGGAGACTGAAAATGACCAAACTACCCTTAGTGAAAATAAGTAAGTAAATATTATAGACTGTGAAAATGACCATATTACCCTTATTGGAAAAAAGTGAAATAAATATTATTTAGACTGAGAAAATGACCATACTACCCTTATCGGAAATAAATAAAGTACAAATTACAGATTTGAAAATGACCATATTACCCTTATTAAAAATAAGTGCAATAAATATTATAGATACTGTGAAAATGACCAGACTACCCTTATGGAAAATAAGTAAAGTAAATATTACAGACTGTGAAAATGATCATATTACCCTTATTGGAAAAAAATGCACTAAATATTATGGAGACTGTGAAAAAGACCAAACTACCCTTATTGGAAAAAGTGCAATAAATATTACAGACTGTGAAAATGACCATATTACCCTTATTGGAAAAAAAGTCCAATAAATATTATGGAGACTGTGAAAAATGACCAGACTACCGTTATCGAAAATAAATAAAGTAAATATTACAGACTGTGAAAATAATCATATTAACCTTATTGGAAAAAACTGCAATAAATATTATAAATACTGTTAAAATGACCAAACTACCCTTACTGAAGAAAAAAAAAGTAAATATTATATACTGTGAAAATGACCATATCACCCTTATTGGTAAAAAAGTGCAATAAATATTATGGAGACTGTGAAAAATGACCAGACTACCGTTATCGAAAATAAGTAAATTAAATGTTACAGACTGTGAAAATGACCATATTAACCTTATTGGAAATAAATGCAATAAATATTATAGAGATTATGAAAATGACCAAACTACACGTATGGAAAATAAATAAAGTAAATATTACAAACGGTGAAAATGACCATATTACCCTTATTGGACAAAAAGTGAAATAAATATTATGGAGACTGCGAAAATGACCAAATTACCCTTATTGAAAATAAATAAAGTAAATATTACAGACTGTGAAAATGACCATTTTACCCTTATTGGAAATAAGTGCAATAAATATT
The DNA here is from genome assembly GCA_023529315.1 of Papaver bracteatum. Lineage (NCBI taxonomy): Eukaryota > Viridiplantae > Streptophyta > Magnoliopsida > Ranunculales > Papaveraceae > Papaver > Papaver bracteatum. The sequence continues at coordinate 794,000 of JAJJWX010002638.1, read as the reverse complement.
AAGGAAACTGTGAAAATGACCAAACTACCCTTATTGAAAATAAATAAAGTAAATATTACATACTGTGAAAATGACCATATTATCCTTATTAAAAATAAGTACGATAAATGTTATGGAGACTGTGAAAATAAGGGTAATATGGTCATTTTCACAGTCTTTAATATTTATTTTACTTATTTTCAATAAGGGTAGGTTGGTCATTTTCACAGTCTCCATAATATTTATTGCACTTTTTTTCCAATAAGGGTAATATGACCATTTTCCCAATCGGTAACATTTACTTTACTTATTTCTGTTAAGGGTAGTATGGTCATTTTCACAGTTTCCATGATATTTATTGCACTTTTTAAAATAAGGGTAGTATGGTCATTTTCACAGTCTGTAATATTTGCTTACTAATTTTCGATAAGGGTAGTCTAGTCATTTTCACAGTCTCAATAATATTTATTGCATTTTTTCCAATAAGGGTAATATGGTCATTTTCACAGTCTGTAATAATTATTTCCGATAAGGATAGTATGGTCATTTTCACAGTCTCCATAATATTTATTGCACTTTTTCCAATAAGGGTAATATGGTCATTTCACAGTCTGTAATATTTATTGCACTTTTCCAATAAGGGTAGTTTGGTCATTTTCATAGTCTCCATAATATTTGTTGCACTTTTTTCCAATAAAGGTAATATGGTAATTTTCACAATCTGTAACATTTACTTTACTTATTTTCACTAAGGGTAGTTTGGTCATTTTCTCAGTCTCCATAATATTTATTTCACTTTTTTCCAATAAGGGTAATATGGTCATTTTCACAGTCTGTAATATTTATTGCACTTTTTCTAATAAGGGTAGTTTGGTCTTTTTCACAGTCTCCATTAGAGCTGGCAAACAAGCCAAAAACCCGCGGGTTAACCCGGCCCGGCCCGCAAAAACCCGACCTTGGCCAAGTTGTATAACAAGCTTTGTTCGGTTGAGAAATGTCCGCTTCATGAAAAACGGTTAACCCGACCTACCATTAACCCATGTGTACAACTCAGAATCTACAATTATTAAGATATGACCCTAATACGTGTCTATTTTTCTCCCCTTCACCATACTACTACCCATACGTGTTTGTTTCCTTTCCTCGATATAAAAATAAAAAACCCTAATCTTATCTTCTTTTTCCTTTACTTTCTTTTTCTTCTCCTTCTCCGTCTCTGACGCAGTCATAACGCCATTGCTCTAATCGAATCCCCGATTCGATTGCTCTCTATTTTTCTCATACCGCAAACAAGCTAATTGATATCCTTGGAAAGACGATACGGGTTCGAGACACCGAAGAAACGATCTCGATTTCTAAAGCAAAGAAAATCCAAGGTTTATTTCCTTCTTGTGCTTTATTTGTGATTTTCATCATTATTTTGCTATTCTTCTAAATATTTTTTAGCGATGTTGTCTTCCTGATTCTAGGGTTTTCATAGTATACCCAAACCTCCATCATACGTTTTCGCTAACTTTGTTCGATCTAGTTCTAAATCGTAATAGATTACTAATCTCCCGTATCATTTTTCCTATAGAACTTCTAAAGTCCAATTGATTCTCAATTCGTGACAAAAATCTTAGCCCACAAAATCACTTTTTATTCGTTTCTTATAATCCAGCTTTGTACTTATATATGATGTTAGGGTGGTGCTTAGTGAATTGCATTTGTCGATATTGGTTTGGATTTTAAATTTTCTGGGGAACGTTTGACGGTTGTTACTAAATTTCTTACTAGTTGTGTTTGATCTTTAGGTGGTTAGTTGTGATACATTTTTTCATTTTGTTAATGATATGGTTTGGACAGATAAATGGAGGAGTATCATGTAGGTCGAGAACCTTGGTTGTTATGTTAGACGAATAGATTATAGGTATTTTCTTCATTTCTTTCATTGAATCTGATTCTCGCTCTTTCCTTTTCTTTTTCAATCTTTAGTTTTATTACTTCACCTAAGGTTGTTGATGTATGGTTTATTGTTATTTTTATATCCTTGGTTTAGGTACTCAAGTTGCAGTTGTTGCGCCATTAGAGCATCTTCATCAATCAAACAGGAGAGAGCTTTGAACGAGGGAATCAGAACATTTGAGGTAGTAAATTAGTAATTTTGATAGTTTTGATTTATAAAAAACCAAGAATGCCTTGTTATTTGCTTAGACAATGTTGTTGCAATTGCGAGTAGGTAGATGTTCTCTTATGTGATGTGTTTACTTGATGAATTTGGATGTGGATGTTTAATTGTGAATGTAATTTCCAAACATTCACAAGTATCTCTTTGTTTACTTTTGTTGTGGTTCCAGAATCCAGATCTATGTATCTCTTTGTTTTAAGTTTTAGATTTGCTAAAATGTAATATAATTGATTGATAATGGGAGTAAAGTGGCTTGAAATTAAAAAAGAGAAGTTGGATCAAGAGTGAAATCACATGGCAATGAATTGAGGGTGGGAAATTCATAAGATAAAGTTGCTTGTCTTTTTCAAAATTTGTCCATATAATTTAGACATGTGCTAACTGATTCGAAAAACAAACCAAGAGCGCGAGCGCCTGTATGCATTTGGTAAAAATATTCCTGGTTCTAGCATAATAGTAACACTTTCCATGCTCAATTCTTAGTTTGTATCTACATAAAAAATGGATTATCTGATTAGGATAGAAAATTTTGTCAAATGAACTCCTTGGCATCACTATCTTGTGATGATTTGGAATGTCGGATTATTTTGATTACATCTTATTTCATGTTTGATATTTATGGTGTGATAAAACATCAGTGTTAATTATTTATTCATACTCTTTCAGGTACCAAATACCTGAGTCTTGGCCATACGAGGAAGCTCGACGTCTTTTTAAAGAACCATTGGTCACACAAATCACACTCAAAGAAAGAACAAGTCATCTCGTGGAGTGTAAGTGATCCTAATAATGAAGTTGAATGTGTGAAAGATCCTCTTTGGTACCAACTTTAACTGATCAATGCATAGATTGGAGTCGTTTTTCAATCTCATTATCTGTGCAAGGGCCAAATCAGATTGAAATTTTTATTTGCCACTCTATATTGGTACAATGTAGTTGAATGTTAAGTTGTTCGTTATAAATTTTTTGAGGGCTTGTGTGATTCTTTGGTGCTTGATTCAATTGAGTAACTTGAGTTCCTTTAATTTTGTAGCTAATTGTTGAAATTTGAAGGGTTAGTACTTAGTAGTAGTACCATTTTTTTGCTTTAATCAACTGTTTTGGGTTCCAATTTGATTTTGGTTTCTTTTAAATTTCCCGATTCATGTATGTTTGTATGAATTAGATAGAGAATTAGGAACTGTAGCATTTAACAGTTCCAAATACACAAGTTTCGTTGTATGTAATTTAAAACTCATGTAGATAGTTGTTCCCTTTATGTAACTTATTGCAGTCCGTAACTTTGGTTCTTTTATTTCCTGCACGTAATGTACTGATTTTTTTGTCTTTGACCTATTCTTTGTGGCTCCATCCAGGATGTCAAGCGTAAAGAACATTATAACGATGTTATGAGTAGTGACGGTGAGGATGATGATGTTGAGATGCCAGATTCTGTGAATGTCTCTCGAATCGTTGATTGTGCACCTGCAATTGTTCCAAGTGAAAAGAAATCTAGACTTACATCCGATGTTTGGGATTTTTTAATCTCGTTAAACTTAAAGATGGAACAAAGCAGGGAGTGTGCAAGGCTTGTAGTGCAGAATATAAATATGACAGCCAAAAAAGGTGGAACCTCATCTATGAGAAGGCATGTGTGCCGTGAGCGTCAGTCTCAGGACGTAGGGCAGATGTTGTTATCTGCAAAGAATGGCCAGTTGTCTTCCCGCATACGCAAGGTTGATCAGATGAAATTTCGGGATCTTACGTCAAAGCATTACTCATTGCAAGAAATGTCCCATTTGCGTTGGTGGAGTGGAAAGAATTTAGGGACTTATGTGCTTATCTAAATGAGGATGTTAAACCAATATCAAGGAATACTGGGAAAGCTGATGTTGTCAAAAAGCATAAAACACGAAAAGAAAGTCTTAGAAAAATATTGAAACTTGCTCCAGGTATGATCCAGATTCCAGATTATAAAACAACATATGTTTTGTTTTATACTTTTATGTATGAGTAATTGATTATGATAATATTTGCTGATGTGTATGTCTTATCCTTACAGTAGGATGTGTCTAACATCGACATGTGGACTGCTTTCACTCAGGTGCATATAACCTTAACTGCACTTTCTTGATCAAAATTGGGAGTTGAAGAAGTATCTTCTAAATTTTTGTGAACTTCCACCACCTCATACAAAGTGAATCACTTGAGTCTTTAGAGTTGAGATCTTTTATTTTATGTGCATGTGATATTTTTATCTTACTTGATTCTTGGGAGTTTAACTTTTCTCCTTTCCACTACCTCATACAGTGTAAACCTTGCTACCAAGCTATTTGCAATGATATAAGATTGGGGAATTGAAGACAAAGTATCCAACATCACCTTGGATAATGCTGCCAATAACGGAGTTTGTGCTAGAATTATGCAAAGTAGACTTTATGCAAAGAAGATCTTGTTTAACAAGGGAAAATACTTTCATGTGCGTTGTTGTGCTCACATCTTAGCTCTTATTGTAAAAGATGGACTTCTGAAGATTGATCCAGCTGTGCTTAAGATAAGAAAGTCGGTGAAGGCCCTTAAAAAGTCCCAAGTAAGAAAACAAAAATTCTTGGATATTGTTAATGATTTAGGTATGTCCTGAACAAGAAGGGGTATTCGTCAAGACGTTAAAACAAGGTGGTTTTCCACTTTACTTTTGTTATACAGTTAGAAATTGTATTAATGTTTATAGTATGCTAACTCATTTCTCTCGCAATTGTACTACTTTTGTTATACAATTAGAAATTGTATTAATGTATACTCACCGAATGTTGTTTTTAATGTTGTTTTATTCAGTGGAATTCAACTTATCTCATGTTGGACAGTTTGTCTTATTTATAGAGGTGTTTTTGCTCATTTGAAGGAGGTGGATCCAGACTATGAAAGTTGTCCAACTGATGAAGAATGGGAGCAAATTGAAGTTGTCACAAAGTTTCTCAAGACGTTTTATGTTCTCACAACTTTATTTTCTTTCGTTGTAAGTATCCTACTTCCAATCTATATTTTGAAGGAGTTTGTCAAGTTCAGGTGTTACTAAAAAAAGAAAGCACAAATGAAATTGAATACATTAGGGACATGGTAAAAGAGATGCAAGAAAAATTTAACAGTTATTGGACGAACTTGAGTCCTATATTGGCTATGGCACTTGTGTTAGATCCTAGATGTAAATCAAAGATCTAAACTTTGCTTATTCCAAGTTGTATCCCGATGTAAGAGAATTAGAAAGAAAAGTTGATGATGTGCGTGAAGAAATGAAAAAACTTTATAATGAGTATTACACCTTTGCAAGAGCTTCTGGAACTGGAACTCGGAATTTGGGTATTCAACCCGATTGGGAATTCTGCCCATCAAGGAAGTGAGTGGTTCCGGTAATTTTCAAGTTTATTTATGAAGTACATGTGGTCTTGTATTATTTTATGTTTTAATTAACCAAGTGCGTTTGTGAACTTCTTGTATTATATGTTCTCATATAAGATAACTAATACCTTGAACTCATTTCTAACTTCTTGCTTATTTTATGCAGGAATATGTTGCGACATTGTGGAAATGGTGGTGATCTGCAATCTGACTTGTCAGAATTAGATCTTTACCTTAGTGAGCCAAACAGATGTCAACGGAGTCAACCATTCGACATCCTAATTTATTGGAAAGGCCAAGAGCACCGATTTCCTGACTTTCAAGAATGGTCAGGATATCTTGTCAATTCCTATTTCAACCGTCGTGATCGGAATCTGCATTTAGCATTGGTGGAAGAGTAATTGATCGATTTCGCAGTTCCTTATTACCTGAAAATGCTTTGAGGCAGTGATAACAACTCGTGATTGGGACCTTGGAGTTGGTAAGTGTGCCCAAGTCGCTCCGCGTAAGTCAAGAAAATTTCATTTAGTAGAATACTTGAATGTCTAAATTTCATATATAACTTTGATTGTTTTTATCCATGTAGGAAAAGAAGATTTGGATCAGACAATGGGATTATTGGAGAAGATATATTAGGATTTGAACTTGGTGGAGTGGAGGATGGGGCAGTGGAGGATGGCGAAGTAAGTTCTTATGCGTCTAATTAGTATGCATACTTCTTCAATATAAAGCGGGTAAATATGCAAATTCCATGTTTTGACTTGAATCTTTTCTTTTGTTTGATTTATTTTTGCTTGAAATGACAGATTCTTATTGATTAGTTGGAGAGCAACTCAAAGATAGACATGGAAAATGAGAATGTTTTTTGGACAGGGATGTTTTTTGGACAGACATACGTTGTCTCCAAATTTTGTATAGAAAAGATATTGTTGGAGATGTTTTTTTTGGACAATTATCACTTTTTTGATTAACCACAATATATAATTTTGTGCAGGAAGTGGTTATTAATATCTTTATTGTTGGAAAGTCACAGACTCACAAAGTACAAACAATGGTGTAATATGGTATTACTAGTAGTAGTACTACGGTCTCAAGAGTATTTTTCTTTGTAGAAGAAGAAGATATGTAAGTAACTAAGTATGTAACGTGTTAAGACTTAAGACTCATGCAGAGAACTACTAAACTAGTGTTTTAGTTGTGAAGTTTTTCAATTTTCTTAAGCATTTCCTTTTATTAAGTAATTTAAGTTCTTAAATTTGTTGCGAATGTTCACTGTTGAATCTGTTGATTGATGTATAATATCAAATGAATTAGATGAAATTTATGTTAGGTTGCAGAGAAGGAGCTTTAGATGGCCTGAATGTTACCTAAATAGGCGAAAAATCATAGAAACGACGTCAAATTTAAAGTCAGAACGGGCGGGTTAACCCGAACCCGCAAGTTTAACTTCACGAACGGGTTGAAGAAACCAAAGACCCGAAGATTTTCAACCCATGTTCGCACCGTGTAAACCCGAACCCGTATAACCCGCAACGGGCCAGCCCCGGACCGCCCGTTTGCCAGCTCTAGTCTCCATAATATTTAGTGCATTTTTTTCCAATAAGGGTAATATGATCATTTTCACAGTCTGTAATATTTACTTTACTTATTTTCCATAAGGGTAGTCTGGTCATTTTCACAGTCTCCATAATATTTATTGCATTTATTTCCATTAAGGGTAATATGGTCATTTTCAAATCTGTAATTTGTATTTTATTTATTTCCGATAAGGGTAGTATGGTCATTTTCACAGTCTTCATAATATTTGTTGCACTTATTTCCAATAAGGGTAATATGGTCATTTTTACTGCCTGTAATATTTACTTTACGTATTTTCGATGACGGTAGTTTGGTCAATTTTCACAGTCTTCATAATATTTATTGGACTTTTTACCAATAAGGGTAATATGGTAATTTTCATAGTATGTAATAGTTACTTTATTTATTTTTAGTAAGGGTAGTTTGGTCATTTTCACAGTCTCTATAATATTTATTGCACTTTTTTCCAATAAGGGTAATATGGTCATTTTTAGAGTCCGTAATATTTACTTTATTTATTTTCAATAAGGGTAGTTCGGTCATTTTCACAGCCTGCATAATATTTTTAGTAAGGGTAATATGGTCATTTTCAAAGTGTGTAATTTTATTGCACTTATTTTCACTAAGGGTAGTTTGGTCATTTTCAGTCTCCATAATATTTATTTAACTTTTTCCAATAAGGGTAATATGGTCATTTTCACAGTATGTAAAATTTACTTACTTATTTGCAATAAGGGTAGTTTGGTCATTTTCACAGTCTCCATAATATTTATTTCGGTTTTTTCCAATAAGGGTAATATGGTCATTTTCACAGTCTGTAATATTTACTTATTTATTTTAACTAAGGGTAGTTTGGTCATTTTCACAGTCTCCATAATATTTATTTCACTTTTTTCCATTAAGGGTAATATGGTCATTTTCACAGTCTGTAATATTTACTTTACTTATTTCCGATAAGGGTAGTATTGGTCATTTTCACAGTCTCCCTGATATTTATTGCACTTTTTCCAATAAGGGTAATATGGTCATTTTCACAGACTCCGTAATATTTATTTCACTTTTTTCCAGTAAGGGTAATATGGTCATTTTCACAATCGGTAACATTTACTTTACTTATTTTCGATAAGGGTAGTGTGGTCATTTTCACAGTCTTCATAATATTTATTGCACTTTTTCCAATAAGGGTAATATGGGCATTTTCACAACGATGTTCAATTCTGATATATTTCGTCTCCAGTTCATCCGAAAGAGAAACTCGGGTCTAACTTTGTTAATATTTGAATCGGTGATGTTCAATTCTGATATATTTCGTCTCCAGTTCATCCGAAATAGAAACTCAGGTCTAACTCTGGTAATCTTTGAACCTATGATGTTCAATTATGATATATTTCGTCTCCAGTTCATCCCGAAAGAGAAACTCAGGTCTAACTCTGGTAATCTTTGAACCTGTGATGTTCAATTATGATATATTTCGTCTCCAGTTCATCCGAAAGAGAAACTTAGGTCTAACTCTAGTAATATTTGAACCTGTGATGTTCAGTTCTGATATATTTCGTCCTCAATTCATCCGAAAGAGAAACTCATGTCTAACTCTAGTAATCTTTGAACCTGTGATGTTCAATTCTAATATATATTTCGTCTCCAGTTCGTTTGAAAGAGAAACGCGGGTCTAACTCGGGTAATCTTTGAACCTGTGATGTTCAATTATGATATATTTCGTCTCCAGTTCATCTGAAAGGGAAACTCAGGTCTAACTCTGGTAATCTTTGAACCTGTAATGTTCAATTATGTTATATTTCGTCTCCAGTTCATCTGAATGAGAAACTCAAGTCTAATTCCAATAATATTTGAACCCGTGATGTTCATTTCTGATATATTTCGTCTCCAGTTCACCCGAAAGAGAAACTCAGGTCTAATTCCAGTAATATTTAAACCTGTGATGTTCAATTCTGATATATTTCGTCTATGGTTCATCCGATAAAGAAACTGATGTCTAACTATGGTAATCTTTCAACCCGTGATGTTCAATTCTGATATATTTCGTCCCTAGTTCATCCGAAAGAGAAACTCCCTGTCTAATTCTGGTAATCTTTGAACCTGTGATGTTCAATTCTGAATTACTTCGTCTTCGGTTCATCCGAAAGAGAAACTCAGGTCTAACTCTGGTAATCGTTGATCCCGTGATGTTCAATTTTGATATATATTTCGTCCTCGATTCATCCGAAAGAGAAACTTCGTGTCTAATTCGATAATATTTGAACCTGTGATATTCAGTTCTGATGTATTTCGTTTACGGTTCATCCGAAAGAGAAACTCAGGTCTAACTCTGGTAATCTTTGAACCCGTGATGTTCAATTCTAATATATTTCGTCTACGGTTCTTCCGAAAGAGAAACTCATGTCTAACTCTAGTAATCTTTGAACCTGTGATGTTCAATTCTGATATATTTCATCCTCGGTTCATCCGAAAGAGAAACTCAGGTCTAACACTGGTAATCTTTGAGCTTGTGATGTTCAATTCTGATATATTTCATCCTCAGTTCATCCGAAAGAGAAATTCAGGTCTAACTCTAGTAATATTTGAACCTGTGATGTTCAGTTCTGATATATTTCGTCCTCAGTTCATCCGAAAGAGAAACTCAGGTCTAACTCTAGTAATCTTTGAACCTGTGATGTTCAATTCTAATATATATTTCTTCTCCAGTTCGTCTGAAAGAGAAACTCGGGTATAACTCGGGAAATCTTTGAACCTGTGATGTTCAATTATGATATATTTCGTCTCCAGTTCATCTGAAAGGGAAACTCAGGTCTAACTCTGGTAATCTTTGAACCTGTGATGTTCAATTCTGTTATATTTCGTCTCCAGTTCATCTGAATGAGAAACTCAAGTCTAATTCCAATAATATTTGAACCCGTGATGTTCATTTCTGATATATTTCTTCTCCAGTTCACCCGAAAGATAAAATCAGGTCTAATTCCAGTAATATTTAAACCTGTGATGTTCAATTCTGATATATTTCGTCTACGGTTCATCCGATAAAGAAACTCATGTCTAACTATGGTAATCTTTCAACCCGTGATGTTCAATTCTGATATATTTCGTCCCTAGTTCATCCGAAAGAGAAACTCCCTGTCTAATTCTGGTAATCTTTGAACCTGTGATGTTCAATTCTGAATTACTTCGTCTTCGGTTCATCCGAAAGAGAAACTCAGGTCTAACTCTGGTAATCGTTGATCCCGTGATGTTCAATTTTGATATATATTTCGTCTCCAGTTCATCCGAAAGAGAAACTCAGGTCTAATTCCAGTAATATTTGAACCTGTGATATTCAGTTCTGATGTATTTCGTTTACGGTTCATCCGAAAGAGAAACTCAGGTCTAACTCTGGTAATCTTTGAACCCGTGATGTTCAATTCTAATATATTTCGTCTACGGTTCTTCCGAAAGAGAAACTCATGTCTAACTCTAGTAATCTTTGAACCTGTGATGTTCAATTCTGATATATTTCATCCTCGGTTCATCCGAAAGAGAAACTCAGGTCTAACACTGGTAATCTTTGAGCTTGTGATGTTCAATTCTGATATATTTCATCCTCAGTTCATCCGAAAGAGAAATTCAGGTCTAACTCTAGTAATATTTGAACCTGTGATGTAAAGTTCTGATATATTTCGTCCTCAGTTCATCTGAAAGACAAACTCAGGTCTAACTCTAGTAATATTTGAACCTGTGATGTTCAATTCTAATATATTTCGTTTTCGGTTTATCTGAAAGAGAAACTCAGGTCTAGCTCTAGTAATCTTTGAACCTGTGATGTTTAATTCTGATATATTTCGTCTTCAGTTCATGCGATTTTAGCCTTTAGTCAGCTGATTATTATACTACTTCTGTTTCTGGAAAAGATGTATTTTCACTTTTTCATTTTAGCTTTAAAAAACCTTGCATTTTTAGGGGTGACCCCAAAAGAATTAGGGCCGACACAAAAAGGCAAAATAGGTTGAAAATACTTATATGCCCCTTCATAATCGGTAGTTTAGTTTTTTTTATCTACCGATTGCAGAATCTCATTTTTGGGGCAACTTTATATTCGGTAGCTGTATGAACTATTTTGACTACCGATTATAGGGTCAACCAAATTATAAAAATAGAGGATTTTTGCAAAATCTCATTTTGGGGCAACTCTATATTCGGTAGTTATATGAACTATCTTTGACTACCGATTATGCTAGGATTTCGGTAAAGGGGTCCACTGTATAATCGGAAGTCAGGATACCTTCATTTACTACCGATTATAGGCTCAACCAATGCAGTTGAAAAAGCTCGGTGCGGGCATGGACGTGGTATGAATACAATGCCGGTACGCTATACAGGGGGTCTTTGGGGGGGGGGGGGGTACCCCCTTCCGGTTGTGTCGCGGGGGTCTAGGGGGAAGCGCTCCCTAGCCGAGTGCAAGACACCGTCTCGTAGAATATATTTTTTACGACAAAATTGAATTTCAGTCCGTTTTAGATTATTTTTTCTCGTAGTATACACATCAAAATAAAGGTGAATTACTAGATTTTTCTTCCCATAATTACGGACCGCTACATTACGATGTCACATGGTTCGCTAAGTGATAAAATGTACCACCTAATTTAAAACATGGAGAGCCATCAAGTGAATTTATTTGTGACATGGGGTTAGAAGTTGAACATTAGATTCTTGGAACCAATCAAATGGGTGTCGAAGAGAATTGTCGTCCAGCTCTACTGCACTGTAACTAGGGTGGTCTATATATAGTTAGATGAGAGATAAAATGAAAACTAAAACCTAAAATGTCTATTCTTCTCCGCCTCTCCCTCCCTTCTTCTTTGTTCGACTGAAAACCTAACACACCAAATCGAAATCGAGTGAAACCCTAACACAATTGAAGTAGAGTTATTTCTCTCGATCTAGTTTTCTTCGAATCTCTTTTTTTAATTTCATGAAATTATTATTGTTTTCTCTGAATACTTTCATGAAATTGATTGAAGATGAAGAAGAGATCGAAATCGAATGAAACCCTAACACAATCGAAGTAGAGTTATATTGCTCTCGATCTAGTTTTCTTCGAATCTCTTTTTAATTTCATGAAATTGTTATTGTTTTCTCTGAATATACTTTCATGAAATTGATTGAAGATGAAGAAGAGAAGTGGAAACTTCATCACCAAATCTTGAGTTTTTCAGCATCAACAACAAATCGACAAAACCCATCCAAACCTATAAGGAGTTTTATTTTCCATCTTCTACATATTCATATAAGTGAATCTAGTAACTTATATTTATGTTTCAATGGTTTTTTAAAATCGATTACGATTTGTTTTTTGAGAAAATAATTATAATTTGTTTTTCTGTAATTTCATCAGGTCTTTTGAGAAGAATGGGAATAGGAGAAACCCTAAATTTATCAGCAAGAACAGATGAATTCTAGTTTCTAGTTTCAAATAAAAAATGAGTTAATCGTTTTACTTGGTGAAGATAATTATTCGACATGGTTTCCTCTCTCGCTATCTCTTTGTACATCACCCTTATCTTCCTCTCAAACCCCAGCCTTACATATCTTTTACTGATTCGATTTTTTTCAGGTTCTCACAGAGAAAAACCCTGATATCTGTAAATCCTTTGGTTCTCAATAACCCTTGGGTTTATTACATGTTATTTTTGTGTTTGTCCTGTTTATTTTCTTGAGATTTTTGTTTTATCATTTAAAATCTGAAATTAGATTAGGAGGTTCTTTTGATTTCCAAGTCTCTATTTGTATAGCACACCCATTTGATCTTATTGCTTGTCAGACCCTAGATTACACATCTCTTATGAAGGTAGTGGTAGTGATGGTATGGGTTGATAGCTTCTCTAAAAGAAAATTTTAAAGTTTAGATCTTTGAAGTTTTCTTACAATCCTTCTTTTTGTACTACACCCTTGAAAATTTTAAGTTCAGATCTTTGAAGTTTGATTTGGTTATTGATTTGACTTAGTGTATTGGTTTTACTCTCTCGACCTCTTTTTTTACTGCACCCTTGATCTCACTTCCCCTTTGATATTATTTCTCCTCAAACCCTTGATTACACAACTGTTACTACTGAGAAAAGCCCCTATTATTTGTAAATCCCTTGGTTCTCAATAATTCTGGGGTTTCTTACTTGTTTTATGTTTGTTTTTGTTTCATTTTTTTGGTTTTGATAGTTAATTTGTTGTTTGTTTTGTAAAGAGTAGTGATATGGAAGCGCTTGAAATGTTAACTACGGAATGTGATTTGGAATCAAAACAATTTTGGGAATCTTTGAGTTAGGTTTTTGTTATTGCTAGTATTTTCTTTAGTCGTATGGATGAATTACTGCATGTGTAATTTCTGTTTGTGTGCTTTTATTTTAGGGTTATGATTATGGAGAGAAGTAAGTGGTGGATGGAAATGAGGAAAAGAGTACGAAAAAAATCATTAGTGAGTTTGATTCTAGGTGGTAGTGGTTGTGTTGTTGGTTGTGGTATTAGTGGTATTAGATTGGTTGACTGACTGGTTGTGTGGTGTCGTGTGTGTTGGTCTTGGACTTGTGGTTTTGTTGGTGGTGATGTTGGACTTGGTGGTGGTGTTACTTGTTGGAATGGTTGAGCTATCGGAGTAGGTGGCTATGTATTTGTGTTGTTGCGCTGGGTTGGTGGTAAACTTAGTGTAAGGTGTGTAAATTTACATCAATACCAACACAAAAAGCACCACAACTACACATTAATAACCTTAGATGAAAGACGAGTTAAATTTTTCAGGCTGTTAAGTCTGTTGAACACGAAGAAGAAGGTGAACAAAAGAAAGTGAAGGTAGTTACATGTGCCTATGTCTAGGTTGTATTCATTAATGTTAACTTTTACTTATATGTATGAATTTCCAGTGTTTGTATTAACTATTCATATTACTTACTCCAATGGTTTTTTTCTTGCCAAAATTAGATGTTTAATAGTGTTAATTTTGAAAACGAATGCAATTTTATTTCTAGGGTTCATAAGAATTAGGGGTTTTTCTGTTTTGTATATTACTTAGGGTTTATAATCGAAATTGAAGATTTTGAATGACTAATTTGACCTAATAATGGTTCAATTAGGGTATACTGAACATGATATGAATTATGATGTTTGTGACATTGTTATGATAGAAATATTTTGATGAATGTCTTAAATTGATGTGCATCATGGTAATGAAGTTGAATATTTGTTCAAGTGTGAAGAAGCTGAGAGTCAAGCAGGTGTTGGTGGTGGTTTGCAGTTATGGTTGTGTTGTTGGTGTTTGAACTCAGATGACGAATTCAAGGTTTGATGGTTGAATTGAAGAAGATGGAATAGAAATAGATGAGCATTTCAGATAAAGCAGTGATGGGGGTTTGATTTGAATGGGTTTATTTCTTTGTTACCAACGAAAAATGAAAGTTAATATTGGGTTTGTGCTGGATTGGGAGATGCGCGCAGGTTAACTTCACTACTTTATCATTCTTCCTTCACATATTTCTCACTTCTGATAACTGGTTAGTTAAGAAGTTTGAGTTCTGATTACCCTGCTTTTGGTTTTACATTCTAGTAACATCAAAGATTGTTATACATTCCAGAGATATTTCTAGTTTGTTTTTAGACATCAAAGAGAATTTATACTATTTTAGTCATTCTCTTCTTTATTTTCCACAAATCGGAATTTTCAATCACCCTCTTTTTTTATCACGTGAATGATATTTCTAAAATTGATCATTTCAAAGTATACAAGACTTTAATATTGTTTTTAGAGAAGTTGTTTTGATTTTGGATGATAATGGCTAAAAATCAATTTTATATTTAGTATATAATTTATAATTTGCTCTCTTGTAACTTTAAGGATGAATTTCAAAATTTGAAGATGTTTATCTTTATTTAGGAAAGTAATCCAGTGCGACCTTCATGAAAAATACAAGTACATTTGGTGAAATGCTCTATCGAGTTAGTGTAAAGAACAACCATCTCTCCCTATTGGATAATTGATAAGGTGTAGATCAGAATTCATTTTTTTTGTTGTTCTTAGCCTTAGCGCGCTTTCTTGTGAGAGAGATATCGCATGTGCTCAGAGGCATGATTATATTTGGAAGCTGAAATCATACTCTACATGATAAGAATGAAAACATCATCAAGTTGTCTGGCGGTTTAGAAGGGGCTTGCTTGTTCACACAAGATGACCCTCTTTCCTAATTCGGAAGACGTCCAAAGATGTTATACATTCTAGAGGTTTGTTTTTGTGTTGGTAGGTTGAATATGATCATTTCAATCATCTAATATACAAATATCTAGGACATCAAAGAGAATTTAAACTGTTCATAATCTAGCTGCAAAGAAGAAACAAGAACTTGCAGAATAAGTGAATGATATTTCTAAGCATTTCAAAGAGTTTGATAAGTATCGCAAGTAATATTTTCTGTTTTTTGTTGGAAACTCTCTGTATATGAAGCAGGTAAAATCCTTTGGACCTTGGCTCGTGAAGACTGAAAAATCAATTTTATATTTAGTATATAATTCTCTCTCTGTTTGAAGATGTTTATCAGGAAAGTAATCTGACCTTCATGAAAAATACAGGCTCTATCTGACAACCTGCAGAATAGTTGTTCTGGGCGCGCTTTCTTGTGAGAGAGATATCGCAGAGGCCGGAAATCATACTCTACATGATAAGAATGAAAACATCATCAAGTTGTCCTGGCCGCTTGCTTGTTCACACAAGATGACCAGAAGACGTCCAAAGATATTGGTTTATTGGTTATGGGTATATATGGAGATAAGTTTGAAGGTATGAAGAATCTTGTTACTCTTGTTAATATATGGTTGCAAAACATCCAAGGGGAGCCATATAAATGACATTAATTAGACTGTGAAGTTCTGAATGATTGAATGATGTAGTTATCGTAACTTATTAAATGTGTTTCTTATTAAATTTTCAGTTTTTCATGTCAATGAAGCCATGAAACTGTCATTGTGCTTTGAATCTGTTGATTAGAACTTACTTAGGCTCTTAAAATTTCTGCTGTGTGATATTTTTTTTCTTCTTTCTTCCCTATGTGCTTAGCCAGTAAATTTGAATTGTTTTATTTCTCTGTCTGATTTTTGTTCATTTTTTGTGTTTGCAGACAATCCTGGAGTTCTTGTAAACCCAAAGGGAGAAATGAATGGTACAAGTTAATAAAAAGAATTGTGTTAGATTGGTTTTTCATGTAATTCAAGATTTATGTTCTATTTGGTTTGTTTCCTGTGTAAGTGCATGAGAACTTACTTAGACAAGATGCAAAAAGGCATGTATTAATGTGGGTTTTGGAAATGTTGTGTGCAGGTAAAATGGCACCCACAACGCCCAAGAGTGCGCTCTTTGATGGTTTAAACAAAGGTCATATTGTCACTACTAGGGAACTTGCTACTCGCCCTTCCGCCATAAAAGGGGTACGATTCATTGTTCTACCCAGTATTGTTATGTTTTAACAATTTTTATTTGACGTCTGATTGTTGCACTACGGGAAAAACAGTTATCTACAACTGTAATTTGACAACTCATATTTTTAAAGTTGTTAAAGGTGGCATGTTTTACTACCTTTATCAAATAATGGTTGTCAAAGTTAAAAAACGTCCAACTCTTAGGAAAAAGAGGACCAAAGATTAGTGACGAGAACCAAAACCACAACATTTTGTGTGCAAAGAGTAGTGACCACCTTTAGACTTTGACAACTGATATCATAAATGTAGTGAATATCTGTATAACAACATTCTTAAGGGTTGTTGAAGCAAAAAAAAATATCATTTGGAAAAAATGATGTTTGAGAGATTCGAACACGAGCCTACTGTGCGTTAGCACAAGTCATCAACCATCCTTCCGGATTCACAATGTTGGTAGTTTTGTGTTTTTTTTTTGTCATTCATAATCACAACCTCTATAAGAGTTGTAAAAATAAAAATTTATTTTGAAAAAAAAAAAAGAGGCTGAGGTGAGTCGAACCTGAGCCTCTTCCTTCCAAGTCTGTGATTCCAACCATCCTTCCACATTTACATGTATGATTATATTTTACATCTACTTTTATAAAAAAAGTGAAAAGAAAAAAAATGTTAAGGAACAAAAAATAAATGGACGGTTATGATGTAAATGAATGGTTATGATGGGAGATTGAAAAGATAAGAAGAAAAAGATAGAGGTATAAACACTTCTGCTAAATTTTTCTCACTTCTGCCAGATTTTATTCACTTCTGCAAAAAAATTCTCGCTTCTACTAAATTTTTCTCACTTCTGCTAAAAATTATTTTGATCTCCGGTTCTGTTAAAGTTCTCTCACTTCTAATAAATAAACCTTCTACAACCCCCTTTAAGAGTCGTCGTAGGGGGTTAAACACTTCTGCTAAATTTTTCTCACTTCTGCTAGATTTTATTCACTTCTGAAAAAAAATTCTATCTGCTAAATTTTTTTTCACTTCTGCTAAAAACTATTTTCTCTAACACCCCTCACTAAATTCTAGAAATTTAGGCCTTTTGAGATTGGGTAGAAATATCTAAAAGAGGGTTTTTTAAGGTTTCAGAGAATATTCTGATGGAATCTTACCTGTAAATGGTTCATCTTTACGAGTTTCTATGATATATCCTGATAAATTTGGAGCTAGAACCACTTCGGACACTGAGGGTTCATGGTTCGTATGCCCTTGAACCACATTTAAAGCCATGGTATGCATACAATATGCCAGAATAGGGTTTGTTTAATGTTTTGGGGAATATTTTGAAGGAATCTTACCTGTAAATGGATGCATGGATTCATCATTCTTACCAAGTTTCCTACTTATAGTAGGCCACTCCCAGCAAGGTTTAGATCTCGGAGCCAGGGTGTGCATACAATATGCCAGAATAGGGTTTGTTTAAGGTTTTGGGGAATATTCCGAAGAAATTAATCTTACATGTAAATGGATGGATTCATCGTTATTACTAAGTTTCCGACTTATAATAGTCCACTCCCGGCCAGGTTTCACAGTCTGTAAGAATTACTTTACTTATTTCTGGTCATTTTTCACAGTCTCCATAATGTTTATTGCACTTTTTCCAATAAGGGTAATATGGTCATTTTAACAACCTGTGATGTTCAATTCTGATATATTCTATCTCCAGTTCATCCGAAAGAGAAACTCCGGTCTAACTCTAGTAATCTTTGAACCTGTGATGTTCAATTATGATATATTCCGTCTCCAGTTCATCCGAAAGAGAAACTTAGGTCTAATTCTAATAATCTTTGAACATGTGATGTTCAATTCTGATATATTTCATCTCCAGTTCATCCAAAAGAGAAACTCAGGTCTAACTCTAGTAATCTTTGAACATGTGATGTTAAATTCTAATATATTCCGTCTCCAGTTCATCCGAAAGAGAAACTCAGGTCTAACTCTAGTAATCTTCGAACATGTGATGTTCAATTCTAATATATTTCATCTCCAGTTCTTCCGAAAGAGAAACTCAGGTCTAACTATAGTAATCTTCGAACCTGTGATGTTCAATTCTGATATATTCCATGTCCAGTTCATCCGAAAGAGATACTCAGGTCTAACTCTAGTAATCTTTGAACCTGTGAATTATGATATTTTCCGTCTCCTGTTTATCCAAAAGAGACACTCAGGTCTAACTCTAGTAGTCTTTGAAACTGTGATGTAAAATTCTGATATATTTCGTCTCCAGTTCATCCGAAAGAGAAACTCAGGTCTAACTCTAGTAATCTTTGAACCTGTGATGTTCAATTCTGATATATTCCGTCTTCAGTTCATCCGAAAGAGAAACTCATATCTAACTCTAGTAATCTTTGAACATGTGATGTACAATTCTGATATATTTAGTCTTCAATTCATCCGAAAGAGAAACTCAGGTCTAACTCTAGTAATCTTTGAACCTGTGATGTTCAATTCTGATATATTTAGTCTTCAATTCATCCGAAAGAGAAACTCAGGTCTAACTCTAGTAATCTTTGAACCTGTGATGTTCAATTCTGATATATTTCATCTCCAGTTCTTCCAAAATAGAAACTCAGGTTTAACTCTAGTAACTTTGAACCTGTGATGTTCAATTCTGATATATTCCGTCTCCAGTTCATCCGAAAGAAAAACTCAGGTCTAACTCTAGTAATCTTTGAACCTGTGATGTCAAATTCTGATATATTTCGTCTCGAGTACATCCGAAAGAGAAACTCAGGTCTAACTCTAGTAATCTTTGAACCTGTGATGTCCAATTCTGATATATTTCGTCTCGAGTTCATCAGAATATGTATTTTTTTAAGGTTTTGGGGTATATTCTAATGGAATCTTACTTGTAAATGGATGGATTCGTAGTTCTTACCAAGTTTCCGACTTATAGTAGTCCACTTACAACCAAGTTTCGAGCTCGGAGCCAGGTTATGCATACGATATGCCGACTTACAGTCGCTTAATAGTTCGTTCTCGTATATTTATCGATTTTGATGATGTATCATGCTAAGTTTGAAGTCAGAACCCACATAGAGCTTTGTGGTTCATATTTTGTATGCTGTTTGAAGTTCGAATCGACACTGAGCTTCATATTTATCGATTTTGATGATGTATAATGTTAAGTTTGAAGGACGAACCTTCCCGGAGCTTCTTGGTTCATATTTTTTATGTCGTCATACCACTTTTGAAGTTTGAAGCAACACTGAGCTTCATATTTATCGATTTCAATGATGTATCATGCTAAGTTTGAAGTCCGAACCCTCCCGGTTCTTCTTGGTTCATAGTTTTTATGTCATTATTCCACATTTGAACGTCGAATCGACACTGAGCTTCACATTTATCGATTTCGATGATGTATCCTGCTAAATTTGAATTCATAACCAACCCGGAGCTTATTCATGACTTGTATGACTAGTCAAAATTGTTTCGTGACCTATGTGACTACTCTAAATTCAAACCAGAAGCACAAAGAGAAAGCACAAAAGAATAAAAAAACACACAGTTATCGAATTCATTTTTCATTTTCCCGATTCATTCTTATACATTTCTTGGATTTTTTTATATCAAAATGTCAATAACAATGTCCTAAATTTATTAGTATTTTTTTTGGATTTTTTTTCATGTCGAAGGTTGATAATTAGACCGAATACATGAGTTCGTATTAGCACAAAGAGAAACACACATGCTTTTAAATCCGTATGAACATCCTAAATACAATCCCCATCCGTCAAGATCTTTTCTTAATGCGTATGACTAGATCAAACTAAACGTGGTCCGTCAAGATTTTTTTTTTTTTGAAGAATTTTTTTACTCATCTCTCTCAACCACTCGAACCTCTCCAAAATCATCTTCTCTCAATCTCCCTCTTTAACCCTTTCTCTCAGCCGCAACAGTCATAGTAGCAGCTCATCAAATCCAGATCTGAACCAAATTCTAATCAACCCCATTACTGGTGGTAATAGAAAGATGATTTTGGAGATGTTGATGATGAATTAGAAGACGTGTTAAAGAAGCTGCTGGTGCTCCCGATTTACTTGATGCCTGTAAGTTCATCCCGCAATTAAAACCCTTTCTGTCAAAGGGTTCTTCTTACTTTGACATAAATTCCTATATATACTCCACCCGTCCTATATATTCCCCATAAAAACACTAAATTATTAGATTGAATTTCGAAAACTCGTTTCCTACAACTAACTATTTCTTTCTTTTCTTGATCAAATTAGAATATGTACCAAATAGATCTGATCAATGGAGATCTCTTCATATTCATCATCTTCTTCGATTCCTAGTCCTCAACTGGTCATCAATGGTGAATATAGATAACCGTTACACAAAAAAAGAATTCTTATCGTCAATGCCTCCACTGAAAAGGTTATGGGTATGATTTCAAATCTTCTTATATATTAATTCATCAGATTATCTCTATGATTTGTATTTCGTTGAATGTTAATTGATAGAAACTGCAAATTAGAATGATATACTGTGTCTGTTGGTAAATAAAATTGATGTGTGGAATTTGGGTGTTTTATTGTTGTTGCAGGTGATATACCAGCAGGAACAACTGAAGATGTAGAGCTTGCAGTTGATGCTGCAAAGAAGGCTTTATCTAGGAACAAAGGGAAAGATTGGTGAAAGGATACTGGAGCTTTTTGCGCTAAGTATTTGAGAGAAATTGCAGTTAAGGTATTTGAGATTAATTCTCTAATTGTTCATGTCAATTTTCCATTACTTCTGGGATTTAATAAGTTAAGACCTAGAAAGATGTTATCATCTTAGATATTGAGCTTTTCGCCCTCAGTCCCAGGTTGGAATCTAGTTGTTATTAGATTACATTTAGAGTGATTGATAGATTTTGATAGTAAGCGAGTATCTGGAGCAGGTTATCGAGTCCAAAGTGTTTTAGGTGTTGTAGCTGTAGTTTACATGTGTTTGTGTGGAAAATATACACGTCTTTTGGGTGTGCTGAAATTTTTGTTTCACCTTTGTTTGCAGGTACTTGAAGAAAATCAGAAGCCCTTGATAGTATATGATATATGCATATACTGCGGTCGGAATCAGATCCTTCACATTCAACTATGAGATGAATGTGAGGTCTTTACATTAACAAATTTTCTTGGTATCATCTTGGGATCCATCCCCTGTTTCTTGCAATACCTGCTCATTTGATATTTCATCGGGAAATCATGGCTATTTTATCTTATGTCACTTGCAGATATGATATTTTCTAACTTGTGCATTATATATAGATATGAGATTTTCTAACTTAATCATTATATCTATGCTGCAAGGTCTATTCAGATGCTAAGAATGTTGAATGAGCTAATAATATAGAAAATACTAAATAACATATCAATCATCACTTAGTATGTCGAAGGGGCTCTCTTATGTTAAAATTTTTTGCTTGCTATGATGTCTTTTTTTGTCGTTATTTCTCTTATGTTAAGAAACTTAAAGCTTTTTAAACTCAGAGTAAAAACTCATCGTCTCATTTCTCTTGTGCTTAAATGCATAGTGAAAATTTGAACCAAGTTCTTAAAAGCATTGTCTTTGAAGTTTTTTTAGTGTTATCCATGTTCAGGACATATTTTGATAGGAAATCTATGCTTCTTAAGTATTTTCTTATCTGAGTTTTTTTTTCCTTGAATTGATTAGTTCACTTGTGCTTCCTCTTTAATTACCTTCAAATATGAGTTCACTGGAAGGACTTTTTCTTCACAGGTATATTGTTGAGTCATCACATTCTTTTATCCAGGTTGTGGGTTATATGCTCTTACTGCCTTTATGATTTTGTTTCTTTTTATGGTCTATATGGTTCTCTGTGTATGGTGAATGAATGGATTGCAGTTAGGTGATGCTGAAGTGTATAGAACTGGATTGTGTGTGTTGTCTCAATAATGGATGGATGTATGTTAGGAAAGGTACCATTTACAGGTGCTGAGATTATATGGAAGCAAGGTGCAATGGTTGTGTTGCATAGAATGGTTAGAGAATGGTTAGGTCATGAAGGTGTGATGCAGGTGGAGTTGATGTTGTTGCTTGTCAGGATGGTACTGCATAGGTTTGTGAAAGTGATGCAGATGCAAATGCAGATTTGGGGATGGTTGAGCTGAGAACTAGAATAGCTGTGAAGTACGAACACCGGAAATGATGAGAGTCTGCTAGGTTGAGAAAGTGAATCTGGTGGGTGCTTATGTTGTGAAGGCGGTGGTGTGAGACATTACAGGTGGATTGTGGATTGAATTTGGAGGTGTTGGTGGCCTATGGTGTATTACAGATTTAATTTTGTATTATAGATTCAATTTTGTATTACAGATTAAATTTTGTATTTAAATTTTCAAAATTTAATTTTTTTTCCAAATTCAATATGTACCACAACTCAGTATTAGAGTTGTCAGAAATGACATACAACTCTCCCCATAGTTGTCAAGGAAGCAACATACAACTCTTCCCACAATTGTCAAAGAAATAAAATGCAACTTTAACCATTGTTGTTAAAGAAATTTCTACAACCCCAACAAGTGTAGTCAAGCATTATATTCACAACCCAGATATGGGTTGTGTTAGGCATTAAGAGGAAATTTTGAAAGACATTCACAACTGAATCAAGCATTGTACAAAACTGATCGAAAACTATGTTTACGACTATAACTGAAGGGTTGTAAAGATTTGAGGATTTTCTACAACCTCCCCTTGTGCAACCTATCGATAAACGTCGTTGTAGACATATGAAAACTCTTTTCTGGGGTAGTTGATCATTGTTTTTCCCATAGTGTTGTTTTTTAGTGTTTGTGCCCCTTTTGATTGGTTGTTTTTGGTTTGTTTGAATGGTGTTGTTGCAGAAGACAAGCAAGAGAGTTATTTTTGTTAGGAGTTTGATTAGGGAAGTTGGTGGATTTGCTCCTTATGAGAAGATAATTATTGAGCTTCTTAAAGTTGGAAAGGACATGCGTGCTCTAAAGGTGGCTAAGCGAAAGTTTGGTACCCACAAGATGAGGTAATTTCTTAGTTCTGTATTTTTTTAATGGTCGAGTGTGTTTATATAGCAACACCATGTTTGGAAATATCATATTTGATTTGCAAGGCCTTCATGAGATTATGAATGCTCCTTACCACTTAACCTGATATGCCTTTGGGGATTATAACTAACTCTGCCTCTAAGTGGAACAAGGTGATATAAATTTATTAAGGAAGACTTGCTTCATGTTATTATTCTTGGCAAGAAGTACCGCGAAATTTGTATGGATCTGTGTTACCCTTTAAATGTTTGTATTTTTGTCGAGCTCGTACTCTCCATCATTTTCTTTAGATCTGGTGCTTCAAATTATAATAAAATGCTAACTTATGTTGTAAATGGACAGGAACAATGTCTCACTGGAAATGCTTCTATGCTTGTGGAAGTATCTGGACTAGTGACTAAAGCTTCAGGTGTTAAGTTTTCTTCATGTGGAAGTCCCTGTAAGTTAGCCATAGAAATCATACTTTGTGCATCTTATTGGTTGTATTGGTTTAGAGCAATGAATAACTTTCATTTGTGAATGAGAATGTACAGTTTCATATATGACTGTGCAGAATTTTATTGAGAAGTTATGGTAAAATATGGAGAATTTGTGTTTCTGTAATGTATGCATGAATGATAAAATATGGTGCAGATTGAAAAAGAAGAATTTACAGGCATGTGTTTCAGGTTTAATTGTGCAGGCCTGTAAAGTGGAAGGCCAGGTCCATGAGAATAACCTGGACTATCCATTTTTTTTAATTGTAATTGAAAGATATATCACAGATTTAACTGTGACCAAAACTGTGAAGAAAAACAACACGTGTTATCATCTTAAAGTTGTTACAAATGAGAGTAACAGTTTAAACGTTACAATAATAGTGACAAAAAGATGACAGGTGTCCATACGAAATTCGTTGCCAAAAGTATGCAACACTTATATGTGTTATTGTAATCGTTAGAAAAGTGACATGTGGAAAAACTAAATTTTTGCCTACGTGGCGGTGTAAGACACGTGTCATCAACGAATTGTTGCAAAGTTAGAATAACAATTAAAACTTTTATAATTACTGTGACAAATGAGCCACGTGTCGCTTTTCTAAAATTAGGTTAACTGTTACTATTAAATAATGTAACAATTTATAAATGTAATTGTAACCAAATTTTGTCACAGTGAAAACTGTTACAAAAAAAAAAAAAAAAAACCAATTAATATCACAGCGTTTCTCTAATGGGCTATATGTGTTACAAATTTTTTTTGTAACAGATATGCCCTGTGACAGAATCCTGGATTTGGTGTAGTGTTGGCATGATAGGCCCAAGGGTTTGGCATGCCATTGGCGCATGGTGCGGCTAGCATTGTTGGCATGCCTTGGAGCGGTAGACGTAGATGGCATGGTTTTCCATTGGCACAGTGGTGCGGCTGGCATGGTTGGCATGCCTTGGCGCGAAGATGTAGCTGGCATGGTTTTCCATTGACACAGTGGTGCTGCTGGCATGGTTGGCATGCCTTGGCGCGGAGATGTGGCTGGCATGGGTTGCCATTGGAATAGTGGTGCGGCTGGCATAGTTAACATGCCTTGGCGCGGTAGCAATGAGAATTAAGGTTTTTCATGGATAATGTTAGGGGTGTACAAAATGCCCGGTAGCCTGTGGCCTGCTGTGTACCGATCGGGTCCGAAGGAGTCCATGGGCGCCCGACAACCTGTCATGGGCTTACCCGGCCTGCCCGATAATTATAAGTGGGCGGACCCTGGTATTTGTTAAAGAATTAGAGCCCATCCTGTTTGCCTTCAAGGTAGCCTGTTTATTTGACTGGCCTGACTGTCCGATAACATGAAATAAAGTTTTCTAGCTGTGTGATGGATTTCACTAGGGAATTAAATTTCAAGTTGGAAAATTACTGAAGTTGGAGAAAATTTTGACTTACATTTCATAGTAATGAATATGAATTGCTTGAAATATCATTTGAACGAGTTAGAGATGTATCATCATTCATCAAGCTAAATAAAAAAACTATATTCTTTTTTAATTTTTCAATTTTATCCTGGGCCTGAGGCCTGCTCGGCCCGACCTGGCATGGCCTGTCTTGTTTCACGGGTATGGACGGGCCATGGGCACTAAATTTTTGCTACTGCCCGGCCCGACCTGACCTGTCAAACTTAATGGGTAGTAAAGACTACAAGCCCGTCTGGCCCGGCCTTTGCTACAATCGGTCTTGGGATGGCCTACCCGGCCCGATATAAACCCCTAGATGATGTCAATCGATGTTAAAGGTTCTGTCGTGGAACATGACTCATGTAAAAAAAAGGTACCCCGGTAATTCTCGTGTAGGCATGCTGATTGATTCAATAAATGTGCTAATGGTCATAGTGACGTCATGTCAATTGTGAAGTTTTTGATTTTAACCCTAAGCTAAAAACCACCATCAACATTAAGTCCCCTGCTTAGCTCGGAACGGGAGCATCGTTGCGAGATAAGCATAAGATGGTGATAGGCTAGGACAAAAATCGAAACAACAAGTCATGAAAAGATGGTCAGGAAGGTCCGACTAACCATTTTCGAGAGGTAAGGAGAGATCATGATCCCCGTGCTTGGCGGCCTTGCATATATTATATTTGTGGTGTGGCCGTGAAGTGGTGA
The DNA here is from genome assembly GCA_023529315.1 of Papaver bracteatum. NCBI lineage: Eukaryota > Viridiplantae > Streptophyta > Magnoliopsida > Ranunculales > Papaveraceae > Papaver > Papaver bracteatum. Next base: position 767,778 of record JAJJWX010002638.1, on the reverse strand, counting down.
GATGAAGATCGTCGGCATAGCTTGGCTATGTATCACTTTGGCTGGGTTAAGGAACATCATGACGCTGGCTTGGCGAGTTGTTGGTGTTGGCGCGGCAAGTCATGGTGCGGATGGCTTGGCATGGTGGGGCCTATACAAATGGAATGGACGGCTTGGTATGGAGCCGCCAGCGTAGTATTGGCTTGGGATGAAGCCGCCAGCGTAGTATTGGCTCAGGATGGAGCCATTAGCATTGAATCGCCTTAGAATGGAGCCTTCAGAATTGGTCGGTTTGAAATGGATCCGCTTGCGTTGCATGGGTTGGAGTGGAGCTATCTTGAGTTCCTCGGAAGTATGACGACTAGCTTCAGTTCCGTGGAAGGATGACGACTATGTCTAAATTAGGGTTTGGCATGCCGAAAACCCTAATTAGCGCCCTTTACTAGAATCGCTGTAGAATTCTCATAGGGACTCGTATTTTGATGGTCCTCCCCTCCATTCTGAACGGAAAAGAATTTTCTATCCCCCTACGCGAGAATATTTAGGTTTTGGGCTCGTTCGGGAGGTGAAAACAACTCAACAGTAAAATTCAAGAGAAAAGTTAGGGCTCGGTTGTCTCTTTTCCTTACTTGACTCAAATAGGAAGTACTTTCCTTATTCAAACTCCCAAGTGTCACGCCTATAAAAAGGTGGACGGCCTCTCCTTTTATTTCACACATTTATTATATATATATTTTACTCTGGCCATGTGGTAACAGTAAAGAGGACGAGCGAATTCTAGGTATGTCTTCCAGCACTTCCTCTTTAACTTGTTTTTTCTTGTATTCTTGTGTTAGTACAAACCCTAGATGTAGGCGTACCTTTTCATGATCTTGTAGAAAATATTTTCCTTCAGTGTTGGTATGAATCCTAGATGTAGCGCCCCCTAAGCTAGCAGCTGACTAACCCAAGAATTTAACTAAATAAAGAGGCACTAACGAATCCAAATCAAACACTTAAACTGTCAATTAAGAAATCTGCTACAAGGATTTAACTCAAAGCTAACCCCGCTCAGAAATATATATACAAGAATTCCTCTCCAATGATATATATAAAATAATCATTTAGTTTACAAAAGAATATACAACACAATCAACACATCAGAATATAATCCACTAACGAAGTTAACTTCTCGAAACTTTCGCTGCGCGACTCTGCCCTGTCACTGAAACTGAAATTGGGGAATAATTAACATTTAAATTCTAAGTAATCATATGCATATTTGGAAACCATTACATGTTTTCCCAAACATTAGAAGACAACTAAACCACTGAAATAAACAATCATGTATATGGACCTAAACTCCTCCTTTAGTTTCTGCGGTGACATTTACACACCTTATAATTTATGCGGTGACATTTACACACCTTACAATTTCTGTTAGTCTGTGGGTGAAAGGTACACACCCGTAATATTGATGCCAATTCCACACCTATTATTAATATTGCGGTGTATCGCCCTAGCCATAAGAATATGAAGGAGCATATCCAATATACCATAGTTGGAAATTCTCATTTCCCAAAGACAATCATAAAGACAAACAAAGCACGAAATATGCGAATAGACAATGCATGAATTTAATAAGCATAAAGTTTTGTAAAAACAATAATAATAATTACTACAGAGTCAAATGCATTCCCACCACTTTTGATGACAAGCCACGCTTACCTCGAGATCCACGATCCACTGGTTCATCCTTTGGAATCGACCATTTGTAAGACAGACTAAATGTTAATCACACAAGAAGTATAAGAATCTATCCAAAAGGTTCATACAAGAATCATATAAGTCTATCTAATGGTTCTAAGTCCATTATGGTACCTTATTCTCTGCCTTTAGTATAACTAAGAGCTTACCAATCCGATTAGATTGATTCTATAGTCCGTAACTAAGTCTTGTGAATATCTACAACTTTGTAGAAGGAACCGGATGCTAATTCAGACCATAAGAGGTCCAAAATGTTTAATTAAGGAAATTGACTTAAAGCCCAAGTCCACTACTCCAGCTTATGAATCTAAGGCCCATGTAGAGTCAACTAACGGTCAATAACAGTTAAGGGTCAAATAACGGTAAATGTCAGTCAAAGGTCAAGTCCAAGGTCCAAGTCAAATAGGAATCGGTCAACTGAGTCAATTCGGGTCAACTAATTCAACTCAGGTCAAAACAGGGAAATCAGTGAGTCATAACGACTCAACTCAGTCAGATTAACTGAGTTAGCTACACAATTTAGTCAGACATCTAACTGGGATGACTAACATGCAAACTTCTATTACAGATTTCATTTTCATTAACAATCTATTCATTCTTTCTAACTGAACTTCAAAAATCAATTCACAAATACAACTATAGCCTACCTGCAGTTAAGTAGTTCCAAGCTTTACAACAAGTAAAAATAGCAATCAACATTAAACTCAACTACAGTCACCTGCAGGTCTAACTAATAATTCAACCTCAAACAGAATTCATACTTCATTCCCCACTGTATATCATCTCAACTCAAATCTAACATCCTTGTTCACCTCTAGCACCTTTCCAATACACACTCTTGTCTGCCATCATCCACATACTAGTATGCAACTCCAAATTACACACCCCGACTCAAACTGAACTTCAATAACATCATCATTCCATCATCACTTACAACCACCACCTCAAATCACCAACACCACTGACTTAACATAAAACTCATACAGAATCATTCTTGCTTAGTCCATCTAATAATTTAACTCAAGTATTCCTATAACCAAACTGAGACATCTACCAGTTAAGTTACATTCAATTGCTCTTCAAAACAATATCATTAGCTAGACAATTTCATCTCCAACACCTTTACACAACATCTACCCATCCCATACTTTATATAACACATTCAGAACAATCACCGTCGCTTCAAAGCCTTCACAATTCACCAACAAAACAAATTCAATTCATATAAACAACACAAAAGTACAGTCTGGCTCAACTCCTTCATACACTACTATCACTGAATACTTCCATTTCACCTACACAGTCCACCCCATACACAACTCAGGCTATTCCCATGATTTTATAGCATCACCATCTCCAATATCATACACACATAACCTGAATCTCAACATTAACACCATTTATAATTCCTATTCCAAAGTAGAACCTTTGTAATTCATAAAGCACTATAGTTCTAGTTCAACCAACCATTCAGTTTATCAATTCATCACCAAAATAAACTCCAAACATCAATTCATTCTATAGTTATCCTAATCTCAGTTTCAATATAACTTCATCAACATCCATAGTTCAAAATTCATTTAAATGAAAACAAAAAGCTTTACTGAGATACTCAGAAGTAAATTACCTCAAAAGACTCTCCTCACCAATTGAAATCAACCCTTCTTTAGATTGATTCGATTCAGATTATCACCATCAGATTCCTAATCCACAGTTCATCACAGCCTATTCCCAAAATTTTCACTCAAACAGAACCAAACCCTAATCCTTCGATTCACAATCAAAACCAATCTTCAACCTCAATTAAACAAAACCCTTTCGTTCTTCATCTGTTAGTAATTCAATAAACCTATTAATTCTATCCAAACTCTGAATCAAACTGAAACCCTAATTCCTCAAATCATCTCCAAACAACTTTAGAACCTCAATTAAACTTTGACCCGCCCGTTTTTTATCTAACAGCAACCAAAATCACTCATCAAAGTTATTAAGAACTCATCATAATCACCAAAACCTTAACTTGTTTCTCTCTGTTCTAAATCGTCAACCTCTAGTTGATTTTCTTTACGAATTACAACTACACCATCTCCTTTATCATACAACATACTTATCAAATAAATTCATTCGATTAATTCCTTCGCTAACTCTCGATCAAACCGGTAGAAGGTCGAACAGAGAAAAGAAAAGAGAATAAGGAAGAAAACGAGAAGAAAGAAGAAGAATAAGAAAGTTAAGAGAAAAGAGATCTGGGTATATCTTCTCGATCGGTTGGGGATAAGACCAACCAAAAATGATAAAGGCACTCTCGCAAATGATATGGGCATCCACAGTCGGTTAATGTTGTACTTCAAATAAATCTGATAAATCTTCTTCACCCAATGTCCGAATGACGCGTGCGAGTAGTCTATTCCGCGTAACTTTTCGAGATGAATCTAACGATAATAGTTTCGTATCTAAATTGTTGTTAGATTAATTTCTATCAATTAACGCTCATCCCTAATTAATCGGGTCAATAACGACTTAGTTTTCTCGAGACTGGTCTAACAGCGTTGACGAGCTTGAGGGTCACTACACTAGCCGTAGGTATGCTTTGCACGAACTTGTAATAACATTTAGGCATGAATACCGTAGCAATGTTGACCGCCTCAATTTACTGTGCTAGGCATGCATGAGATGGTAACTGTCATTCCCTTCTCATGAAAACTTGGATTATAGGGTCTACTTTTTTCCTGGTGTTCCCGTGTGTATGGTTCCCATGGTGAGGCGCACCTCCTTGGAAGGACGCAAATTTCCCTCTATAGGGTACAGCCTTGGCATGAGGTGGTGATGCAGGGTCTGTCAGTCCCTATTTCTTTGGCTATCGTATTATGAATTTGTAACAAATTGGCTTGCGTCCATGATGGATGTCCTGTGTCTGATAAAATAATTTCCATGCACTTTTCGTAATAATTTCTCTTCGTATTGTTCTATTGTAGTTGTTTCGAAGATGGAAGTAACGTGAGAGATTTTTCGTTAGGATGTCATTTGAGAAATGTTCTGCCGTACCGAAAGACGTTGGTAATTCCAAGCCAAACATAGATGATGAGTTCTTTACAAGATCCGCCACAATTCGGAAAAACCAACCCAAGTATGTGTCGATTCTTCTGACTGGTCCGGAAAGTGAAGGAGAGGCCCGGTCGGTTCGCCCAGGAAGCGTAATAAGGTTTTGTCTTCAGAGTAAAGAGTATCATGCTCCTCCTATCGACTTTAAAAATTTTGTGATTCCGTTGCGCCCCTTTGAGAAATGGATACGATTCATGATAAGCCAGGAATGTGTAAAAGCCAGTTTGACCAAGGCGCAGATCATTGATGTTGTTGCGGCTTCCGCAATGCTTCAAATTAGGAAATATATTCTAGGCTTGGTTGCTTTTATTTCCAAATGGTGTCCGGACATCCACACGGCCATATGCAGGTGGGGTGAAATGATTATCTCCTTAGAGAGCGTGGCCGTATTGCTGAACCTTCCCGTAATAGGAAACCTCGATGTCAAATTGTTTGCATATGGAAAAGAAATATGTGCCGCTATGGTTGCAAAATCAAAAGGATTCGTTCAGAAAGAAAATGAGACGAGGTACTTCTATGGATGGTGGATGTCTCAGTGGTTTCCTGATGAGTTGGAGCCGAATCACAAGAATAATACGCTTCATGTTGCGGCGTTCTTGGCTTTTTGGTTATCCAGAGATATTTTTGATGACGGCTCGGGTAAGAAGGAGATAAGACAGGAACTTATCAAGTTTGCCATAAAATTGGAAAAAGGTGTCGTTCTCCCTATTGGAGGCTTGTTTCTTGGTTCTCTGTACACACACTTGGATTAGCTGGTCGCGGATATGTGCGCTTCAAATGGCTATATAAAAGTGGATTCATATATTCATTCCGCCTTTATCCAAGCATGGATGTGGGAGCACTTAGAAAGGTATGCTCCAAAACCGTTGGTCGTACTTTCTGAGTCTTGGGGTGGCTCGAGGATACTGCACTGGTCGAATAGGGGACCAAAGATTGGTTCGAACCTGGTTGTATTTCTTGAAAACTCGCACATGGTTAATTTTCGTTCGTGGGATCCGGTGCATGCCTCTGTAACTCAGATCAGTACCTTTTCTCATGCTTCAAGCATGTCTTTGTCTTATGATAAAGAGGATATGAGTATTGGAGAGATGGTGTTCATGCGAAGATGCACGCCCGGTCACGTGCCGTCTTTCTTTCGTGGATCTTGCAAAGCAGTCTCTTACAATATCGATATAGCGGCTCGGCATATGGGTTTTGACCATGGGGTCCCACTCATTCGTTAACCAGTTGTTCCAGAGGTCCCGTTGCTAACCGTTCTCGATGCTAGTGTTCTTGTGTCGGGTAAAAGTCTTCCTTTTCTGCTTGCGGAACGAAATCCATCAACAACCTCCAAATATAACATATTTTGGCTGGATGAGTTTCTCGTTATCTATGGATTCGTGAATGATGTGGTAGAAAACCGTCGTGGTAAACCTTCTCCTGCGGTTTTAGCGGAGCATCCACTGCTAAGGGATCCTTGTTCAACCAAGCTAAAATCAGTTAGCCCGAAAGCAGATAGTCCCCAAGTGAAGGAGCGAAGATCTAAAAGCTGGGCAAATGGTTTTTAGTTGGGTTCGACATATCTTCCGACTTTTAGTTCTTCTAATATGCGAGTACGTATAAATTTCTTCCTGATTTAGTTGGATTACGTATATCTTCGTCTCATTTTTGAGCGTCTGTCCTTGCGTCTTGGACAGGGTCTCAGCAGTGTGAATTCCTTTACCAAACTTGCAAGTAGTCAGAAGATAGCGTCTCTTGAGACGGAAGGCGGCAATGCTGAACCTACCCATAGTGAAGGGGGATCCTAGAAAAAAGAAAGTTCGGAGTCCAGTGACGGCGAGAATAGTTCTTCTGGAAGCATCATTGAATCTTCCTCCAGTGAGTCCGAATGTGAACCAGTGAGTCTTCCACCTTTTTTTCCCTTGAAATAAAACCAAAAATCTTGATATCCCAGGAGGAAACCGTTCCCGGTGATGGCCTTGAAGTAGAAACCCGCCACAGTGAAGACGTAGCCATACCTTTAATTACGGAAACCGTGCGGGCTAGTGACTTGGACATTGAAGTTCATCATCCTGAAGACGTTGCCACGACTCAAATGGTGGAGAGTACTCCAGGGGCTGTTGGCGCAATTTTAGTTAGGGGTCCCTTGACGGTTGCTGATTCAGTTGCGGGCGTCACCTTCGCTCCTCTATACCTGGTTCCTTATCCGGATCACGTGATGATCAGGGGCTTTAGTGTGCCAGCTAAGTATGCGGCACAATACACTATGATATGGGAAAGATACGGACATATTTCCACGACCAAGAAGATTACTAGTCGATTTGCGTTGGTTAAGCGGGTGGAGGAAGCTTTGTCTTCGATTAACGACATGTGCAACGTGACCGGTCATACTATTTCTGAGGATATAATCTCGAGCTGGAGGTTTCATCATGACATGTGTGTAAACTTCGAATTCAATGTTCCTTGGTTCGTTAAAGGTTTTTCTGCGGTTGAAAAGTTGTTGGTCGAAACAGTTCGAAGGTCCTTCTGCGGATATGGTAAAGAAGCAGGGAGCGGAAGTCAATTTTTTTTCCAGGAAGATGAAGTTGAAAAGGGCGGCTCTCCAAAGCACGATGGAAGATTTTGCTTAGAAGAGAAAGCTATTGTTGAAAAACTTTCCTTGAATGCATTTCTGTCTTCTGAACTTCTTATTTTTAGTTTTTTTTTTAAAGGCAAATGAAACGCCTAGTTTATGGTTTTGATTTATTGGATTTCTTGGGTTGAAAGAAAAATGTTACCTTGAGGGTTTTGGATTATTCTTTTGGGAATGATGTTTCCTTGGTTACTATTGCAAGGGACGTAAACATCCCAAAAAGACCACAGAACCATGTGTTGGTAGATGCCATGGGGTGAAACATAACATGGCTATCGGCTTTATCATTCCCATGAAAATTTTAAATAACAAACCATGTATCTTGTCTAGGTAAGATGACGATCCCTGAGAGGATCGCCTGCTTCTACCTTCTTGATGTCTTGGTCGAAGCATGAGATCGACGGTCGAAAATTGACATTTTAACCGAAAGATCAATCTCCTACTGTGGTCACCAATTGTTTGAGGGTGAAAACGGTTTATGCTGATTTTGGTAATTTCGGGTGTGTGGGTGAGAAACAAATTTAAACCTTAAATAATGTACTGCAAGGGAGTACTTTAGATTCGAGAGATCAATCTGTACAAATCCATCCTTAACCAAGAAATGGCCGTTCCAGACTTGTTTCGGTCACAAAGTGAATGAGAAGGGTTGGTTTTGGGGAGGGAACCGAAGAAAGTGTTGAGACCAGAATAGTTGATTTTGGAAGAGTAGTTGTTTTACGACTTGTATCAGAAAGTGGGAGGCTAATAGATGGATAGCTAGAAAATGTTTTATGAGTGTTGTATGTTCCTGACCTGAACTTGTTGTTCGGTGGAAATAGGTAATGACTATTTATATAAGTCGAAGTGAAACGTACTCTGGTCTTATTTAAGAAATGGAAAACGGGTGAGTAAATGGGAGGAGGTGGTAACCGGTAACGCCTGGAATTGATGTTCTATAAAAGAAAGTGTTTCACCATTACTCCCTGTATTTACTAACCGCCTTATCCTTACGACACTTTCTTATAACGGGCGTAGTGTACGCCGCACGCTGTAGACCGCCAAACCAATACCCAATGAGCATCCCCCAGTTTGTGACATGCGTTGATGTCTCGAGTGTTTTCGTGGAAAATATGTATCACGTTGTTGTTGTCTGGAAAGTTGAGATTGGGAGACTTGCAGGCTCGATGGTGACCTTCGACGGTCGAGATTTTGCATCTTAAGAGGAAAGGTAGCCGTTGATTATTGCAACCATTCATTTGGTTTCCAGTGGCATGAAAGCATGACCAGTATGACTTTGATATGACCTAGTTTAGGCGCGGCCAAAAGTTAGGGTTTTGGCTTTGTTTAGGCGCGACCAAACTAGGTCCAAAGGTTTCCATGCGTTAGCTGGTAACCTTGGATGGCTAAGATCTTCACCTTAGATGGAAAAGTGGTTGTTGATTATTATAGGCCTTCGTTTTGGTAGTCGCATATGGAAGGACGGTATGGCATGACCCGGCAAGGTGGTTGGCATGCCCTTAACACATGTGGCACGACATGCCTTGGCGTGGTTTGGCATGGCCAAAACTAGGGTTTCGGTCCAAGGGTTACCATACGTTGTTTGGCGACCTTGGACGACTAGGATTTGCATCTAGGATGGAAGGGTGGATGTTGATCGTCGCATGCCTTCATTTTGGCATCCATCGGCATGTAGCGGGGCCGGAATGGCTTTGACATGGAGACATGACCAAGCTAGGATTTTGGCGTGGCTAGGATGGGATTTTGGCGTGACCAGGCTAGGATTTTGGCGTGGCCTGACTAGGATTTGGGCGTGGCCATGCTAGGATTTTGGCGTGACCAGGATAGGATTTTGGCATGGTTTAGGCGCAGCCAAAATCTAGGGTGTTGGCATAGTTTGGCCGCGACCACATGTGGCGTGGTTTACCGTGCCTTAGCTGACGACCTTGGACGGCTAAGATATGCATCTCAGGTGGAATGGTGGTCGTTGATTGTCGCACGCCTTCGTTTGGTATCCAGCGGCATGAAATCATGGCCGGCATGACTTTAACGTGGAGTGAAGCAACTGGCGGTATGCGGCTTGGAAGGGAAACACTTATAGCTTAGAAGGGAAGCGCTTACAGCTTTGTCTAAATTAGGGTTTGGTATGCCGAAACCCTAATTAGCGCCCTTTACTAGAATAAACTTAGAATTATCATACGTACTGATGGCCCTCCCATCTATTCTGTACGGAAAAGAATTTCTTATCTCCCCTCGAGGGAATATTTAGGTTTTGAGCTCGTTCGGGAGGTGAAAATAGCCCGAAAGTAAAACTAAGGAGGAATTCAAGAGGGATGTTGGTAGCCAGCGGCATGGTCGGCATGGCTTTGGCATGGCCAAAACTAGGGTTTTGAGCCAAATATTACCATGTGTTGTTTGGCGACCTTGGATGGCTAGGATTTGCATCTAGGATGGAAGGGTGGCCGTTGATCGTCGCACGCCTTCATTTTGGTAGACGCATATGGAAGGCCGGCATGGTATGGTGCAGATGACCTGTCATAGTGGGGCCAAGGGTATGGAATAGACGGCTTGGCATGGTAGGGCCTAGGCAAGGTGCGGTTGGCTTGGCATGGTGGGGCCAAGGGTTTGGCATTCCATTGGTGCATGGTGCGACTAACATGCTTGGGGCCAAGGTAAAGTGCGGTTGGCTTGGCATGGTGGGGCCGAGGGTTTGGCATGCATTGGCGCATGGTGGGGCTATCATGGTTAGCATGCCTTGGCGTGGTAGACGTGGCTGGCATGGTTTACCATTGGCACAGTGGTGCGGCTGGCATTTTTGGATTGCCTTGGCGTGGAGACGTGGCTGGCATGGTTTGCCATAGGCATAGTGGTGCGAATGGCATGGTTGGCATGCCTTGGCGCGGTAACTTGAGGATTAGGGTTTGACATGGATTATGTCAATCGATGTTAAGAGTTCTCCCATGGAACATGCATGATTCATGTAATAAAAAAACGGTACCCCAGTGTCGATGGTGGATTTTAGATAAGGGGTAAAATCGTAAAATCCCATGACCTAGTGTTACCAGCAACACATTAACTAAGATCATTTAATTCAGGTGTCAATAATTAATGGGGGTATTTTTTCAAAATAATATATTAGGGTTTTCGACACAAAACCCTAATTCCAAAACCAAGCCGAATACTGCGCGCCATGGCAACGACGCCGAAACCAAGCCGCATACTGCGCACCATTGCAACGATGCCAAAACCAAGCCGCATACTGCGCACCGTGGCAACGACGCTAAAACCAAGCCGCATACTGCGCACCATAGCAACGGCGCCAAAACCAAGCCGCATACTGCGCACCATGGCAACGACGCCAAAACCAAGCCGCATACTGCGCACCATGGCAACGACGCCAAAACCAAGCCGCATACTGTGCACCATGACAACGACACCAAAACCAAGCCGCATACGGTGCACCATGGCAACGACGCCAAAACCAAACCACATACTGCACCCACAGGCAACCATGCCAAACTAAGCCGCTATACCATTTGGCACATGCCAAAAATAGCGCTTTAGGCTTGCAAACCGTGCAACTAGGTCAACTTGGCCGTGCGTGCCATTGGCACATGCCAACACGTACCACTTGCCAATTTCTAATCCGCTATACCATTTGGCACATGCCAAAAATAGCGCCCTAGGCTTGCAAACCGTGCAACTAGGTCAACTTGGCCGTGCGTGCCATTGGCACATGGCAACACTCACCACTAGCCAATTTCTAAGCCGCTATACCATTTGGCACATGCCAAAAATAGCGCCCTAGGCTTGCAAACCGTGCAACTAGGTCAACATGGCCGTGCGTGCCATTGGAACATGCCAACACGCACCACTATCCAATTTCTAAGCCGCTATGCCATTTCGCACATGCAAAAAATAGCGCCCTAGGCTTGCAAACCTTGCAACTAGGTCAACTTGGCCGTGCGTGCCATTGGCACATGCCAACACGCACCACTAGCCAATTTCTAAGCCGCTATACCATTTGGTACATGCCAAAAATAGCGCCCTAGGCTTGCAAACCGTGCAACTAGGTCAACTTGGATGTGTGTGCCATAGACAATTTCTATTTTCAGGCCCCTATGCCCAGCTAGCGCCCATGACTTGGACCAATAGCCGTGCGTGCCATTGGCACATGCCAACACGCATCACTAGCCAATTTCTATTTTTAAGCCGCTATACCGTTGTAGCGCCCGCGACTTGGCTAAAGTGGTTGTGCGTGCCATTGCCACATGCCAACACACAACCACTAGCCAATTCTCATTCCAAAGCCGCTATACCATTGTATCGCCCGCGACTTGGCCAAAGTGGCCATGCATGCCATTGGCACATTCCAACATGCAACCACTAGCCACTTTTATCCCCAACTTGCTAGCCAATTTCCAAGGCATTCTGCACATGCCACACATGCTCCACTAGCGACTTTGGCATTGCCATTCGCACTCAAAGTGCAACTAGCGGCCAAGGAATTCCGCACATTCCATTGGCACATGCCAAATTCTCCACCAAGCGACTTTGGCATTGCCATCCGCACTCAAATTACAACTTGCGGTCGAGACATCCCGCACATGCTATTGGCACATGCCGCAACTCATCACTAGCAACTTTGGCATTGCCACTTGCCCCCAACTCTCGAGACATCAACACAAACTTGGGGATGCTTTCTTGGGGTTTTAGTTTGGCGGTCACAGCGTGAAGCGTACACTACGCTCGCAATAAAGAAAGGCGTGCAAGGAATGAATACGGTCAATTATATAAGGAAATTTATGGTGAAAACGTTTTTCACCATAAAGCCAACGGTTTCCACCTCCTCTATTTTAATTGACACATTTACTCAATTCCTTAATGAGGTCAGGGTACGTTCAATCTCACTTGTATAAATAGGTTTCACCTATTCTTGAAAAACACACAAGTCTTGGTCAGGAAAAATACAACACTATCAGATAGCAACTTTGCAAGATCTCTCAAAATCTTCCATCACTAGCAAGCTTCCGCAAGCTTCTATACTTCTGATACAAGTCGAGATACTACCTAGCCAGAACTCTCTGGCCTCATCACCCTTCTTCTCTATCCTCCCCAAATGAACCCTTCTCCTACACTTTGTGACCGAACCAAATATGGAACTGCCATCTTCTTGGTTTAGGCCAGAGTTGTACAGATTGATATCTCGAATCAAAAGTGCTCACGTGCAACACATTTGTTTAAGGGTTTAAACCAGTCTCTCCACCATCGAATTTACCAAATTTGGCAGAGGCGATTTTCTCTCATAAATAATTGGCGACCACAGCGGGAGTTTCATTCTCTTGGTAGAAGGCAATTTACTACATAAACCAAGGCAGACGGACAATATTTCACTACCCTCCTGGTAGCAATATGGCCGTACGTCTTCCATATCGTTATATAAAGAGTCACGAACTATTTTCGCACCAGGAAACCACCGAAGTTCCGGTAATTGGAAGAGAGGAACCTCATGCGAGTCCCAAATGACAAACCCGCGTAGGGGTATTCGTGACAAGAAATCCCTAAATCAGCATTCTCCAAATCTGCAGCAACCAACGAAGTCAGGTTTGGAGGTAGGGGAGCAACTAGATCATCTTTGTCGATAATAGTAACACATGCTCCAACGGGATATCGCTGTACAGAAAAAGAATTTCTCATTCACCAATAAACAAACGATGAAGTAAACACTGATCAGCAGAAGAAAAGGGAACATACATGTATGATCTTCTTGACCCGCATAACTCCAGTTGGGATGCTTTCGCAAGAGTCGGATCTTACGTCTTTACCCGGAGAATCTGGACGATTGGAGGACGATTCGTCTCTGGGCGACATAACAAAGAAGGAAAAGAGCTCAATAAGAAGAACCTTTTATCAAAAGGGAGATGGTGTAGTTATGCTGAAAATGAATGCAGAATCCTAAAAAAGGAAAAGAAGTAATGAGGAGCATAACGCTTTTGGATTTTTAGCATGAATGGTTCCCTAATTAAAAGCCGTGTGTGAAGAAAAGTCAAAACTGCTTCCCAACTTTCCGCTGGTCCCACCAATCGCGCCGAACTGTCAATGCCGCCCAAGCTGCACCAGCAATCACGTCCATTTTCCCCCGGCCCCACCAACTAGCACGCCAGCCTTTCAAGTCGCACTAGCTATCACGTCCATCGCCCCCGCCAGCACGTTTAGTTTCTCAACTCGCGCCAGCAGCTCAATGCTTCCCAGCCGTCCATTTCCGCCAAATTGTGCCAACCTCCCGCTCCATGCAAAGCTTCCAAGGACAAGGATTCTGAATCCAGTTCGCATCTCAGAAAAAAGCTCAGATAAATCTCCCGTTTCTCTTTCAGATCTTGTCTTGGCACCATCTTATGCTTACCTCGCAACAAAGCTCCTGTTCTGAGCTAAGCAGGGGACTTAATGTCGATGGTGGATTTTAGATAAGGGGTAAAATCGTAAAACCCCATGACCTAGTGTTACCAGTAGCAAATTAACTAAGAGCATTTAATTCAGGTGTCAATAATTAATGGGGGTATTTTTTCAAAATACCAGATTAGGGTTTTCGACATAGAACCCTAATTCCAAAACCAAGCCGCATACTGCGCACCATGGCAACGACACCAAAACCAATCCGCATACTGTGCACCATGGCAACAACGCCAAAACCAAGCCGCATACTGCGCACCATGGAAACGACGCCAAAACCAAGCCGCATACTGCGCACCATGGAAACGATGCCAAAACCAAGCCGCATACTGCGCACCATGGAAACGACGCCAAAACCAAGCCGCATCCTGCGCACCATGGAAACGATGCCAAAACTAAGCCGCATACTGCACACCATGGAAACGACACCAAAACCAAGCCTCACACTGCGCACCATGACAACGACACCAAAACCAAGCCGTATACTGCGCACCGTGGAAACGACGCCAAAACCAAAACACATACTGCACCCACAGGAAAACATGCCAAACTAAGCCGCTATACCATTTGGCACATGCCAAAATTAGTGCCCCGGGCTTACAAACTGTGCAACTAGGTCAACTTGGCCGTGCGTGCCATTGGCACATGCCAACACGCACCACTGTCCAATTTCTAAGCCGCTATACAATTTGGCACATGCCAAAAATAGCGCCCTAGGCTTGCCAACCGTGCAACTAGGTCAACTTGGCCGTCTGTGCCATTGGCACATGCCAACACGCACCACTAGCCAATTTCTAAGCCGCTATACCATTTGGCACATGCCAAAAATAGCGCCCTAGGCTTGAAAACCGTGCAACTAGGTCAACTTGGCCGTGCGTTCCATTGGCACATGCTAGCACGCACCACTAGCCAATTTCTAAGCCGCTATGCCATTTGGCACATGCAAAAAATAGAGCCCTAGTCTTGCAAACCATGAAACTAGGTCAACTTGGCCATGCGTGCCACTGGCACATGCCAACACGCACCACTAGCCAATTTCTAAGCCGCTATACCATTTGGCACATGCCAAAAATAGTGCCCTAGGCTTGAAAACCGTGCAACTAGGTCAACTTGGCCGTGTGTGCCATTGGCACATGCCAACATGCACCACTAGCTAATTTCTAAGCCGCTATACCATTTGGCATATGCCAAAAATAGCGCCCTAGGCTTGCAAACCGTGCAACTAGGTAAACTTGGCCATGCATGCCATTGGTACATGCCAACACGCACCACTAGCCAATTTATAATCCGCTATACCATTTGGCACATGCCAAAAATAGCGCCCTAGGCTTGCAAACCGTGCAACTAGGTCAACTTGGTCGTGCGTGCCATTGGCACATGCCAACACGCACCACTATCCAATTTCTAAGCTGCTATACCATTTGGCACATACCAAAAATAACTCCCTAGGCTTGCAAAACCGTGCAACTAGGTCAACTTGGCCGTGCGTGCCGTTGGCACATGACAACACGCATCATTAGCTAATTTCTATTTTCAAGCCATTATGCCCAAATAGCGCCCATGACTTGCCCCAATAGCCGTGCGTGCCATTGGCACATGCCAACACGCATCACTAGCCAATTTCTATTTTCAAGCCGTTATACCATTGTAGCGCCCGCGACTTGGCCTAAGTGGTCGTGCGTGCCATTGGCACATGCCAACACACAACCACTAGCCAATTCCCATTCCAAAGCCGCTATACCATTGTAGCGCCCGCGACTTGGCCAAATGGCCGTGCATGCCATTGGCACATGCCAACACGCAACCACTAGCCACTTTTATCCCCAACCTGTTAGCCAATTTCCAAGGCATTCTGCACATGCCATTGGCACATGCTACACATGCTCCACTAGCGACTTTGGCATTGCCATTCGTACTCAAAATGCAACTCGCGGCCAAGGCATTCCGCACATGCCAAATGCTCCACTAAGAGACTTTAGCATTGCCATCCGCACTCAAAGTACAACTTGCGGTCGAGACATCCTGCACATGCCATTGGAACATGACGCAACGCTTCACTAGAAACTTTGGCATTGCCACTTGCGCCCAACTCTCAAGACATCAACACAAACTGGGGGATGATTTCTTGGGGTTTTGGTTTGGCGGTCACAGCGTGCAGCGTACACTACACTCGTAATAAATCAAGGCGTGCAAGGAATGAATACAGTCAATTAAATAAGGAAATTTATGGTGAAAGCGTTTTTCACCATAAAGCCAACGGTTTCCACCTCCTCTATTTTAATTGACACATTTACTCAATTCCTTAATGAGTCCCGGTTACGTTCAATCTCACTTGTATAAATAGGTTTCACCTATTCTGCCAAAACACACAAGTCTTGGTCAGGCAAAATACAACACTATCAGATAGAAACTTTGAAAGCTCTCTCAAAAGCTTCCATCACTAGCAAGCTTTCGCAAGCTTCTGCACTTCTGATACAAGTCGAGATACTACCTAGCCAGAACTCTCTGGCCTCATCACCCTTCTTCGCTATCCTCCCAAAATCAACCCTTCTCATCCACTTTGTGACCGAAGCAAATCTGGAACGACCATCTTCTTGGTTTAGGCCAGAGTTGTACAGATTGATATCTCGAATCAAAAGTGCTCACGTGCATCACATTTGTTTAAGGGTTTAAACCAGTCTCTCCACCATCGAATTTTCCAAATTCGGCAGAGGCGATTTTCTCCCATAAACACCCGGTAATTCTTGCATAGGCATACTGATTGATTCAATAAATGCGCTAATGGTCATAGTGACATCATGTCACTTGTACCGTTTTATGATTTTAACCCAAAGATAAAAACCACCATCAACACTTACCTAAACTTTGTGAGTTTGACCAGTGTCGTTGTAACATAACCTAATGCAAATAGTTTGGATAAATGGTCAATACAATGATAAATACGTAACCTAGATTAAAATTTTCTATCAGCATCACTCCTGCATCTCTATAAATGAATGAATGAAGCAACTTGAAAATTTCTTTCTTTACTATCTTCCTACTCTAGGTAATTTCAGTCATCTCCTCCGACCAGATTCATGCGAAGTCCGGCAAGCTCAGATTTTCTCATAGGAACAGATCTGAGTTTTGTTTTTTTACTAGCTTTATAGATTTAGGTTTAGTTTCTTTATTTTGTCTTTTTATTCTCTTCATTTCAAGTTTTTGCTATTTTATGATTAGTTTTAGTGGTTTCCTAAAAGGATTCAGGCTTCTTAATGGTTTCTCTTTATCTCCTTGCATCTTCATGGTGATTGTTTGTAAGGTTTAAGACGATTTTACAAGTGATTTTGTGTTGATTAAAATTATCCGCAAGACGAAGAACTAGGGTTTGGAAAATTGATATCAATCACAAGATTTTGGGGAAATTACTCCTTCAGGGAGCATATCTTCTTAAGAAAATAAGTTTATTAAAATGGTTAGAGAGTACTCCTAACATTCGTTTGTATCATCGGTATTCTTTAAATAGTCAATCTGGATGCTTCAACGTTCTCTGATTTTTCTCTTATCGGTTTGTTTGTTTTGCATCTATTGTTGTATTTTGATTTTTAATTAAGGGTTTTCCCCTTTGTAATCTTCGTTTATTATGAATTAATGAAATTTGAGGTTTGCTAGCAAAAAAAACTAAAATAAATAAATAAATGTATGAAGGAAGGAAGGAAGGAAGAATTGGAAATTTCGAAATAATTTGTAAAAGAATTCGTGTCCATTCTTAACGCTATATATCGGCAAACCAAAAGTGGTGCGAACCACGAAGATTTGGTAAGTTTTATTAAATTTTTTAGTTTTTCCATATAGTTTGTGATAATATAAATAAACCTAATGTTTGTTATATAATTTTTTAGACAAAAGATGGTCGCCTTCAATTTCAGGAACAAAGAGGACGACCATTCAAGTATGATGCATGTTATGAATTGTTTCGAGAAAAGGTCTCTAGATATAATTATGAACTGACTTTCAGCCAAAACAGTGAGTTGTTTGAATCTCATCGTAACTTTGTATCACTCGAAGATGGTAATGAAGTTCTTCCCAATGGAGAAACTCGTTGGAAATAGAAGGAAAATGCACATCCGATAGGAACAAAGAAAGCCAAAAAACTAGCAAGACAGAAGAAGGAACGTGAGCAAGGTATATATAGAGAAGATGATGAGGGGACATCTTCGATTAAGATGGAAGAAGATAAGGTCTATCAACAAAGTTCTAGTATTTTGGAGTATCTTAAGGAAACACGAACAAGGAAGGAAAAAATGAGAATGGAACAAGCATGCCAATACCAAAATTTTTGGGGGTGTACTCAACAACCGAGTTATCAAATGGAAGATGTAATAAATATGCAAATGCTTCAACAACAGACTAATCAAATGCATGGACAACAAATGCATTTGGATCAAGACAATACAATAATGTTGATGGACCTTAGTCGTTTAGCTCCCAACGAAAAAAAATATTATCAACACAAGAAAAAGGAGATTTTGACGGGGAAGGGTATAATCAGCGTTGAAGATTCAGAAGATGAAGATGTAATCCAACTCTAATTGTTTTATCTTTCATTGTGTTTAGTTTTTTAATTTATAGTAAATGTTTAAATTAAAAGTGTTGTCTTAAATTTGTAGTTGGTATTGTTGTTAATTAACTTAATTTTAAATGTGTTGTAATCACTCAATATTCAAATCCAAATTTAAATAAATAACTTCATTTTATCACTTCATTAAACTAATGTTGACAATAAAACTTTAAATAGATAGTAGAATAGATGATTCGATAGGTATGCACACATTAATTTTCCCTGGTATCAGATTCAACAATCAAGGCCGCTTCGAAATGATAAAACGATTCTTTTCTCCAAGCTATATACGCATCTTGTGCAGCAAACCGGTCACCTCTGTACCTATTGAGAAATTCATTATAATTGATGCATAATTTCCTAACCTGATTTGTCCTTGAAAAAATGTAGGATGGTTCATAAATAAAGCGTGGTTTCTTTCCCGTCTCTTTAACGAAAGAACCCCAACCAACATTAGTCCAGAAGATTTTATGATCTTTAGGATCTTCGGGAAAATTATCCTTCAAAAGGTAAAAGTTTCTAATCCATTCAGTCTCTTCTTCAACATCCTTTAACCTTTCCATGAGTTGGGATTGTTGTTGACCTCGTTCTTTTGCCATGCGTTTTTCTTCGTATTCCTTGCGTTTATGTTGGTATTCATTCAAACAACCAGATGAAACTTTGGTTTGTTTTGTGGACTTTCCTTTGCTTAACACTTCATCCAACACCTGTGTTAATTTGGTAGGTGATGAAGACGTCGTTGCGTTCGCAGTAGCTTGATGACCTCTTTTGCATATCTCCTTTTCTATTGCAGCAATTGATGTAGTGGGTCGCTTGCATCTTCTAATTATGTCTTCGACTGAGTTGGTAGTTGCGGATTGATTTTCCATTGAATAGATGTTTATCTTTGTTTTCCTCCTCCAAGATTAATGTTGCAAAGAATATATGTAGATTGATGTTGCTAATAAGAATCGGTTATCTTTCTTATATAGGATTCCTTCCCAACGGCTTTATTTATAACAACTCGTGCCCAACGTAGTCAATATCGGTTGTACAGGCCGATATTACAAGTTTTTATCGGGTATAGGAAAATACCTATACGATATCGAAAATATCGGTGATACAAAGATGAAACGATAAAAACGTTCGTACAGGCCGGTATAGGCCGATATATCGGTTTTACCTATACACCGATAATATCGGTTCTAATATCATCTTTGGTTAAGATGAAACCTATGAAGGGAAAATTAGGAATTCCAGTATCATTTGTGGTAAAAATGAATTCTATAAAGGGAAAACTAGGGACCATCAAGTATAATCAATTATCAAAATCACCACCAAATAAAATGAATAAGTTTTTCGAGAAACATGCATCTAGTTTTTATATACAAGTACAACGTCAATTAGAGAATGTAAAAAACCCTAATATATTTAAGATATAAAATCAACGAATATACGTAGGATATAAGATGGACACCATATATACTCGAGAAGGAATTTGGGTATTGCTGTGGATGGCAGAAGATAGTGGAGAATTTGAGCGGTTGTTATTGACTACATAGTTGTATTTGTGATTGTTTCGATTATAAAGAAAGGATAATAAGAAAGATTTTACCGGCAAAATTTGACAACAGTCACAACGCGTAAGATTTTTCCATCTTATGATTTAGAAATTTGATATAGGTGTATGATTCTTATTATTTTTCTAAGGTCTTACAAATATTTGAAAATTTGATTTTAATGATGTACCACCGATAAAAACCGGTAATATCTTTTGTATAGGTGTATCGGACCCGGCCGATACGAGACCGGTACGCGATATTAACTACCTTGCTCGTGCCCAGGGGCTCTTTTTACCAACGAATCTATTTTCCAACGGCCATATTTCGCAACGAATAGATTTCCCAACGACTCAATTTGTTCATATAAATACTGAACATTTATTTGTTCTTACCATCAACAATCTTAATACATTCTTACATATAAACAACCTAAATAATGTATTCCAACAGTTTTAGTAGAAATGGAAAAAAAATAGTATGTGTGGAAGCAAAAGAGGTTTGTCCATGTTGTTTCATGGATACACATAGTTTTCTTCAATGCCCATGGCTATATACAAAATGTCCAAAAACAGGTTACACCGGCACTAGGAAGGTAAAAGAGTCGATACCAGAGAAGATAAGGTATTTGGAATGTGAGTATGCTAAATGTTCGGGAGAAGCACAATGTTTGGAGGATGCAATGAAAGATGCAATCAAACAAGAAAAAGTTGAAGAACTCTGCAACAACTTAAAACTAAAAGGTAAGGTGGAGTTTGAATGCACCAATGGGATTCCGTGTGAAACTGATGGTTGTTATTTCTTTATGGAAATGCACCGTTCAGTTACAAAAAAAACATATGGAAAACGTTACTGGAGATTCCTTGAGTGTGGAACGGTGGCATGGGCTGAATAAGCGTTGTCTTAGTTGAATCGAATATCAATTGATGTAATGTGAAATTTTATAATTAGTATGTGTGAGTTTTTTAATGTCCTGAACATTTAGCAATATGTGTCTACAATAAATAATAATAATAACTTTGTTATTCAGTTTAATGATTACATTAAGCACGTTCAACCAGCATTTAAACCAATAGGCGACCCAATTGGACGAGATATATACCCACAAAACCTATCTTCATTTTAATTATTTACTCTTCATCTGATGATTCAGCTGATGAATCTTCAAAGGGGAATGGATCATACTCTGAGAAGTTGTTTTTCAAAATGACATAGGAGTTAAAAAAATCTAAAAGGTTTCCCTTTTTTTTTTTTGTAACTTTCCAAAGCATGTTCCTCCTACAACAAAATAAAACAATATCAATTTACAGTTAAATAATTCAACAATTCAGTACACATACTCAAAATATTGTTTGATGGGTAACCGGTAAGTTTCTTACGATTTCCTAAGGTACTGCAGTCCTCCATAAATATAACGATCTCTTTGTTGTTATATATACTTCGCTCACACTACACCAAATTTAGCAATTAGCAACGGTAACTGGCAGTTGCAAAACGGGGTCGCAATAGTTTAACTCTATTACGAAAGTCGATGTTGCAATTTTTCGCAACGGCTTCATTGTTGTTGCGAACTTTTAGTCGCAACAGTTTAGAACTGTTGCAACGTCGAAAGTTCGCAACTTTCTTAAATTGTTGCGAATCGGAAGGACGCAACTGTTTTAAGTTGTTTCGAACTGAAATATTGCAACAGTTTGCAGCAGTTGCAAATTTTTTGCAACCTCAAAAAAATAGTGGTTTTGACTGGTCAAAACCAGATCAAAATTAGAGTTCCCAGTAACAAAATCAAGTCACCCCAGTTAAATTAGTAATCAAATTAATCCAAAAAAAAGTATTATTTCTTAATGTTAATTCACCATAATATACCATGATGACCTCCATACACACAAAAAGTAAGAAACACATCATCAAGTATAGATAGAAACATTTATGAAGTCCCAATAACATACAAATTCTGTGTGTAGTATCAAAAGAATGGCATATAATAAAATTATGAACATAGAGAAGAACCTTGAACTTTTCCAAAGAGATTTGTTAAATTTCTTTCCTAGTCTCTGACATCAAGCATGTGAGACAACTCATTTATCAAAGTTTATCCTTAGCTTTCTTTAGGTGCACCCTGCAAAACATTGAGATGATAAAACTCAGTACTAATTCACCCTGCACATGCCAAATAGAGGCAATGTCTCTCATTGGTATCTGATGTAAACCAAATAGGCTACACTTTTAACCAGATCTAACAATGTCATATATTGCATTTAAAGAAATGAAATTCCAAACTGACACACAGCAGGGAGAGCATACTGGGAAAACTTAGAAGGAATAAAAGAGTGAGCTCCAGTAAATAATTTTTTTTTATTTCTTTGAGAAAGAAAACAAAGCAAAAGTAGTGAATTCACATACCTGTGCCAAGAATCCATCGAAGGATAACCCTCCTAATGCAGTCTTCTCTGCAAATCCTCATATGGAGCTTCACTCCAAGGACTGTAATTCCAAAATATAACAAGTAAAATTAAGTTTCATATGAGAGTGGTCATAATAAGAATATTCTCAGAAGCACAGTCAAATAAAGATTGATTCATAAAATATATTTCAAATTAATTTGTCCTGTTTTCTTTGCTTGTTTCTTTTGTTCATGTGCACATGCGCAGTTATGAAAATTTATTAAGAAAACGCCTAAAGAGTGAAGGCACCAACTACATATGAAGGAATATAAAATATCTTCTCGATGCTCGAGTGACATGAAGGTTGTGCAGTTCATAAGGCATGCCAACTAGCCTCCATTTAGCTTACGTATATATTGACTCAAAATTTGTGTTTCATTTTAAAGGGAGATTTGTACCTAGGTGGTGGGCACTGGGTAGTGTCAGACTTCATCATCAAAAAATGCCCTCTTCTTTCCCCGTATCTAGATCTCTTAATCCTATCTGATGGCGAGTATTTCTTCTTTCACCTCACAAAATAAAAAGTAATAATAAAAGAATGCTTGTTCACCAGGAAACAAGGAAGGGATGGCACTGCAAAGTGCAACCACGCGCTTACCCATTTCGAGGTTTTGGGTAGACCAGAACCCCCAAATCGGTGGATTTTACCCAACCCAATCCACATTTAAGCGGGTGGACACCGACCCGATCCGTCTCTTGACTTCTTGACTTAATGGATGAGGGTAAGAAAACGTTTTTTTCAAGACTAAGATAACATGGTAGTTCAAAAAATCTTCTCTTAATACTTCTATACTTTTACGTTGTCCACGTACTTACAACAATTCCCATTCCTCTATACAAAAACACAGACGCAAACACTTTTTAACGTTTAACATCATAATCTACCCAAACATTAACACCAATTATAAATCAAACAGTAGACTCACAAAGATCCATAAATATAATGGTGTTTATAGCAAGGATTATTATAGTTGAGCGATAGGATCAAGTAAGGATATTCCAAGCATTAACTTGGTCACATTTTTTTTAAGAGTTCGCATTTATTAGAGAAGAGTGGCTCGATCTAGAAGAGTGGATATACATGCTCATAATTTGAAACTCATCAACATTACCAAATACTCATCAGCACTACTAAACAAAAACTCACTATTAGAGCATCAAACATCTTGCTAATTAACTAAAATTAGTCGTCTAAATTTCTTACGGGCTAAATATCCTAAGCATGACAGTCACGCATTATACCTTCCACTGTTTGTTTCTCCATATAGATTACATTCAGTAACATATTTGTCAGTATACGACATGTTTGTAACTAAAATTTATGTTTAGTGAAATCCCAAATAAAAACTTTTTAAGTAACTCAAGAATTGACATTTGTTAATACTCCTATACACCCCGAATAATGGAGCTTAGAAATAACAAAGCAGATGTAAGCAACCTACAGGTAGTTACTAACAAAGAAATGTAATCCTTCAAAAATAAAGGCAAGAAATGAATGTTTTGAAAGTTACTTCATCAGGTCGTAATGCGGTAAAATAAATAAGAAAAATAGCTAGTTTTAAAATATCACCTTTCTGGCGAAGTTGAAAAGAGATCATCAAGTTCAGCAGGTCGTAATGTTCCATTCTAGCGGGAAGAAGCCATATTGAGTTAGCATTTCAAGAAATAACTGAGCAGTAGCATGTAAGTTTCGAAAGCTAGATATAAATATGCAGTAATGCATCATACAGTAGATTCAAATATGCAGTAATGCATAGCACATCTGATTGATTCCTTCACTTGTTGATGTAAAACAAAAATCTAGTAAAATAGAATTGAAAAACTACCTTTTCACGCGATTATACTGCGAGTCATAGTCAAGAACTCGTTCCAAGTGTAGCGCCTAAGTTCTTGTTTCTCCTCCTCTGGAAGATCAAAGTTAGGTGGTCTACCACACATAAAGTCCCCCCCTTCATAGGTCAAACATGAATATAATTTAATTAGGATTTAGCCAATTGCATAATTCTTAAAATTTTATCAAGCCAGTAAATCAAGTATGTCCCATGTTCTGAGAAGTTTTTCGCCGGTGCAGCTTTCTAAGTTTTATACCTTGGAATAGAAATTAATAATGTTTTGGTAGTGGAAAGATTATAGAATATTGAAAGTCATAGGATTTTACAATGGTTTGTGCAAAACTTCTTTTTGGTTATGCTAAAAACATGTAGGAGAGTCGTAAATGGTACTTTGACAACCATTAGACGTACTATAACCTAGTGTTAGTTGAAATGACACATGGAAGTAATTAATCCGAAAATGGAGTATGTGATATAAATCATATTTTTGTGACACAAACGTGGGAATCTCACCTATCAAAAACTCCCATGTTCAACAACAGCTTTAGCCTTGCTCCCATATGATTGACGATGACTGAACTTGCTTAAGCAAGACACTTTTCCTGCAAAGAATCCAACTTAAGAATCAAACCCCACTTTATTCATGTAATCAAAAACTATATTATATTTTACAAATTGCATACCTGGCCAACCGAAAGGAAACCAGCAACATCAATAACTATTCTTAAATCTTTCGGAAGCAATTTTGGCTTACTAACATCACTTGATGCCGCCTCAGGAAAATCTTTAACAATTTTCCTTACAATCATTCTAAAATCAACACAACTCTAGAACATGAGTTTAAAAGTGAGAAAACAAAAGATTGAGAACATAAAGCAAACAAAAATCTAGGGTGTGAGCAGAACCAAAAAGGCACAATCTTTTCCAAATAGAAATCAATCATGGAATTGCAATATATCAAGTAATATCAAACAACCCTAATACACGACTTAAAGACACAAAACTGGGATCCAATATATAGGGTATGGAATTGTAGAATTACATGCCGACTTCAGCTCTGAACTTAGTCCAAGATCCCACATCACTACATCTTCATTCGCTGAAACCTCCAAAATAGTTTCATGTTAGATGATACCTGGAAAGTACCAAACCAAATGCAAAACAAAATAAGAGGTAATCAGACCTTAGATTCACTGATGCAAGAAATAGATCGTTGCTCACAGGTGATTCTAGTTTCCTGGAAGAGCAATACAACAAGTCAGCAGGCATATCAAAGTCCATTAACAAAAATTGAAAAGAAAGGAGAAAAATAAAAACCCATACCAAAATTGAATGTCTACTAATAACATAAGCAATTAAAATCAATCAAAAGTACCCAAATCTACGAATTTAAACTCCAAATACGAAAAAATGTTAAACTGAGTAAGCCCTAATTAGAGAAATTGAAGTCGGAGTAAGTAATAACATTTCTATACCTTATAAGTTATTTCACATGAAGTTGTTGAAGCGGTTCGTTCAAAACCCTTTTCAACACCAACCAAACTGGAAAACAAAATATCAATTTATTGATTATCAAAAACCCTATAACCCAAATCTAAGAATCAAAACAGAAATTGAAAAACCCATATGTAAGTCTTTCCATTATAGCAAACTAACCCCGCGAAATAGAGAAATCTTTCTAAGAACCTAATTTCTTCATACTTATTCGAATAAGAGAAATCTCAAAACTATATAGGTCTAGGAATTTCATCTGTGATGGATCTGTTTGAAGAAGAAGAGGAAGCAAAACCTAATACTGATTCACAAGTGGCTTATTATGATCAGAAAATTTTTTCGCCTGAATCATAGAGAGTGAGGAAGAGAAGAAGAGAACCAGAGAGGAAGAGAAAAGAGAATGAGAGGTAGAGGTAGAGAAGATAAGAAGTGGTCTCGATAATGATAAAGCCCGAGTCAGTTTTGAAGCTGACTCCAAGAATCTGAATGGGTTGAAACGAGTTAGATTAAAAGTGTGGACATCACACACACGAGTCGCACGTTTAAAACTCCATTCTTGCGACCGATAATCAAGAAACAAACATTGCGAGTTTCGAATGTTTTAAGTTGTTAGCGCAACTGAAAATTCGCAACAGGTTATAAGCTATTGCGACTTCGAGTTGCTAATCCCTGAATTTGGTGTAGTGTCATGCCTAGACGTTGTTTGAATTGTCTAGAGGTATAACCGGTTTCAGGCGTAAAATAATCATTCATCATTTTGGTACAGGTTGTCTAATAATACGCAAGCGTTCATCCAAACATAGTTGTGCAAACATAAGAAAGGCTTTCTCTTCTTCATCACTATCACTAGAAGTATCCAAATAGATTCCATGTTTGTATCTTACATAAGAACGCATTAGACTCATTGTGCACCTTAGCAAACCAAAAATACAGTATCAATTTATGTATAGCATACATAAACACAAGTATATCAAGGTTCTACATTGATATGCATTTACATGAAACATTTCATTCTACATAAATAAAGACACACAACAAATAATCATGCATTTTTCACTAAATATAGGTTTTAATAACGTTATCGAATTGCATACTACATATCCAACCAACCTAGTATCAACGATTTCATCAAAACAAGAATCAAATTAATTTGGAAACCCTAACATTAGAATCACTCACCTTTGATATTTTTTTGATCAAATTCGAAATTGATTAAGGGATTATTTTCACCTTGAAGTAACCATCAAACCCAATTAATCTTAGCAATGGAATCGCCCTAAATAAACAACAAAATCGAAGGTGGGTTAGATGGGTTTTTAGAGGAAAAATTTTAGTGAAGAAGAAGAAATGACCGAGAGAAAGGAGTTCTGTAAACTTAAACCTATGAAACGGGTACTCGGTATGCGTATTTAGTCAAGTCATTTGGCACTATTCATACAAGTATTGAGTACCCGTATAGTGTAGGGAAGGGATAGCAGAGCACCATAGCAAGTTTGCCTTTAATGTGCCATCCCTTCCCTTTATTTGAGGGATAGGGAAGGGATAGCTAGCGCTCTTAGCATTGGAGATAAATTTTAGCTCAAAAAAATATTAAATACTTATGATGTGTCATATATTTTTAAGACCTCCACCCTTTACATTGGAGATGCTTCTAATAGGACCGTCAGAGAATCTTAAGACATGCACTATTATGTCTACACAAGGGAACAACCAACTTTCAATGCTATCCTCACAAATGCAATCGACTACCATTAACCATCTGAGGCCGCCAAGAAGATATGTTGCTACTGTTCAAGAAACCAAGGATGCATCTGATAAATGGTCAAATAGTATCTTGGTAAAGATACAATCAGTAGATCCCCTTGATCACAATGATGTCAAGAAAGATATGAAGGATTTATGGCGCTTATATGAGAGAGTTGGTATCATATCAAAAGGGGTCAATTTGTTTGCTTTGAAGTTCCGGACTGAAGACAATATGAAGAAAGTGTTGAAAAATGCTCCATGGAATGTTTTAGGGGGCCTTCTGTCTCTTCAAACTTATAATCCTACCATTCCAATCAAAGACCATATTTTTAAAAGCCAAGTTTGGTATGTTAAACTGAGGAATATTAGCCAGATCCTATTAACAGATAAGCTTTGTGAAGATATCTGTAAGGATATTGGAAATCGAGTTTTTCCGGAAGGTCGGAGAAGACAAACTAGAGGTAGTGTCACTAACACTGTCTATATAGAAGTTGATCTTAAAGAGCCTTTGAGAATAGGAGGGTGGATTGACACTGCAGATGGTCAAATAATATGGGTTATCTATCACTTTGTGGATCAACCTTACAATATATGTAAAGACTGTTATGTGGTGGAACATGTGAAGGAGAAGTGCGCAAGGTTAGCTCAGGAGTTGAAAGTAGAAGCAATGACGAATGCTGAGTATTTAGTCTGGAGCCAAACAGAAGAAGGAAAAGCATTTTTGGCAACCTATATCGTAAATGAGGGTGCTGCTAGTAATGTCGGGCTGATGAATATTGATGGGGCTGAGAATATAGTTCAAGCAGTGGAAGAGGAGGATGAAGATGGTAGAAAGTCCAAGAGAGCAAGAGAAGATGAAAATTTGAATGGTGATATGGCGAACTCACATACAAATCCAATTTTTCAGAGGGATTTGAATATGATCGATGGAACTGATTCACCTGGAGAACAGTTTGGTGGGAATGGGAATCTTTTGAATCCTTCTGCTATATTAGAATCAGAGAGAGCAAACATGGAATTTGATAGCTTTGGAGGCAATACTGGTGGAGGGGCTACAATGAATCAACATGGAATGGCTGCAAATCAACTGAAGGTGAATCTAAATTATTTTGCTCTAAAACCTTTTTTTTTTTTTTTCTTATTGGGGTTTTTCACTTAACTGTTATAATTTCTCATCTTCTGGTTTATTTATTTCCTAAACTAATTTGGTCTATTACAATCTGTGATCTTATCACCATGAAAGTGTTGTCTTGGAATGTGCAGGGATTTGGGAATAAATTCACTAGGTATCATCTTAGTGATTTAGTTAAATCTAATGATCCTGATTTAGTTTTCTTAGCTGAGACCAAAAATCAGGATAAGAAAATGATTCGATATACTCAAAGCTTGGGTTTAATGAACTATTGCTATGTCAACCCTATAGGAGCTTCTGGTGGCATTGACCTTCTATGGAAAGATGGAATTATCCTTGACATTGTTGATGCTACTAACAATTTCATTGTTTGTCATACTCAGATTAATGCTAGGAGTGATAAATCTTTGATTGTTTTAATGTATGGAGCTCTAAATCAGCAAGGTTTTACTGACCAGTGGGATTTTCTTTACAAACTTGCTAGTAATTTTGACTGCCCTTGGGTTGTAGTGGGTGATCTTAATTTCATCACTAGTAGAAAGGATAAGGTAGGAGGTAATTATCCTAGTCAGACTGATCTTGATTTTGTAAATGATCGTCTTAATAATTTGAATCTCTCAAATGTTCCTTATATTGGTAATCCTTATACTTGGTCTAATACGAGAAGTTTTCCTAATCTGATTTTATAAAGAATGGATAGGGCTTTGTGTAATGGTAAATGGTTCAATCTCTTCCCAAATTGTATGGTGTATCATTTGATTCCTCATGCTAGTGATCATTGTCCTATCTTGTTAGTTTGTGATAGAGAAGTTAATGATACTGGTAAACCTTATAGGTTTAACAAATGTTGGTTAAATGATTTGTCCTGTACTGAGCTTATCGAATCTAACTGGAAGACAAATGAAAATGGTTCTCATGCTTTCAGGCTTACTAGGTGTCTCAAGAATGTTAAATTTATCCTTAAGGATTGGAATCATAATAAATTTGGAAATTTCCAAACTCAAATTAGGGACATCCAGGATCAAATAGCTAAGCTTACTCAACATACTGGTGCTAGTGATTTCAGTAGTATGTTACATGAATTAGAAAACAAGTTGGACTATTGTATCAAGTTAAACATGATTATTATTTGCAAAGGGATAGGGAGAATGTTATAGCTTGTGATGACAGAAATACGAAATATCTGCAAGATAAAGTCAAATATAGGAAAAGAAGGACACAAATTGAGACACTTCAATCTGATACTGGGGTTTGGATAACTGATAGGAAATGTATTGCTAGTGAACTTAGGAATCATTTTTCTGCTATTGGTAGATCTACTAATCCCCCAAATCTAGATGATTTTCTTGGTGATATTGTGCCTTGTATAACTAATGAAGAAAATGATATGCTTATTAAAATTCCTACTAGTGAGGAAGTTAGAAATATTCTTTTTCAAATGCAGCCATGGACTACTCCTGGTCCCGATGGATATCCTCCAGGTTTTTACCAAAAAATGTGGCATGTTGTTGGTGATGATACTGTTAAGATGGTTCAATCTTTTTTTCAGTCTAAATATCTTTTAAAACAGTTGAATCATTCTTTCATTAGTTTAATTCCTAAGAACAATGGTCCCAAAACTCCTCAAGATTTCAGACCAATTAGTTGAGTAATGTAGCCTATAAAATTATTAGTAAGCTTCTTGCTAGTAGACTTAAGAAGGTTATGGATAAATTCATCAGCCCTTATCAAGATGCTTTCTTCACTTCTAGGCAAATAACTGACAATATTGTTATTGCTCATGAACTTGTTGATTCCATGAAAAAATGTAAAGCTATGCAGGGTTTAATGGCTGTTAAACTTGATATGTCAAAAGCTTTTAAAAGAATTGAGTGGGGTTTTTTGATTGATATTCTTAGGAAACTTGGTTTTCATAAAGATTGGTGTGACATGATATCTGAATGCATTTCTACTGTTTCAGCTTCTGTGCTTTTAAATGGCTCTCCATGTGAGGTTTTTTATCCTTCAAGGGGTCTTAGATAGGGATATCCCTTATCTCCCTATCTTTTTATAATTGTTATGGATTGTTTTTCTAGACTTATGGCTAAAGGTGAAATGGATGGAGTTTTGCAGGGTATCAAAGTTTCTACTTCTAGTCCTGCCATTAGTCATCTGTTTTTTGCATATGATTGTCTTATTTTTGCTAAGGCTAGTCTTCAAGGAGCTAGGACTTTGGATAGCATCATAAAGAATTTCAGTAAGTATAGTGGTCAGTCCATCAACTTTGAGAAATCAGGTATGGCTTTCATCCCTAAAATGGATAGTAATGTGAAAAATCAAATTGCTAGTATTCTTAACATTAAGACCTTAGGTCTTAAAGATAAGTACTTAGGTGTACCTATCTTAATACAGCAAAATAAGATGGAGACTTTTAGTCATCTTCCTGAGAAATTTAATGACAGACTCTTTAGATGGAAAGGTAAGAATATGAATCAACCTACTAGAACTGTTATGGTGCAATCTGTGTTGGGAACCTTAGCTTCACATCATTTAGCAGTTTTTCCCATGCCTAAGAAACTAACAGACAAGTTAGATAGTATTCAGAGGAATTTTTGGTGGAACAAAAAACAAGGGGGTAAAGGGTTTTTTGCTAAAAAGTGGGACAATGTTGCTAAATCTAAGGTTTCAGGTGGTTTAAACATTATGAAGACTGCTGAGTTAAATAATTTTCTTCTTGCAAAACTTGCTTGGAGAATGTTAACTGAAACTAATGCTGAATGGGTTAAAATTCTCAGTCATAAGTATTTTCCAGATCATAGTCCTCTCCATAGTGTCAATACCAATGGTAGTTGGATTTGGAGGGAATATGCAGAGGTTTAGATATTATTAGAAGACATTATTGTTGGGAAGTAGGTAATGGTAAGAATATTTCCATTTGGAAAGATATTTGGGTGCCTACAATTTCGTCTACTTTATCAACTAGGTTTCAATCTAATAATATGACTACTGTTGATCAACTTATTGTGCCTAATAATAACAGGTGGAACATGGATATTCTTAATGCCTTGTTTGATAATGATATTGTCAATGAGATCATAAAAATTAGGATCCCTATATGCGGTGAGGATAGGTTAATATGGAAACCTACTGAGAATGGCTTATTTACTGTTTATTCTGCTTACAAGGTAGTTGATAATGTAAGTAATTTGAGCTCTGCCAGTTCTAATGGTCATGTTAACTTCCCTTGGAAACTTTTCTGGAAAATGAAACTTCCACAAAGGATTTTGCATTTCTTATGGAAGATTGTTCAGGGTTGTCTGCCAGTAAGAGATAGAATTTCTAGGCATATGCATGACATTGGTCCTATTTGTCCTTTTTGTAATACAGCAAATGAAACTGTGGATCATCTTTTCTTGAATTGTGGTTTTTCCAAGCAAGTTTGGGAAGGTATGGAAGTTGCTGTTATGAACTTAGTTTCTGATTCTGTTCTGGTTGACTGGATTACTAGTTGGTTTAACAATGGCTCCAATAATAATATAATGCCTAATGTTACTATGCTAGTTTGTGTAGGACATGTTCTATGGCATATTTGGAAGACAAGATGTGCTGTTGTTTTTGACAATGCCCAGATGCAGGTTAATCAATTAGTTCAGCAGATTAATAAATCAATCCTTGAATGGAATGATAACTTAACAAAGCAAGCTAATAGTCAGAGAAAGATTACAAGTGCTAGAGCTATGGTGCAATGGAAGCCTCCCTTGGGCAGTTTTATTAAAATCAATTTTGATGCCTCTTTCTGCAAAGAAACTAAGTGTATGGGAACATGACTAATTCTGATTAATAATGCTGGAGATTTCCAAGGAGCCAGGTGTATCCCAGCAGTAGCAGACAATCCAGAGCAGGCTGAAGCACTTGCAGCATTTGAAGCTATTCAACTGGCAAAAAGAAAAGGAATATCAAATATTCATATTGAAGGGGATTGCAGGAATGTTGTGGATGCTTTAAATGGCAAAGATGGAGCTGTCAGATGGAAAAATAATTCTATAGTTAGAGATTATGTTGAGTGTCTTAAGTCTTTTAATAATTGGTTGATCTCTTATGTTCCAAGGGAAACAAATAGTGTAGCTGACTTATTAGCAAAAGATGCAGTCAGTATGTCTACTAGCACTAGCTGGGAAAATGATCCTCCTGAATGGATCTTAAATATTATGAGTGAAAAACTCTATGTTCACCAATTTGAATGATTAATATCAATTCATTTTTCCTATTATTACATGAAAATAGTTGGAAACCTAACAAGCTAGGCTCCAACGACATACTACTACATTAATTGAACATGTTGCTGTGCTAGCCTACCAGCGAGCCTCATGGGTAACCTTGCCAAGGGGAGCCGAAACGGGAGGGGAGCGAGATTGTGTCACAAGGGGCAAACTAACACTACCTTCCATGTTAATTCCTACAATATTACATCATTAGGGGACTTGAACCTGTGACCTCTTTAAACGCATGAAACTTCGGGGAACGGGGATGACCAGCTAATCTAGGGCGTGTTCCATAAAAATCAAACTCTCATGGGGACACCCAATGCTTGAGTATTCCCTATTAAAAAAAAAAATCAAACTCTCGTGGCGACACCCAATGCTTGAGTATTCCCCCACCTTTTTGGAGTTCCCCAAAAACCGTTAAACCCCATGTATACTTGGCAGGCCCACGCCTTATCCACTTGGCCGAAGCGACAATTTCGTGAACGCAATAATTTAACTTTCCCATCACCCAACAAAACAAAATTCTTATCCAAGAGAATAAATAATTTGATTTAACAAAATTAAACGTCAGCTGAGAGTAACAACACACCAGAATCTCTCCACTGAATTAAAAGGATAGTAGTACCAGAACACACCCCAATCTCTAATGGAACAACGGGAAGCTCGTCTCATTGTTGAGGAGGACAAACAAGAAACAGCACCAAATGCACAACTGCTTCCTCATCATCAGAAAGCAAAACGTGTTGCATCTCTTGATATCTTCAGAGGTCTTACTGTTGCGGTAATTCAATAAAAACCCTTCTTCTTCAAATCCCTAATTGTGTCTAATAT
Source organism: Papaver bracteatum (assembly GCA_023529315.1). NCBI lineage: Eukaryota > Viridiplantae > Streptophyta > Magnoliopsida > Ranunculales > Papaveraceae > Papaver > Papaver bracteatum. The sequence goes on along the minus strand of JAJJWX010002638.1, from coordinate 734,056 downwards.
CTTCTGTATTTCTGAACCTATTCTTTTAGAAATTTTGGTAAGTTTTATGTTTCATTTTATATTGAAATTGAAATTGGAGACTAGAAAATTTGAAATTAGACTTAGTTACTTATCATCTAGAGACAAATCATGCTTCAAATGTTTTTCTAGAGACAGATGGAACTGGTGTTTAGTTGATTTGCCTTTGCAAAAGTAAAATAAAAAATATATTTAGTCTTATGGTGTGTATGGTGGGGAGAGGGTTAGTGAGCCAGTTGCTAGGGGCAATTGCCCCATGATTGATGCAAGGTGTGCACCTCAGATTTGAAACCATTTGTTTAAAAAAAAAATTCTTTTGTTATTTTGGAGTTGGTGATAATATCTGAGTCAACTCAAGGGTCAGTAGTCATATGCAACTCAGATTGAATTAGGAGTCACGGGAGTGATGGGACTTTGTGAGACGAGACGGCAGAAACAAGCAGTGCGTCTGCTATTTTTGTTTGGTCCTGCCATTTCCTTTTCTGGAAAAATTGATAGTGTCAGCCTGTCGTAGTGTCTAAAATGTACGGCTGTTGATATACTTGATGTGGGACTGCTTGCATTTAGTTTTGAGATGAACGCTACTGTTTCTAGCATTGGTTGCAGATACTGAAATGTGTGAGAACAAGAAACAGGAACCGTTTGATTTGTTACTGATTTGAATGTCCTGCTGTTTTAGTAAGAGACTAGAAAATCTGGGAACAAAAAACTTAATATCATTTAGAGGCACTCAAAGGGGTGTTTATTTTTTGCTGGATCGGGGATTGGAGGAGCCACAATAGCTCTATAGTGGGGGCAAAAAAGAAAAAGGGACTCTTATCATGGGTCTGTGTGTGTGTGGTTGGGGGAGAAATAGGTTTAGTGGGTTAGTTGTTAGGAGGCAATTGCCTCACAACCGATTGTGGTTTTGCCTTTTGACCAAGGTGTGAATCTCACTCAGATGTCAAACCTTGTTTTTTCTTGGTTTTGCGCATGTCATGTATGAATTAGATGTAATTACTGACTCAAGTATCATTAGTAATATGTAACTCGGATGGACATCCTTGATTCATGGGATTTTGGAACGAGTTGAATAAGCTGCGTAAGATTCAGATGAGTTAGAACCGGAAACATGATCAGTTTGATTCGTGGGTTTGAATCTTGCAATGTTACTGTTATGTAAGCTGTACAGATAGACAATAGTGACTAATTGATTGTGTACATTTTAGGTGATGATATTGGTGGATGATGCTGGAGGAGAATGGCCAATGATCAGTCATGCACCGTGGACTGGCTGTAATTTGGCAGACTTTGTCATGCCATTTTTTCTCTTCATTGTAGGGATGGCTATTGCTCTGGCACTCAAGGTTTACTATCTTTTCTGTAACTAAGTTGATCAAATCTGAACTCAAATGGAAACAACAGATATATGATCTCCCATGCAGAGAATCCCAGACAGGCTTGTTTCTATAAAGAAAGTGATCATTAGAACAATCAAACTTGTCCTCTGGGGTCTCATCTTACAAGGTTGGTTTCCATGGCAGACCCCTTGTAGACGTTCAGTTTAAAATCATAAAGCGACTTCATTATGTTGAATCCACTTCTGAATTTCCAAAGTGATTTTTTTTTATGAAGGAGGATACTCGCACGCTCCTGACAAGCTAACATATGGAGTTGATATGAAACATATAAGGTGGTTTGGCATCCTTCAGGTGCTGTACATCATATTTACGTTTTTGTCACATGCACTCAGCTATTTATATGAAACTTGTGTTTTCTGAAATATCTTGTTTCTCGGTTTTTAGAGGATTGCTCTTGCATACGCAATCGTTTCACTATTGGAAATCTCTACGAAAAAAGCCCAAACCAAGGATATTGCACCTGGTGGATGGTCTATATATACTCTATACAGTTGGCACTGGTAAGAACTTCCAATGTTTATTGGGCGCTAAGAACTTCCAATTTCTGTTAGGCGGTTGTTTTAATGACACAGCTAGAAGGATTACCCTGTTGATATTGAATTTGTAGGATAGCAGGTGCATGCATTTTAGTTGCATACTTTTCCTTACTCTACGGGACCTACGTTCCAGACTGGAAGTATACTGTCCACAACAAAGACAGCCCTGACTATGGGAAGGATTTCATTGTGAGTCTTTTACCCATTATCTCGAATTTAAAGCATAACAGTTTTTCATGTACATATGTTTTCTTTCAAATCCGGAGTTAGCACCAAATATTACCCATGATAGTCTTAAATGTAGGTTGCATTACATTTCCTTTTGGTTCTACACTTTTCTTTTGCCTTGTTTACAACAATGCATTCAAATTTCAATTTTTCATTTTTCAAGAGTGAGTTAAACGAACACAAAACATAACCTTGAATCGTCAGTTTCTAATTGCGGAGCTAATGTTTACTTGCTACAAATGCTGACATCACTGTTAAATCTTAGGTTGTATGTGGTGTAAGGGGAAGATTGGATCCTCCTTGCAATGCAGTGGGATATGTTGATAGAGAAGTATTAGGAATCAATCATATTTATCAACGCCCAGCTTGGAAGAGATCTGAGGTGGGTATTTAGTTCCCCCTATATCCGTTCTTAGGGTTCATATTTCACTCACTGCATATTAGATTGTAAATGTTTCTTTTTCTGTGAAGTTCTGCAGGCTTGCACTGATCGATCCCCTTATGAGGGGCCTTTCCGTAAGGATGCTCCATTATGGTGCCAGGGACCCTTTGAACCTGAAGGACTTCTAAGGTCCTCCCCACAATAACTCAAAACCTTACTTTTTGCAGAACTCCACAATAGTTGACTATTTCTGGGTCTAGATGTTTTTGTGAATCGACTGGCCAGTCGAAAAATTAGCTTTATTTAACTTTTTGTTAAAGCTTTTACTTGAAATGTCTATGTGTGTGTTTTACTTCCATTCTCTCATTTCATTGTGCAAGCATGACTTAAAATTGTCATGCAAACCTTATATTTTTCCGGAATACTGTGTTAATGGAATCAGATGGCACTTCTTTTCACAGCAAACCTTACATCAAAGAAGCATTAGGAATTGCGCTAATACGCTCGTCTAGATCATCATCATAACTCTCTCGAATTATAGCTTTTAACTAGACATTTTCTTTTACGAAATATGCAGCTCAATAGCAGCTATCCTCACGACAATCATTGGGGTGCATTTTGGACACGTTCTCATACACTGGAAGGTCGGTTTGGTGGTTTCATAGTCCTCATTCAAGATATTTAGCCTTAAGGTCCTTGAGGATTTTCATTTTTTTCTTTCATTTCTCGTGAAATTCCAGGGCCACTCGGAAAGGTTGAAACATTGGATGGGCATGGGTCTTTCACTCCTCACATTAGGACTTGTTCTGCATTTCACAAATGGTGAGTAGGAATTGACCTAGGCTGTGAAAACTTATTTATTTATTTTTTCTTCATGTCCCATAACTTTGTTTTTTTTTTATTGCAGGTATTCCTTTAAACAAGCAGTTGTACAGCTTCAGTTATGTTTGTTTGACTGCAGGGGCAGCAGCATTGGTGTTCTCGGCCTTATATGTTCTGGTAGGTCACTAGAGTGAACCAGATATGAATCTTAATAACCAAGCACTTTCTGTAGGTCTCCCTCATACTATCCATCAATTATGTTCAGTTTTACTTTTGAACTTAGACATCTGAATAGTGACTATTGGGTCTTCTGCTAAGTGTTGTAATTAGAGAATACCACCTAGACCACATTCGTTTTTGATATCAAGTAATTATAATATCTGAAGTTTCCAGCTTCGGCATTGTTCTACTTATTAGGTTGACATCTTCGGGCTGGGTTATCTCTTTTTGCCTCTGGAGTGGATTGGTATGAATGCTATGCTTGTTTTCGTACTGGCAGCAGAAGGAATATTTGCAGGATTTATCAATGGATGGTACTACGAAGATCCTCACAACACATTGGTATGTCTCGATGACTATTAAACATAAACATATTTACCAATTTTATTATGAGTTTCTAGTTTGATGTGTTTTATTGGTCTCTTTGATGCCCTGTATGAAATGAAAATGTATAAGTAGTCAATCCCATCCAAGAAATATAGGCACATTTCCACAGGCTTTACTATGCATGGTATCCTTAATTTGGTCAATGAAACTTCATATGCGCATATTTGTACAGATCCTTTAATCCTAAAACATATACCAGACAGCATGAAAATGACAGGTTCTAGTATCTGACCATCTTAACAGTGTCTGTTGAAGTCTATTTATTGGAGTTGGATGCTATCCTTGATGGAAGCCTGCCAACTATGTGAACTGTTCAGATGGACAACTTTGTTTTATAAATCCTCAGTGACGGGTTTGAATCAAATTCTTGTTACAGATATACTGGATAAAGAAACACGTCTTCGTTGGAGTGTGGAACTCAAGAAAAGTAGGCATTTTACTTTACGTTATATTTGCGGAAATCCTATTCTGGGGTCTTATTGCAGGCGTTTTGCATCGGTTTGGTATTTATTGGAAGCTTTAGCAACCTACTATGATCAGTTATTCTTAAATTTGTATGAACCAAAAAATTATGTATCAGAAGCTTTAGGTACTTATTACAGTAGAGCCTCTCTATATTAATACTCTTGTGCATTCACAAAACTATAATATATGGAGGTTATTAATATAGAGAGGTACATAGAAAACATAAAATTTTAAGTTCGGTTTATGTTTAGTGTATTTATAATTGTACTAGATGATATACATACATTTTTATTTCTCCGTACACAAATAAATGTATGTATTTAGGAACTTGTTATGTTACTGAGGAATTATTGATGTTTTCGATAACTATAAATAATATTCTTTCCGTTCCATTTTAGATGATATTTTAGGATTATTTTTTTGTTCCACAATACTTGAAAGTTTTTATATTTTTTCACAAAATTATCAATAACGCCATTACATTTTATTTTGGAACTACAAGTTTATTTTCAAATGCACTAATAACAATTAATGTTTGAAGATTTTTTCTCATTCTTGAGGAGAGAGAGAGGAGTGTATATAAATGGAAAATTTTTGAGGAAGATGGAAGGGGTTAGAAGAGCCACTAAATCATCTAGGGTCTACAAAAGAAAACTCTCTCTCCATTTCTTAAAAAAAATATTATCCGAAATATTAAAAAAAATAGATAAACATGAAAACTCGAAAAATTTTCCGATGAAGAAGAAATTGATCTTCGCCTTGCTGAATCGTAGGTGTACTTTATCAAAAAAAACAAAAAAAACGAACAAATCGTTAGAAAGAAACATCTAAAGTGGAAGAAATTATTGGAAAACAACAAAAATAACTAAAAACAAGGAGCCCCTAAAGGAATAAATCGAGCAAAGGAAGAAGAAGAAGTTGATAAGTTTATTTCTAGTTTTTGAAAGGTGAGAGAGAAGAGAACAAGGTGAAAGTCCAAAGAAGAACATCTAAAGTGGAACTATGAACAAATTTTGAGGGAATCCGATTTTATATCGTATAGGTTTAGAAGATAAATCTTCAATTTAGTTTCTTTCCAACAAACCAAAATGTCATCCAATGTTAGGAAAAGAACTTAAATAAAAGATAAATTTCGTATAACAAGATCTATATTTCTTCAATATATTGTCAGTTATTGATATATGGAGGTAAATTCCTTAAGGTGACTAAAAAAAACCATTAATATTAAATTATAGAGGTTATTATTATTTATAATGTTAGGAAAATAACTTAAATAAAAGATAAATTTCAAGTCCAAGTTGGGAGGTAAATTTCATGATTTTTATTAATATGTTTTTTATTAATATGTAGAGGTTATTAATATACGGAGGTTCTGCTGTATTTTTAAATATCTATGAATTTAAAGCATGGAAAATGAAAAAGTTGACGATCAGGGTATCTAGTTCCCATATATCATCACTAGTCCATAAATCAGACAAATATCAAGACAGTTCAATTATCTATCGTGTCTTCTTTTATACCTGCCTCACAACTTAAAGTGGTCGAGTGCTGGAACGCCATCAAGCCCTTTGGAATTGTAGTATTCGATGTAGTCTTTGAATGTGATATCTTTGTATACAGGTGGATTATCTTCTGACAATAGCTCCTTGATGGGACCATAAGTCTTCTTGGAGGATGTTTGCTGGATCGTTGGTCTAAAAAACACTGCTGCTGATAGTCTTGGTCCAGCATGATTAGAGATAACCCTATGTTCAGCACTTCTAAACTTGTCATTGCTCATCAACTGGATGAAAAAAATAGATAGTTAGCAGTGTTCATGTCCTGAACCCTATTTCCAAAATTTTGAATTAATCACATGTCTAAATTACCTGAAGAAGATCACCAATGTTTACTAATAAAGCTCCAGGGGTGGGATTGACAGATACCAAATGGTTCTGATGATAAAATTGGAGGCCACCGATTTCATCTTGGAGAAGAACAGTAAAGAAGCTTGGATCGGCATGCTTGCTTGTACCCAATGTTAGCTTTGGCTCGGGGCATGCTGGATAATAGTGAAGAACAACTAGCAACCATTCAGTACAACTCATGGCTTTAAGGTGATCAGGTTCAAGTCCAAGAGCTTCTGAGAACAACTCCGTGAGGATATCTCCTAGCTTCACAACATGCTTCAGATACTCCATTGTTTCATCTCTGATTGAATAGCAGTAAAATAATATGTATAAGAAGCTTGCCAACAAAGTACTAATTGCAATACTAGAAACTGTAAACTAAATGCTTATCCTGCACTGCTGTATCTCCTTATCCTGCACCACAGCACTGTGTCTGTGTCAATAGCATTGACTGAACGTAAAAGCAATGGATTTATAGGGAAAATACCTGCATGTGTATGGCAACTCTTGAGGATCTACAGGATCATGAGCAAACATATTAAGGACAAGGGTGTCTCTCCAGTTAGCATACTTTGTACTATAGAGATCAAAGTTGCTATCAAACCTGACAGTTTTGTTCAGATCCCTTGAGTAGAATTGCTTTTTAGTTTCTAAATCTTGCTCATTGAAACTACGAATACCTTTCTTCGTATCTTCCATTACATTTTTGGGTATCCCATGATTCACCAATTGAAAGAAACCCCATGTTTCTGATGCATCTCGAATCTCATCAATAATTGCCTTACGTCGGTCTGTGTTGTCCAACCCTTCAAAATCTATCACCGGAGTCTCAAATTCATGAGTAGAGACTAACTCCTCCGCAGCAACTTCATCTGATGGCCGAACAAAGATCCTAGGGACTTTTACAACACCTGCATCAACTATTCCTTTGACACCGGCTTTCGTTTCGTCGAAAGCCTTTAATTCTGCTAGTCGATCATCTCTAGTGACCACCTCTGCACCAAAAATTTCCATTGTTTTTTTTTGTTTTTCTGGGTGAAGTATCGAGTAGTTGGTGATATCGGATGATCTCGATTATGAAAACAGTCACCACCAGCTACCACCACAAAGTATGTATGGGCACGTTTCATAGTGCCTGCGTGACTCATTTTCACTCATTTGTTTGTGGTCAAAGATAACAAAAACAAAAAGTCTCCGTGGACCAAGAGAAAAACCGCACAAAAATAGCCGCCCCTCACATCCCACCCTCTACACGTCTCTCGAGGAACGAGGCCCACAAAAAAAAAAAAAAAAAAAGTAAGAGACCATTTTTACCTGTCTATTTTCTCGATCAGTAGAGAATTACTGTAATATAAAACAAAAAGGAAATGGGTCCTGATCAAATTTATTAATCAAGAAAAGAAAATATAGAAAAAGACACGAAGAAGCAACCATAAAAACAAAATATTTATCCACCCAGTAAACTGGTAGCCCTTTAGCAACCATAAAAACAAACCAATGGTTCTACACATACAATATTAAAACAACACTAAAACAATATACCCTTTTTTCTCTCACAAATTTTTTCTATGGGCCCCGGGGGGGGCCCGCGGGGGAAAACAAGGGGTCCCGCTTTGGTTTTGAATCAGTCTCTAGTTGTTTTAGGCTTGTTTTTTTGGGCGGTACACCCATCATTTTTGAAAACAAAATATTTGATCAAATTCACTTGGTCCACGTGGATTCTCCATCAAATAGGATGGCATAATTGTCCTCAAATTTTCACTTTCACTTTCACTTTCGAACCTGCTATGGTGATGACAAGGGTGGAGTGTTGGAGTATTTCTATCATATAGGCCCGAGTGGGACATCTAATTGCTTCGACTTGAATTATCCGGAGGATACCTTAGATATATCAAAAAGATACTTCCTGAGCAAAAATGTTATTTTTTGTTTACCAATATCATGTCGTTTCTTAGCTTGGGAGTAGAAAAGAGGTCTATTCAAAACTCAGAACATTTACTCCCTCCATCTCTAAAAATTAGGCAGGTTTGTGCGTAAATTTACACACAAACCTGCCTATTATTTTGAAACAGTGGTAGTACATGAGTCCTCTCGAGAGTCGGAACAAGTGGCATTAATCTCCCACGGAATCATAGGATTATAGACCCAATATTTAACTTGGCTTCTCTTAAATGTAGCCCACACTTTTATTGACCATAGCCCAAAAAGTTTAAGCTAAAATGAAAAACCAAAAGAATGAAAAACCAAACAAGTCTTAATTTTTTGCTAACAATTAAACGTAAATCCTTCTTTCTCAAAATCAAAATAAACCCTAACTTTTTCTTCTTAATCATACTTCAACAGCAAAGGGCATAGAAATTGTTGATTCCTGGATAGGTGCAGCCAGGGAAGAAGTCTGAAAAAACGCAACAAAAAGGTGTGTTTCTAACTCGCCTGACCCGGTGAGTTAACTATTACCGTTTTATTCCTAACCCACCCTCGCTGGTCGGGTTAGCTCATTAACCCTAGTTAAATTAGGTTAGTTAAACTAGTGTGGTTAGGAGTTTGGGTTAACCCGGATTGAAATGGGTGCCTTATAGAAATCCTTTTCTTCTTTCCTTTTGTTTTCTGTTTCTAATTAGAGCATCTAATTATAGTCACCTCACTTTCCACAAAAACATTAAAACACAGAGACACTCTTCGCTTTAATTTATAGAATAATGGGCGACAATACACGCCGATTGGTTAGAAAACTCCCCACCAAAACAGTAAAAATACATTAAATGGAGTCCAGTATTTTGGTTGGTATCGTGTAAAACAAACAGCACGGTTGTCGCCCATAATTTACAGGTGCCTAGTTTAATATATACGACCTCTATTATAGAGGCACCCAATAAAAAAATTCAGCTAGCCATTCCTAATACCCAATAAAAAAATTCAGGAAGTATTTCCAACTAAATATACAAGACCTCTATTACAGAGGTACCCAATAAATTTTTTCAGCCAGTCATTCCTAGTACCCAATAAAAAAATTCAGCCAGTCTTTCCAAGGTAGTTACACGAATTTGCTATTATCGTACCCACTAAAAAAACTTGGACCTGCAAGTCTTAGGTTGTAAATGGAGGTTACAACTATCCAGTTACCACTTTTATTGATTTTTTTCATACAACCGCGAGAAACACAATTTGCACAACTTTGGTTATTAAAGTTGGATTCCCCTAGGTACCAGTGAAGGACCAAATAATGCCAATAAAATGGAGAATTACATATTACAAATTAGGGTGTACACCCAAAAAATTGAAACGTATTATAGTACACTCAACTCGACCATGATTTCATGGAATTAGCCATCCATACTTTGTTCACGGCGTCTCTCCTTGGTTGCTTCTTGATAAGCATGTTTTTAAAAGAAAACACAAGTTTAACCAGAAACTTTGAGGCCACTAAACCAACAAGTACACACAAGAGATTGAGAAGTAAAAAATTCAACATAATATTTCCACTTCTGAGGTGAATGTCATTACTATTATAGGAAATCCAGTATATTAGCTACAAAAAGCATGCGGCACTAGCATAGGAAAACATAGATTTGGAGTATAGGAACAAAATCTTAAACAACCTATGAATGTTTAAGGTAAAGTTCAACAATTGTCAACGATTTGAACAATGACACTCAAGTAACTCAAATACCACCCTTCTCTATAGGAAATTTGAAGAAGTACTATATCATGGCATGATTTCATAGTATATCAAGCACAATAGAACAAGAGAAATGCATAAGACTGAGAAAAGTCAAACCGGTACTAACCTCATGTGGATCAAAATAAGATCGAACTAGGAGGTGCTCCAGTCGTAAATACCTTTCAGGCTGCTCCTGCTTCATGACACCCATTGCTTGAGTTTGTCTCAATATTATAAGATAACATGACCAAATATGCATTAAAAGAACTACAAAGCGCTTCCTTCACCAAGAGGAATTATTATATAGTACATGTAGAAGCATGATAGGATTTGAAATCAACTGACCAAGATACTGCAATGTATCATTCGGCAAATTCATCACTTGTGTGATAGATTTAGCTTTAAGGCGGAACAACTGATACACCATATTAGTAAATTCAACCAAGGATATGGATTTTGACATTTTTAGGAACCCGGTTCATTGCTTTTTGTATCTGGTTCATTGGCTGACCAATCGCTAAATCTCCTGCCGGACCAGAAAATAACATTAACCACATCGTTGTCGTCACCACCTAACCGTTCATACAAACATTCTTTCAATATCTACTATATCAGTATACAAATCAAAATACAATGGATTGGCTTAATAATATGGGGGATTTTACAACCTAACTACACAAACCAAAAACCAAACAATGAAGGATGGATTTCTGGTATGGGGATTTTACAATTCAAATTTATTGCATCTAATTTATTGCACCTTATAGTCAATTGATACGGGGTTTTACAACCTAACTACAGAGACCAGAAAACAATCAAGGAAGGATGGATTTCTAGTGAAATTATATCAATTTCCTTCTAATACAATCATACAAACACAATATCATTTTAACCTCTCCAAAATATAATTTAATTCGATAGGAATTGATAAATTTCTCTTTCAGTTTCCAAAGAAAGAAAATTAATTCGAGAAAAATGATCGCATTTGATGAAGTCCTCTCAAATCTAAATGAGAAGATCGAAATTATGGTTTTAAACAGAGAAGGTTAGGATTTTAAACAAGAAACAATTGCTATCAAACAGGAAAAATTAAATGGAATTATATACTCATACCACCTGGATTTGATGCCTTAACCTTGCATAAGATGAAGATGAAAGAAGAAAGAAGATTAATGGAAGAAGAAATAAGAAGGGGAAAAGAAGATGGTAATGTATATTGTATAAACTCTGACCTAACCCCCACAGTGCACTATTAACTCGACCAGGGAGGATAAATAGGTCAAATCCTGAATAACTCACTTGGCCGATCCACAGATTCTCCAAAGTGCACATAGTTGTGGAGTTTATGAAGAGTTGACTATATTCAGACCTTTCCACGGAGTGCATAATTTTCTAGCCCTTTGCTCATACTTCAAATTAATTATAACTGTTCTTTTAGTATTCTCACAAATTGAACCATTATATATAAACCATAATTCTTATTTTTTCCCCAAAACTAAATAAACCCTAATTCTTATTTTCTCTAAAATAAATTATATTTAATCATGATTACATCAAAATTGATCGGGGTGTATATTCTAGTTGTTCTCTTAAAATAATTTCACAACAACGTCGATCGAAATGGAATTAACTAAGGTTTTAAATATTTATTTATTTTTGTTTGTTGATGTTGATTTAGGGATTTGGTGATTATCTTATTATCATGGGCTATATATAATAATTATATATAATTTTATGGGCTATGTCGAATGATTATAAAAATCTGTTTACTTAGGTTAAGCATTTATTTTAAATAGGTTATGGTTTATAAATGTGTAGTCTATATTTAAGAGAAGTCTTTAACTTTTAATCCTTTACTAAGCCCACCTAGTTTTTTACAAGAAATTCGTAATCTTTATTGCGAAAGGGCGCAGTTTGGAAATGTTCACTAGAAAAGTAACAGTGGTCACCCTTCCCCGACAGACAACAGTTAGCTAGTGAACTAACAACATCCAAAAGCATGCGGTCCAAAAATCTGATTTAAGACTCTCGTAGGGCAAGTACCCATTCATCTGTATTAGATCATGAGTCGTGACAATCCATCTCTCCCTAGAATATGCATGGATGCTAATAGGGGTACCACTTTGGTCGAGGGTATGTCAATCCAATGGCAAAAGATGTTTTGGTACACTCCAAAATAAAATGGTACCCCTGTTCCTAGTTAGCAATTCGGAATTCGGAAAACATACGGAACGGCAAACGTACGAGTATTATACGGTTTTGTAAAATTCAGATTCAGTCCAAGATTCGGTCAACGGGACGTGATTCGTCAGTAATTCGGAACGGCATACGTACGTGTATAAATTGATTTATAAATGTGAGTTCGGCTCTGAAAATTCGGTATCTATATATACTAAATAATTTATATTTATCAGGTCATAGACCAATTTTTATTCATATGTGTGAGTTATTTAAAGAAAAAATAAAATTAATATGATATAATAATATATACAACATTAGTCATCCAAGAGGACGTAGTATAGTGGTTTAGATGCTTGGTCAGTGAGTTTGAGATTTCTCTCACCTTCACCTTCAAAAAATTTCAGTCATTTTTATTTCAGAAAAATTACAACAACGTCTAATATTGGGTCGTGTATGCCCGGGAGGCAGTATACCCCAAAAAGTGGGGCTTTTAAAAACGTAAAAGCTAAAGAATTTATGGCGAATTAAGGGGGCCTATCATTCGGGATTCTAATACGTAAAATTCGTGAACAATTAGCGAATAATCCGGGAATGCCATATAATACGCGACTTGGATTCGGAGTTGCAAACGTACGCGAATAAAACGGTAAAATTCGTAATACGGAAAAATTCGGGAATAATTCGCGAACTTAATAACTAGGCCCCCGTTAGCAATGTTAAAAACACTAGTGGCATAAGATATTTTGCTTCTTAGGTCGACATAAATAGAATAATCCGAATAATATTCCACTATTCTTCCATCCCATTATTGTTCCTAACATGACGTGTTATTAGAAAATCAAATGATCATTCCAACCACACAGCCATTGACATGTGTTAGAGGGATAGGGTTAACAATAAATGAAACAATTTCTTCAACTTGATATATCTTTATCATACAATCTGAGTTTTCGCTCCAAAGAAAAAAAAGAAAGAATAAAACTTAAAACTTATTTACTTTCATTTCAAGATGGGAAGATATTTCGAAGATATGAAGATGTTTGCTAAGAAGAAGAGTCCGGATGAATCAGCTAAGAGCACAGCTGGGGGACATGTTGCCAATGCAAGCTCAAGCAATGAGAGACCATACAGCCGGTGCAGCTAACTTTGTATCCAAAGCTGCCCAACCGAAAAAGCATAACCTCCCTTAACAGGTAAAGATAATTAGAGTCGTCATATACAAATCAATTAGCTAACTTTAAGTGTATTGATTGATTTCGGTTTGGAAGGGGATGTAACTATACTGGCCAAATTAATACTCATCAAAATTAACCCCCATCTCGAAATAACATCGTATAAAACAAAATTTAAAATCTTAACAACTTTTCTTTCCGCCATTTTTGAAAGAACATCGAAAAGGTTCATTTCATGATTTTAAGTTGTCATAGTACAAAATTTTGTCCACAACCACGGTTGGTGTTCTGTTCTAATTTTCTTTACAAAAGAATATTAAAAGCCGTCATAGACTGTGATTTAGGTAGAAAAACTTAGGAGAACATATTTTTATCAACTGATATTAATTTCATACGAAAACCATGAGATTATAAACGTAGTTTTTAACTTTCAAACAACCAAAAAATATTTTATTTATCGAACTCTCTCTTTCTGATCAAACTCTCTCTATCTGAGAAATGGGTGTGCAATTCACCTATTAACAAATTGAAGTGGTGCAAAATAGCCAAAAATGGCTAAAATTTGGCTTAAATAACTAAAGTTAGGCTTGGGAGTCGGCTAGACTGAATTGCACATCCATGTTTCAAGTTGGCTCCGTCCCATGATTAAGCTACTCCCTTCGTACCATATATATATATATATATATGCGAAAATACGAAATCTCTTAAAAGGGCTGCCCATGGTTCAGTTTGGTTGATTTTCTGCTAAACCCAAGGACCAAACCAATATCTCTTATAAGAAACCAAAAACCAAACCAGACCATTCTCGGTTTAGAATATTAGAAACCAGAACCGTCTCATCGGTTTTTCTGGGTTTTTTGGTTTTTTTTAATAGACTTTCATTTTTAACTCATAAATCAAAATTGTAAATCAAATCATCAAAATTAGATATATTTTGAACTATAATTTCTTTACTTATGGGTATACTCATTAAATCATACTCCCTCTGTTCCTTTTTAATAGGCTGGTTTTGTTTTTAGAGAAAATTAAGGAAATTAAGAGAACTAATCATTGAAAGTGGTCCTCATGACACTTGTCAATAAAAGAAGTGAAGTGAAATGGTCACCATGACACTTGTCATCAAAAAAAGTTAAGAGAAAAGTGGTCCCACAAAATTAATTTAACATTTAACTTTCCCAATTAGGAAACCAACCTATTTTTTAAAAACATTTATTTATAGAAATCAACTTATTAAAAAGGAACGGAGGGAGTATATATTATACATATATAATTCAACATTAGATACATTTTCAATTATATTTTCTTTATTTATAGATATACTCATAGAAGTGAATATATATTGTACTATGACAAAAAGTTCGCTACATATTATTATGGCTTTTGTCGGTTTTTTTGGTTCTTACTCTCGGTTTCTTTTTTGGTTTGTTTTTTTTGGATTTTTGGTTCTTTTGTGACATCAATCCAAAACCAACCACCTAGAATCGGTTTTCTCGGTTTCTTGGTTTTTGGATTTTTCGGTCTCTAGTTTTCTGGGTTTTTTTGTCGGTTTGGACCAGGGCAGCCCTATCTCTTAGATTAAGAAACATTTTTGGTTTTATAAATATCAATTCTCTTCTGTAGAAAATATTATCGGACCATGGGCAGCTCATCTTGATATTAGAGCTCCACATATCTGAGGGACATCCAAAATCAAAAACTCCGCATATATATATACACATATAATGCGTAAGATTTTCACCGTCAATCTCGAATTTTTCTCTACCCAACAGTTAGCTGTGGATCGTGGAACTTGTAAATGGGGACAATTTTTTGTAATTTGGCTTTTCTTGAGTCTGGGCAGGGAAGTTTATATCTGGTAGCTCTTTTTCTTGGTTGTTCATTTTTCACTGCATTAGATTGATATTTTTGTATTTGGGTTTGGTTTATCCAGGGATTGTAGTGTCTGTTGCTTTGGATTTCGCTTACTCCCTGAAAACTATTTAATGAATTTTTACCTTTGCCGATGAAAAAAAAAAGGTTTATAAAGAACCCCTGTTTCTTTGACCTCGTTTTTTTGCTATCCCCGGCTTTTACAAATTTTCTAAAGTGCCCCAACTGTTTAGTTTTCCATCCTAGTTAGTCAACATTAGTTTACTTTCTTTAAAGTTTACTTATTTACCCTTTACTTGTTAGTACGTTAACCTTCTACATCATTTTTCCAATTTGTCGAGCTCGGTTCAGGATCGTGTCATCATTTTCAGGTTCGTTTCATCATTCCCTGAAAGGGTTCATCATTCCCAAGTGTCTTGGGGTTTTTGGTTGGTGGAGAATCAATCTTCTACAACATTTTTCAGATTAATCGAGCCTGGTTCAGGGTCGTTACATCACTTTCAGGTTCGTCGAGCCTAGTTTAGGATCGTTACACCCGCATTCAGGAACGTCGAATCATTTATCCTCTTTACCAAGAAGATGTGTTCTCGGGTAAATAGGACTTTCAATAGATAAGATAACTGTCACCTAACATTTAACTGGATGGAAACTGTTACATGGAAAAAAAAACGGTTTAAAGAAAATACTTTATAAAATTTGTAAAAAACTGGGATACTTTGTAAAATATCCCAAAAAAAAATCTTCAAAGACATGTTGTCAAAGAATCATCCAACTGTACAATGGTCGGCAAAGATAGAATCCTCCGTGTCATAATATATGCCAACCACCCTTTCCATCTTTTTTAAACATCACGTGTTTCAAGAGAATCAAACGATCTTTTCATCCACAAAGCAATTGACATGTGTTACCCAAAAAAACAAACAAAAATCTATAAATATATCCATACAAGAAGAGAGACATAGATAAACTCGTTAGATTGGGATATACCCATATTAATTGGGGTATATCAAATTTAAATGAACCTAATGCCCTTGCTAAGGGGTGATCAAAATTGGTGATTTTACTTTAATACCCTTGAACTAATTAACTTAAAAATAAACCCTAAAATTAAAAACTAAAAAACTCTCAATCACTCTTAATCTTCCCTAATCTCTCTTCTCTAATATCTCTGCTCTTCCCCTTCATCTTCTTCCATTTCTTCCATCAACCGAAAGTCTTCAACATTGATTTTCCAAAAATATGGTTGATTCTACCGGTGAAAAGAAGACTCTAAGTAATGTCTAAACTCAAACACATCATTGTGTTGTGTGATTTGGTTGTTATATGATTGTTATATTAGGTTAGAAATCGAAAATTATGATTTCTGTGTCTTTAGTCGGCAAGGTCGTAACATGCATATCTTGCCGACTTTTCATAATAGCCATGGCGACTGTAATCTTTTCAATATCCGGCAGGGTATTTTTTTGAAGACCATGCCGGCTAATACAACCGGCAAGGTCGTAACATGCATATCTTGCCAACTTCTCATAATAGACATGGCGACTGTAAAAAAAATTCAACAGCCGTTAGGTTTTTTTTTTTGAAGACCTTGCCGGCTAATACATCCAGCATGGTATTTTTCAACAGCCGTCGGGGTATTTTTCTCAACAGCCGGCGGTTTATTTTTGTAGACCTTGCCGACTAATATTAGTCGTCTCCTGTGTGTCAAAAAAATAAAGTCGGCATTTTCTTCATTTGAATACCTTGCCGGCTAAAGCTAGTCTGCATTTTCTTCATTCTTCGACCTTGCCGGCCAAATATAGTCGGTATGGTCTTCATTCGTCGACTCTGCCGACTTTTCATAGTTTCAGAACTGAAAGTGTTGATTCTTCTTTAATTTTGTGTATGATTTCATACATCAGCTTTGCAATCCCCTCTTTATAAGTGTTTGGGTAGTATGTTTTCATTTCCGTTGCAAAAAAAAATCTCAGAAAAAAAAAAGAATTCTTCAAAAATCTTCCCACATGAGTTCAATCAAAAACAAAATTTCATACCTTAAATTCATAAATTTTAATCTACTTAATTAATTCATCTAAACTCAATTAATTAACTTAATCAAAAATTTTAGTGTTAATTAAACAAGGGTATATTAGCCATTTAGAAAATACATGGTTATAGGGTAATTTCTTTTACTTCAAAATGACCATATTCTGTCTTATTGGGTATACCCCAATTAATCTGGGTATACCCCAATCAAGCCAGGATAGATAACAAGAAAATTGCTCCAAAAAAAAAATAAACAAGAAAACAAAGCAATCTCTTCATCTTAACAAATCTCTAGCGTCAGGGACGGGCCTAGCAAGGGCTAACCCGGGCTATAGCACGTCGCTATATTTAGCTTGATTTTTTTTTTTGTATAAGTAATTTTTATATAATTTAGTAATTAACCCTCCCATATTAGTAATTAGCCCTCCCCTATTTATAATTAATCCTTGTAGTTGTAGTACAATCAATTTTTAGCCCAAAATCTTGGTTAAAACATAAAATTTCTTTATCGCATCCATTTATTTTTCCATTTTTCTTCAATAACCCATTTTTTTTTTTCTACAATCACTTTTCGTGATTAAAATTGATGGATTTTAATCTTATATTTGTCCATATATCTAGTATTTTATAGGCAAATTTTAATAAAACCACTGTTTATTTAAGCCGTTTAAAAAAATTGCTGCGGCCTTCGACCGCATTGACAACTACTGATATTATAGACCTACCCTATGAAGATTTCTTGGTCCGTCCCTGTCTAGCATGCAACTTTGTTTTATAAATCCTCATTGACGGGTTTGAATCAAATTTTCGTTGGAGTGTGGAACTCGAGAAAAGTAGGCATTTTACTTTACTTTCTATTCACAGAAATCCTATTCCGGGGTCTTGTTGCGGGCATTTTGCATCGGATTGGTATTTATTGGAAGCTTTAGCAACTTTGATTAGTTATTCTTAACTTGGTTAAATTGGGGCCTATAAGGATTAATTTGGGCCTATCACTACGTGATAAAAAAAAGACATTTTAAAGTAAAATGGAATACCCCTTAACCAACTATTTTTTAATGGCTAATTTACCCCTGATTAAGGGTGATTAGTGATAAAATATTGTGTTAGATGTGAAATTAACTTGTGTTAATGAATCATCTGAACATGAAAAAATTTGAATTTTTTTAAAGAACACCAACTCAAAATCAGTATATATTGTGATTGGTATCAACCGGTTGTAACCTCAAAAACATACAGATATTTTTTGAAACTTGCTTCTACCAAGAATCGTTTTATATGGGCATGAACATAAACCGATTGTGGGTAAATTTTTTCTTTTTTATTTGTGAATTATGTGTTGTTAAACATCAAATAAAATTAAAATTCATTCTATACCCGAGTTAAGAATGGGTATGACTTCATACTCAATCTCAGATCGCTTAAGATGTTATACTCGTTTTCAATTCGACTATAAAGTTGTACTCGTTTTCAAATTGGGTAAAATCATACGGAACTATTTTAATTTTCATTTGTAATCGAAATGAAATTGAGTATTAACTGGGAAAAAAATGGGTTAACCAGAATCGGTTTACACGATACATACATAAAAACCGATTCCTCGTATTGCACAACAGGAATCGGTTTATAAAAATGCTCTTATAATCCGATTCTAACAACAACAAAAAAACACAAAAAATAATTCTCTTCCATACCAGAATCGGGCTATGTTGGCACTAACGTAAACCGATTCTGGTTCAATTTCCTCCAACCAGAATGCCCATCCAGGACAATCGGTCTTTGTGGGCATAAACAATAACCGTTTCTAAATGAAATCGGTTTACAAGTGCATCGACGTAGACCGATTGTTATAAACCCAAAAAACTTTGATTTAACAAAACTGGATTGTTTGAGTGATTACATGTTATTGAAACCTACTCTAGGGGATAGGGTTAATAGAAAAGTACATGATTCGAGCTAAAACGAAAAATTATCTATTTTAGTGAATTTGGTGATTATCGACAATGTTTTCTCTTGATTTTGTTGGAAATGGAAATGAAAATCCATAGGCCCCAATAAATCAACATAGGCCCCAGTTTAGACATGATTCTTAAATATGTATGAACCAAAAAAATATGGTTTTCCCTATGTCCCACCCCCACTTTTACTATTTCCCATCCCTCTTAATTCCTATCCCCAATTATCCTAAGTTACACCCATATAAAATTTTAGATATCATAAATACTATCTCTTGACCTTTTATTTATATTTACACCCAATACTAAAACCACCCTACAAGTAAACATGGAAAAAAAAACCAGGTAGCAAATCTCCCCTCTCCACCACCGCCGATCACTACCTCTTGCGACAATCAAAATTGTAACAGACTTGCAGTCATCAAGTTTATGCCATCTAGTACTGGTTGTAAAAACTAGAAGGTGATTATCGTCTAAGATGATAGATATTATATTAGTGAACATAGAGGAAAAAGTTTGGTGGGCGATGGTAAATTGAAAATGGTGACGAGGGGGCGTAGGCCATCATATGACTTAAAAATCATACGAGTTAAAATTAGTTGCAGCTGCACTCAGATCACACACTAATCTTTTGTTATGTAGAATTTGGAAGCATGTACAAACGTATAAACAAGGATGATGAGTAAGATAGTGGAATTGATTATTCTTTACTTTGGTTTGCTAGAGATCTTGATCGGTATTCACTTGGAGAATTTTCTTTTGCTGTTTTCAAGCCAACGAAATTATAGAAGATCCCAATCAAGTTGAGATACGAACCAAATTCTACTTTTATTGGCGTTTATGATGATAATAGTTATAGTCATAGTCAATTTGACTTTTATAGGTGGTACATAGAAAAAGTTAAAATCAAAAAGTAAGTTAATTAAAAAAAAAAGTAAGTTGATTTTATAAATTGTGAAGGGATAGGAAATAGGAAAATTTGGGATAGGAAATAGGTAAAATATTTATGGGAAGTTTTAGCAACTTATTTATTTATTTGATAGCCAAAACAATAGAGAAACAAAAAACTTGGAAAAAAAATGACAAAAGCAAAATCTAAGAGCTAAAGTCATGTGCCAGAAATAACACAGGAAGGGAGATTGGAAGAATTTAAAGCAGGAAAATATGAATCTGATGATGGATAATGTGAACTAGCCCTATGACAAATTTACGTTCTTACTCACTATCAGTGAATGGTAAAAGAAAGTTCACAATCGAGGTATCTAGTTCTCATATATTATCACTAGTCCATAAATCAGACAAATACCAAGACAGTTCAATTATCTATTAAAGTGGTCGAGTGCTGGAACGCCATCAAGCCCTTTGGAATTGTAATATTCGGCATATTCTTTGAATGTGATATCTCTGTATACAGGAGGATTATCTTCTGACAATAGCTCCTTGATGGGACCATAAGTCTTCTTGGAGGATGTTTGCTGGATCGTTGGTCTAAAAAACACTGCTGCTGATAATCTTGGTCCAGCATGATTAGAGATAACCCTATGTTCAGCACTTCTAAACTTGTCATTGCTCATTAACTGGATGAAAAGATAGATCGTTAGCAGTGTACATGTCCTGAACCCTATTTCCAAAATTTTGAATTAATCACATGTCTAAATTACCTGCAGAATATCACCAATGTTTACTACTAAAGCTCCAGGGGTGGGATTGACAGATACCAAATGGTTCTGATGGTAAAATTGGAGGCCACCAATTGCATCTTGGAGAAGAACAGTAAAGAAGCTTGGATCGGCATGCTTGCTTGCACCCAATGTTAGCTTTGGCTCGGGGCACGCTGGATAATAGTGAAGCACAACTAGCAACCATTCAGTACAACTCATGGCTTTAAGGTGATCAGGTTTAAGTCCAAGAGCTTCTGATAATAACTCCGTCAGGACATCTCCTAGCTTCACAACATGCTTCAGATACTCCATTGTTTCATCTCTGATTGAATAGAGCAGTAAAGTAATATGTATGAGAAGCTTGTCAACATGTACTTGCAGTACACAACATATGTGAGTAAAACAGAAACTGTAAACTAAATGCTTATCCTGCACTGCTGTATCTCCTTATCCTGCACCACGTCACTAGCATTGACTGAATGTAAAAGCAATGGATTTAAAGGGAAAATACCTGCATGTGTATGGCAACTCTTGAGGATCAACAGGATCATGAGCAAACATATTAAAGGCAAGGGTGTCTCTCCAGTTAGCATAATTTGTTCTGTAGAGATCAAAGTTGCTATTAAACCTCACAGTTGTGTTCAGATCTCTTGAGTAGAATTGTTTTTTAGTTTCTAAATCTTGCTCATTGAAGCTGAGAATACCTTTCTTCATATCTTCCAGTACACTATTGGGTATCCCATGATTCACCAATTGAAAGAAACCCCATGTTTCCGATGCATCTCGAATCTCATCAATTATTGCCTTGCGTCGGTCGGTGTTGTCCAACCCTTCAAAATCTATCACTGGAGTCTCAAGTTCATGAGTAGAGACTAACTCCTCCGCAGCGACTTTATCTGGTGGCCGAACAAAGATCCTAGGGACCTTTACAACACCTGCATCAACTATTCCTTTGACACCCGCTTTCGTTTCGTCGAAAGCCTTTAACTCTGCTACTCGATCATAGCTAGTGACCTCCCCTGCACCAAAAATTTCCATTATTTATTTTTGTTTTTCTGGGTGAAGTATGGAGTAGTAGGTGATATCGGATGATCTCAAAAATGAAAACAGTCGCCACAAAGTAAGTAATGGGCACGTTTGCTAGTGTCTGCGTGTCTCATTTTCACTCATTGTTTGTGGCCAAGATAACAAAAAAGATAAAGATAAAACAAAAAGGGAATGGGTCCGGATCAAATTTAGATTATTAATCAAGAAAAGAAAATATAGAAAAAAACGTGATCGAACTGGTACCCTGCTAGTAGCCATCAAAGAATTACGTGATCAAATTCATTTTGTCCACGAGGATTTTCGTCTAAGTAATTATCCTCAAAATTGCACTTTCACTTTCGAACCCGCTGTGATACATACTTCTTTGTGGTTGTTTATTTGCATTGTTTCTCACTCTGTGGACATGTTATTTATTGTTTGCTAATTTTGTTAGCTTGGTTAAAATAAAATAATCTCACACGGAACCATAAGAACGATTTTTTTGGGACTAGTCTTTTTTTGGGAGACCATTGTTTTATTTTGGGTAAGACATTAGAAGTAAATCTAGGCCATCCTTTGTCTAAATATTTATATTAATACCAAAATTATCCTCCTGATTAGTTTTGTGTAATGATTAGTTAGTGGTAATGATAGTTAGTGTAATTAAATTTGGTTAATTAGTGATTAGTGTAAGATAAAATCAATATTAATTTTCTTAAAATTTAGTTATTGAAAGGGAAGAAGAAAAAATTATAGGAGTTGGAAAAATTCAATTATGTTTTTGATTTTTGAATCCGAACCTTCAAACAACCCAAGCTTACTTCAAATTTAGTTTTTTGTTGCTTGAATTGGCCAAAATTTTCTGAAAATAAGAAATTTTATAGCTTAGATTGGGTTAAGTCAAACAAGTTAGGCTACAAGATCTGAAGAACCGGTAGCAGAACTTATTTGGAAGTGTAGTTGCAACTACTTTTTCTTAAGACGCAGGTAGCCAAACTCGCTTTTAATCGAGGTTTTGATGAGTTCGGCTAACAGGTTCCGGGACAGGTAACCGAATTTTTTTCTAGGGTATACAGAGTAATGTTCGGTTTCCAACATTAATTTTCGACTAAACCGAACTCAATATCAGAGTGAAGTTCGGTTAGGAGAAAAAATTCTTAAATAAACCGAACTCAACATATGTGTTTTCATAGTAGAGTTCGGTTAGCAATTTTATTTTATTTTGTGAACCAACCGAACTCAACATATTGATTTTCAGAGAAGGGTTCGGTTAGCAAAAATTTGTTTTTGCGAACCAGCCGAACTCAACATGTGTTGTTCTAATACAAGTGTTCGGTTAAAGGACAAAATTTTCCAATTAACCTAACCAACCGAACACAACATATTGGTTTTCAAAGAGGAGTTCGATTAATTTTTTATTTTTTTTTGCGAACCAACCGAACTCGCTAAGAAAAAATTAATTCGTGATAACTGAAGTGTTCTTCGTATTCTTGGTTTCAGAATGTTTGGTTAGCAAACTAGTTTTTTTTTAAACTATTCCTAACCGAAATCGCTTTTAATAGAGGTTTTGATGAGTTCGGCTAACAGGTTCCGGGACAAGTAACCGAACTTTTATTCTAGAGTATACAGAGTAATGTTCGGTTTCCAACATTAATTTTCGACTAAACCGAACTCAATATCAGAGTGAAGTTCGCTTAGGAGAAAAAATTCATAAATAAACCGAACTCAACATATGTATTTGCATAGTAGAGTTCGGTTAGCAATATATATATTTTTTTTTGCAAACCAGCCGAACTCAGCATGTGTTGTTCTAATGCAAGTGTTCAGTTAAAGGACAAAAATTTCCAATTAAACTAACCAACCGAACAAAACTATTGATTTTCAAAGAGGAGTTCGGTTAAAAATATTTTTTGCGAACCAACCATACTCAAAGTTCGGTTAAAAAAATATTAATTCGTGATAACCGAAGTGTTCTTCGTGTTCTTGGTTTCAGAATGTTCGGTTAGTAAAATAGTTTATTTTTAAACTATTCCTAACTGAACATGACACTGTAACTTCCATTTAAACCATATTTTGATGATTTCTACTCGATTTTGTCAATAAAAAACTAATCAAAAGTGATGGGTTCTTCAATCGAATGAGTAACGCCAATGAAAGAGAGAAGAAGAAGAGAAGATTTTTTTTTTCTTCAAAACTTTTATTTTTTTGATGCCCCTCCTATCTCTGTTTTTGTTTTTGGTTAATGATTCATTTAAATTTGATGTATATGATAAGATTTATATAGTTATTAGGTTAGTTTTAATTTAAATTAAAGTAAAGGGTAAATGTGTATTTGTCTAATTCTAGGACACCCCTTATAAATATAGGGAGGTTGGCCTAATAAAACCATGGTCCCAAAAAAACCAATTTTTGTTATATGGAAAGCTGATTTGTTTAGGGGGAAAGGAGTTTAAGGGGAAAGCGTACACTTTAGAACCATTTATAAGGGGAACTATTTAATGAAAATTTTGTTATACACATCATTTATTTAGCCAAATTACCCTCCGGCCAACATCGCATCCAATAACATCGTAATGGAATCTTTACCATCATTACCCAGTTAGCCACCCATCCTCTGTGAATTAAAGATTATGAAAAACAGATACGAAATCCTAAGGATTAAAGAGCATACAAAGAATTTCGTCCGTTTTTACTTGCATCAACCGCATCAAGGTTTCTTAAGAGCATACCAAGATTGAAAGAGGCATATTATATGAATATGAGATGCTTATGAGACTTATTTGATTCAGGACCTTTCTTAATCAGATCCTCTCTATCATCATGAAATTAAAAATGAACAGATTAATAGTACTAGTACGATCATGTCCAAGTCCTCCAATAACGTAGAAGAAAGAGTTACAAGGACAAATAAAACCAATCTAATTTGTGGAATTGTGCGCAACCCTGGAATCTGCCATCTCATTGCATAACTCTTTGACCTCATTATCCTTTTCTAGCACAACCTGCAAATTACATGTTTTGCCGACGTACTTTACCTGGGCAAAGTCAATAGTGGACAAAGGTATCTGCAAGTTCAAATGGATTAAGCATTCACGGCTTATTTCATGCTTGGTTATAAACAACATAAAGTAATTTCTTGTTTTCATTTCATAATAGCAAAAAAAAAAAAAAAAAAAAAAAAACTAATCTTAAATATTGTAAGCAAAATCGAATTCCATCACTCATCCTCATCATCTTCATAATTTATGTTGTTTGTTCCGAGAAAAAGGATGAATGATAGGATTTAATCACAGAAGTGGTTTAGGGTTAACACAAGAGTTGCGGGCAGAGTTGTAAATATCAGTATTTTGTCGGGGGAAAGACAACTTTTTATTCCTTCCCCATATCAACACAAAGTCAAATGAAATATACCATAGTCAAACAATTTTAGCTTTCCCCCTAAACAAATCAGCTTTCCCTATAACAAAAATCAAAAAACCATGGTCCCATAAATACAAATTTTGTTTCTTTTAATCCTTTACTAACCTTCCTTGATTGGGGTATACCCAGATTAATTGGGGTATACCTAAAAAGACAAAAGCTATGTCATTTTGAAGTAAAAGAAGCCACCCCTTAACCTTGTATTTTCTAAATGGTTAATATGCCCTTGTTTAATTAACACTAAAAATTCTGATTAGGTTAATTAATTGAGTTTAGATTAAAATTTTGAAATTATGAATTCAGTAGATTAAACCTTTAATCCGTCTTATGAGTTCAATTTTGATCAAAAAATTTGGTTTTGAAAATGTGAAAGGTCGGCAAGGTATACGTTTGAATAAGGTGCCGGGCCTGCCGGCTAGTTTTCGCCGGCATAGTCGACATTTGAATAAGATGCCGACCAAGTGTGGCTGACATTGTCCTTGGATGAAGAACACGCCAACCCTTTTTTAGGCCGGAATGGTCTTTGAATGAAGATTATGCTGACTTTCTTGGGGCATCAATCTTACGGTCGGCATGTAAATATTTCCTACAATGTCGGCTATAATATAGTTGGCATGGACATAAATTATAACACTGTCGGCTGACCTGTAGCCGGCATGCTAAGGATTTCTAAACGTGCCGACCTGTACTTATACCAAACAGAAAACAGAATATGGGAAGATGTAATTCACTTTATTCATGCAATTTTGGTTACTACATTGATTGAAGCATAAAACCTAACTCCTTGTCGACGAAAAAACGAATGCACTTAGCATGTGCATCAAGCCTTTGAACCCCTAGGAGACCCAAGTGGACGAGTTATAGTCTCGTGAGGGTTTACATAGAGGTCTACCCACAAAACCTATACAAAACCTTCTAAAGCCATCAATCCTCCTCCTCCGAAGACGATACAACATCCAAGTAGTCCGGGTTATCCTCCGGGATTCTTTCTGCCAAGAAGTGATAGCTTGCATCGAACGAGAATGCTTCCCCATTTTCCTCCAAGTAGCGCGCTTTCACGACTTCATGTTAGAAAAACACAAAAAAAAACTTACATTTGTTAGTGATGTTTCATTGGAAGATAAAACAATATGGGTTACGTAAAAAAAACCACAAAATTACTTACAAATCGTGCAATGGACAAGGTGAAGGGGCGAGTGTTAAAAATCCGAGGTTGGAGAGACAAAAAAGAAAGTATCTATTTTTCGATGACTAGGTGCCTAGCGTGGATTTGCTGAACACTTCTTGCACTAGGATTCCCAAACTCTTGGACAAATATGTTGTGTACCCAGCCCAAAAGGTTGTGGAATCCTTCCTTTCGGAGGATTGATGTCTAAGTCGATTTTCCACATACCATGCTTTGGTGATTGCCAAATCTTTCGCGGAGTCAAACGATGCCATTGTTGTTTGTAGAGAGCTATTGGGTTAGTTAGATGGAGTGTATGATGATACGAGCTTTGGAGAGTATATGGAACTATTTGTATGTTGTTTTGTAGAGAGAACTAGTGTATATATAGGATGGTGAAAAAGCGGGGGTCTAACAACCACACCCAATATTTCGATTAGCAATATGTATGGACAACTTCGAGTTACTTTCTAGAGAATAAACTAGATAGTTAAACTCAATCAATAGAAAATATCTCAAGGAGTTATTATCTCAATCTCTCAATTTGATTTACTCAAGCAAATACAATCTGCGAGTCTTAATCAAAGAGAGATAACTTGGATTGTACCAAAGACCAATATCCAAGTGTCAATCAATTTAAATCAATAATCAATAAGGTCGGATATTCTAATTGATTGAACAACGCACAACCTGTATTATTTCAATTATATAAAAATATAATACGGAAAAGAAATAACACAGACACCAGAATTTTGTTAATGAAGAAACCGCAAATGCAGAAAAACCTCGGGACCTAGCCCAGATTAAACATACACTGTATTAAGCCGTACCAGATACTAGCCTACTCCAAATTAACTTCGTTCTGGACTGTAGTTGAACCCCAACCAATCTCACACTGATCCAAGGTACAATTATGCTCCTACGCCTCTGATCCCAGCAGGATACTGCGCACTTGATTCCCTTAGCTGATCACATCCACAACCAAGAGTTGCTACGACCCAAAGTCAAAGACTTTAATAAACAAATCTGTCTCACACAAAAAAGTCTACAAGATAGATAAATTCGTCTCCCACGAATAAACATATGAGTTTTGTTCCGTCTTTTGATAAATCAAGGTGAACAGGAACCAATCAATAAAACCATACTTATATTCCCGAAGAACAACTCAGTTTTATCAATCACCTCACAATAGTCTTAATCGACGCAGGGAAAAAAGATATTGTGGAATCACAAAGGATGAGACGAAGATGTTTGTGATTACTTTTATATCTTGCATATCGAAGATAGAAATCTCAAGCCAATTATTACAATTGTACTCTTACGATAGAAACATCAAGATCAAATCATACAACTACAAGAAAAGTAATACCTGTCTGGCTTCACAATCCCAATGAAGTCTTTAAGTCCATAACCTAGTTTTAGAAGAAGAAAACCAAAGGTTAAAGGAGAATCGACTCTATCTTAGCAAACTAGTATCACACATAATGTGTGCGGATTAGGTTTCCCAGTTGATATAGTTCTCCCTTATATAGTCTTTCAAATCAGGGTTTGCAATCAATGTTAGCTTAATAACAAAGCATTCAATATTCACCGTTAGATGAAAACCTGATTAGATACAAGCTAATATTTATCAATTGTTAGATCGAAAAAATAGCTTGGTATACACACATGTACTTGACATTTTTGGGTTTGTGTAAGCATACCCAAACTTGTACATTAGTTGGTTCAACACTAGTTAACCAAATGGTTAGCCAAATGATAACTTTCATATCAACCATATTCTTCTTCACCATAACTAGTCCAAATGACTCAAATGAACTAGTTAGAGATTTGTTCAATTGCTATGAGATCTCATGTACTACACAAGACACAATTGAAGCAAAAACGATGTGATTCACTCAAATCGATTCATGAACTATAAATCCACGGTTTAAAATAGCAATCCTTAGTTTATTAAGATAAGTTCACAAATATCGTTTTTAGACATAACCTACTCAAGTTCGCAGACTAGGTTCGCGGACTCCAGTTAACCGGTTGGAGTTTACAAACTTCAGCAGAAATTCTCGGGTCGAGAACTTCCGTTAGTTCACAGACTGAGTTTGCGGACTGAAACTGAGCTACAACTCCAGCAAAAATTCTCGGGTTCGAGAACTATGCCAGTTCGCGGACTTAGTTGACGGTTCGCGTTCCGGTTTCACTTGATCAACAAAGTTCGCAAACTTCGGTTCAAGCAATAAGGACTTATACATATATGTGTTACCACAATAATGTTTATATCCTCCAATGGTTATATTGTCTAAACTCTCATTTCAATCATTGAAACATTCTCAGAGGGCGTTATATAGTTGTTATTCACAAAATATTTTTTGTCAGAGCGATTTCCAAAATGATTGAAACATAACATGACTTTAGTCACTAGGTAAAGATGAACTTGGATAAAGCGAAAGATTTACCAACACATATTTCGAGAAATAGATAAGCGAGATATAATCAGCTCGAATTATCATATGTGTATATTCTTAGTCTATATAGTAATACGACTTTTGTCTCAAGATAGGAGATAAAGTAGATAGACTTTTGATTGATAGATAAGTTCAAGTCTCCACATACCTTTTAGTCGATGAAGATCCACTGGTTCCTTGAGTAGTCCTTCGTCTTGTATGATGATTGTCATGGAGTTCTTGAGCTCAATTACACTTTTTATCCTAGTCCGAGACCTTAGCTATAGTAGACTAGAGATCAAGACTTTATAGTTTTGATCACTAACATTGACAAACATGCTTAAGATATCAACGCATGCAAGTTCAACCGAGCAATTCTCTAACAGATGGTGGCCAAATTTGGCCGTTATAGTGCCCAAGTACAATGAAACTGTACTTGTTTTCCACAATATGCCGACTATGTCTGGCCTACAGGGTGGGAAGTTTCTTACCATGCCAACCTTATGACTTTTAGGAATCAGGAAAAAAACATTATTTTTTGTGTATCCGCTGGCAATGTATTTTGACCGTTGCCTGCCGGCTATGATAAGGTCGGCAAGTAGAAATTTTCTTACCATGCCGACCTTAGGACTTTTAGGCATCAGGAGTTTATGTAATTTTCTGTTAAATCGTCGGAACTGTATTTGTTCACTAGCGTGCCGGCTATGATGTGGTCGGGAAGGAACATAATTTATAACCATGCCGGCTTTATGATGATTTTAGGAATCAGGAGAAGGTATTTTCTGCAACAAATAGACGGCAGGGTCGATAACATAATACACTTCCGGAAGTATCACAGCCGGCTTGGTATTGATATGATTACCTTGCCGACCCTGGTATGCAAGCATTTTCTGTTGTCAGGTCTGGCAGTCTGACAATTCAAAACCTTGCCGGCCCTGGATTGGTCGGAAATGTAACTTAAAAAAAAAACATGCCGGCATAAGTATTGAAACGTTACGTAGCTAAACAAACCATTCATTCAACAACTAGAAATCCAAAACTTGTTGTCCAAAATACGAAAACATGTCCCATAAACCTGAAAAAAGTATTTTTCCAACCATTACCTTAACATTTTTCCAACACACCATAAAGAAATAAACTAGGAAAGCATTTATTCACCACCACGACCACGACCATGGACCTGTTTAGGAACACCAACACTACTACTACATTCACTACCGCGATCACTACGAGTCCTATTTTTGTCAGCATTCATCTTGGCTTTTGTTTCCCTCCTAGCTTTTTATTTCATCTTTACTTCAGCATCAACTTGCTTGAAAAATGCATATGCATCCTCTTCATCAATATTGCAAGCATAGTCAATGTACTTGCTTTGCTCTTCAATCGACAAAGGCTCTCCTCTGTCTTTCATGTAACACAACACCTTCACAAAGGTCTTCAAATGCTCCTTCTATTTTCAATTAAACAACAAATAATTAATAGAATGATTCGATAATGTAATCTTAAAATAGTAACTTTAAACTAATAACTTAAGACTTGTTGATGGGTCTGTCGATGCCATCTTCCTCTTGCGAGCCAATTATTCAGCAGTCATTTCCCTAATCGCAGTAGGACGAGCCCAACCCAAGTACCACGCCATGTATTTCTTACTAGCTTCATGACCGGTGGTCACCACGTCTATCGTCCCAATGTTCTTGAGCTGGAGCTGGATCGTAAGATACGTTAATAATTTTTTGGGACGTGGTGCACTCATCCCTGTTTACAGTAAAGAATGACTTATCTTCATCGAAATGAGGTTCTTCTTGGACATAACCCAATTGTCGCATTACCCGATGTGGATCATATATAAATTATCCATTGGTGTACAAAAACAAGGGTCCATAATATAATGCAACTTCATCTCTCCTTTGGATTAAACCTTGATTTCTAGCATCCCGATACGGATCAAATATCACCTCCTCCACAGTCAATTTTTCGATGGCGATTCGGATTTTGATAAGATTTTGCGGCATTTCCTTATCCTGAGTACCCTTAAAACTATACCTATGCGCTCTTGGCTTATCAAGAGCAACATTTGCATCCACTTTGATGTAGGAGTAGGATTTCACCAAAGTAGGGAAGTGCTCATATATCCAAACCAATGCAATAAAAAAGTTTAGTAAGAATCTTATCTTACGATAATTTTGAAAATATAATTGATTTAGACAATACAATTACCTGAAAGAGACATACGTTTCCGTTAACTTGCGCAGTGAGTGCCCTAGAACCATTTGTAAACTCATTTTTCAAGAAGGCGACCACCACAGTACCCCAAGAATACTAATGCATCTTATCTAAGGGATCCAATAGTTGAATATAACTGGCGTCGACCAAGCTTCCAGAACTGTTGGGGAAGATATATTTGTCCGGGACGTATAGCAAATAAGCTGACGCGGTAGCATTGATTCGTATTGGGTTCACCCTTCCTTCCATATCAAAGATTTTCTTGGTGTCACATAATATGTCCCTCAACTGCTTCAGATTAAACTTCTTGGTTAGACGACCATCCTTCTTCACAAGCATAGACTACGTCTCAATATCTGATTCCAACCGAACAATTTATAGCTCAATTTGTAAATATCCTTTAAATAAAAATTATTATCGAAGCCCTCACTGACTGCTTTTCCCTCAACCTCGAGGCCTAGAATTTGATGAGTATCATCGGAAGTTATCGCCAACTCACCGAATATGAATAACATTGTATGGGTCTCTCCGTAGAACCTCTCACAGAATGCATATACGGTAGCTCTATCATGCTCAATATTCGAACTCTCCACCTCAGGCCACAACCCGGAGTTCTTGATAATCACTTTCACCTCCTCACATTCATCCTCAAGATCTCAAATCTTAGTTACTGAACATGAATCTTGGCGCCTCATGAGACGGACGGCATGCTTGTGATCCTAAATACAAAAAAAAAAAAAAAATGAAAAGAAATACAAACACTTTACACAAATTTAAGATAGTTACACACTTAAATAAAAAACAAAGATGGGTTGAGATTACTTACGACAGTATTATGGATCATACATACCCATGAGTCTTTGTATCCAAAAAGAACATTTGCACCATCTTTTGGGGTCCCCCTTGGAGGCTCACCTTTATCAGTGTAACCATCAAGTAAGGGGAAGGCATGTGGGAATCATCCGGTTTAGTGATGACCCTCTTCTTCTTTCCAGTTTCAGTTGAAGTTGAAGCTTTGGTTTGTTGAACATTATCTTGAGTTTGTTCTCCATATCCTCCTCCTGCTTATTCTTCTTCCACTTCCTCTTCAACAATTTCTTCTTCGATATCCTTATCTTTATCTCCATTACTATTACCATCATCATCATTACCTCCTCCAACATTAGGCATGTCTTGATTACCATCATCATTATTACCTCCTCCAACATCCGGAGTTCTTTCATCAACATTATCATCATCACCTCTTCTACCAGATAAAATTGATTGTTCTTCATCTGGAGTCTCGTCTGAATCACTGGGTTCCGATGGTGGTGAAGAATCATTCGGTACACGGATCTTGAGCGTTCCCGGAACAACATATTCCACTCGATGTGTTGAAGTAAAGAGGTTTTCACCAATACGAGGAGGTCTTGAAGGAGGACTAAGAGATTTCAGAGCTTTCTTCTTCGCCTTTTGCAACCTGAACAATAATGATTAAGAAAAAAATAATTAAAGGTCAGTAGGGTCGACATATATAACCAATCCGGCGGATCAATGGTCGGAAGGATCGATATCTAAATTACATGTCGGCTAAACAGAAGCCGGCAGGGTATGATTCACATAACCTGTCGGCTTATAACAAATATGAGCATAGTAGATACAAGGATTTTTCACCAAACCAGTCGTCAAGGTCCTTTACCCATACATTATCAGCTAACAAACACCCGGCATGGTTTTATCCAAATACCATTCCGGTTTTAAAATTCAAGGCATCAGGAGACACAAAATACTTGAAATAAAGCCGGCAAGGTACAAATTTATAACCAACCCGGCTAATAAAAAAAAAAAAACTTCCGCCGGCAGGGTCTGAGGTTGAATAACTTGCCGACTCTGCAAGTACCAGTTACGCGTACTCAACATCCGACACGATCTTCAACCTAAGAGCCTGCCGGCCAAACCCTAACTATGAAAATCCGGAAAGGTCGACAACATAATACCTTGCCGGCGACAATAACTAAAAATCAAATAATCGATTTTTCTGACCTAATTTGACATGCAAACATGAAATTGAAGTACTGGAGTGAGTTTAAGAGGCCCTTACTTTCTTAATCGCACCATTTCTTCGTTTTGAGCGGGTTCAATTTCTTCTTCTTCAATCATTTTTTCCTTCACTTTTTGTTGAACTAGTTTGGCAATTCCGGGGTAGTATTGATTGGGTTTTCTATTAGCGTCTTTAATACGACTTTCCTTAGGTCTTGGAGGATCCATTGATGAAGATTAATCGTAGTTTCAAATCGATGATGTTAACGAATTAATTCGACGAGTTTCGGTGGTGGGGGATGGAGGGGCCGATAATATGTTTGAGGAGGAGAATAAGAAGAGAATAAGATGAAATGAAGAGAATGAAAACTGATTTAGGGTAATTAAAATTATAATGGGAAAGGTTAGTTTGGTAACTTACCCACTAGGACTCCCCCTAAAACCCTTAAAAAGAGTCCCTTTAAAATTGGGTATACCCCAATCTCGCCGGGTTTACTAAGCCTACCTAGTTTTCCACGAGAAATTCATAATCTTTATTGCAAAAGGGTTTAAGGGCGTACTTTGTCGGCAATGTTCATTAGAATAGAAACAATGGTCACCTTTCCCTGACCGAAAATAGTTAGCTAGTGAACTAGCAATATCCACAAGCATGTGGTCCAAAAATCTGATTGAAGACTCTGGTAGGGAAAGTACCCCATTCAACTTTATTAGATCATGAGTCGTGAAAATCTAGTCCATCTTTCCCTGAAATATGCATGGATGCTAATAGGTGTACCACTTTGGTCGAGGGTGTAGTGGTGTACCAATCCAATGGCAAAAGATGTTTTCACATATGGATTTTGATACACCCCAAAATAAAATGGTACCCCCATTAGCAATGTTGAAAACTAAGTGCTGGTATTAGATATTTTTCTTCTTAGGTCGACATAAATAGTGTTGTGATATGGAATACAAAGAACGAGACACAAAATAGAGGGAAAAAAGAGAGAGAAAAATTCTATTAATGTGTATCAGTTTACATAGGTTTGGGACTCTATTTATAGAGTTAACATACTTGGTTCTCAAGTAATAGGGTCCCACTAAAGTGGGCATATACCTAATAAACTTCAATTTATAACACTCCCCCTAGATGACCACTGTATCTAAGCTAATTTCCTCATTAAAACCTTATCAGGAAAACCCAAAGGGACAAAACCTGGTCGAAGGGAAAAGAGTACAGTTATAAGAAAACTTAGAACATAGTTGGACATGCATATGTTGCCTCATTAAAACCATGACAAGGAAAAATCAGTGGGACAAAACCTTGACGAAGGAAAAAGAGTACAACGCGATAAAGTCTAGTGAATGCACCTTAATTTGATGATGTCTCTCCCCCTGATAAATACTTCAGTCAAATCTTGGCATGCAAATCTTTGAGTTGAGACTTTTCAATTATGAAGAAGGAATTTCTTGAATGCAGAAGACAACTGTGCTTTCATGAAGATGTCGGATACTTGATGAAGTCTTCTTTTGTGTTTCACAAGCAGTAATGTCTTCGATTAATACTTTGGCGGAGTCTACATTCTTCTTCAACATATTGAGAACTTGTGTCATGGATTGCTAGCTTTCTGAGATCATTTGCAGAAGTTGTTGATGTAGTTTCTTCAACATAGAGCCAAGATATAGATAAACTACCCTAAGTTAACAAAACTGAATTTATGGTCATACCTTATGTGGATCGGAATGACATCCAAATTACTAAGGGGTTTTTATGTTGATTTGGCTTTAAAAAATGACCTAGTTAATAGCGGGAATCCACCAAATAACCGAAATTATACAACTCCCCCTTGGATGACCAATATGTCGAAGTAATTTGACTGACTAAAACCTTGCCAATAAAACCCAATGGGAAAAAAATTGGATGAAGAAAAAAGAGCACAAATATCAACATTTTAAATAAAATAAAATAATTTAATGTCAACAAGATGTTTCCTTGTTAAAACCTTGTCAGGAAAACCACGTGGGTCAAAACTTGAAACGATGGGAGAAGAGTACAACTTTTGACGATTTATGGATGCTAACTCAACTATATGAGTATTACAGAAAACGAGCATCAAAATCATAACTCTAGTCTACCTCAAAGACGAGTTTAAGCTAGCATAATTCTAATTGCAAATTTAAGAAAGAAAGAAAAAGAAAGAATTTATGCTGCTAAAGCGTTGATTTGGTGTTTTTAAGGACTCCTCAAGAGACCCATAAAGTTGATAGCATCAACTAATTAATTTGGATTCTCGGTTTTACCAAATTCTAAAAACACATATAGGATTGTTCAACCTGACATAATCAAATCAAGTGGTTGCCTAAATATGTTCCCAACCACATTTCTTGTGTAAATGTAATGAGAGTCCTTCAAGGACTACCACGCCAAAAGAATCATACATGGTTAACAAATATATATTGGGTCAATCCTTGGGTCTGAGAAAAAAATGAAACCATTAAATGGTTTTTACAATGAAAAATTTCTCGTATAACGCATTATGACTACACTAGTCTGTAATCGATGGGCTTGGCATTTATAGTGTTAAGTTTTGGATCCAAAATTGAGTTAACTGAGAAATTAATCCAACCTAATTGGATTGTATGCCAACCAATCATGTGTGTCGATATTCCTTTGCAGAGAGGTTGACAACCGCCATCATTTATTTTAGTATCTACTATAAATGAATATTCAACAATGTTAACTAACTATGATCCCACACAATTCTCAAATGTATGCATATCTTGAAAAATTCATAGAATTACTGGTACCAGTTCCCGTGGGCATTATAATCTCCTCCCCTTAAAATGAGGATATATTAATTTTGAGAATGTGAATTATATTATGATAGAGGAGCACTATCTGTAGCATGTAGCAAAACACTACATTCTTGCTAGAAGTGATTGAATATGCCTTTTCAAACATCATTAGCTTATGGAAAAGCTAAATAAGATAATTCAGTCCTATTCAATGGCAGACTTTTTGATTTAATCATGATAGGAGAGAAAAAGAAAATGATATAACTTTTGAGTTAATTAACACCAACCTCTTGTAGTGTGTAGTCTCTCCCTGATTATGGCAGAACTGCTTTTATCTCATATACAAGAAATTTTTCGTAAAGTATTATCCAATTGATTTGAGGACATATACTAATAATAATATCTGTGTTTTGGACGACAGATACTGATCGACCTCTAGATCCATAGAAGATTATGTCATTCAACAAAAAATTTGTAGTCTACTTGACATGCAAATTTTACCAGCATTTGTGGATTTTATTGGTTACAACCAAAAATATGTAAATAAATCTCCAAAAAATAAAATTTGTGACCTATAGGGCCAACGAGATAATCATTCACCTTAAAACGATATTACAAACACTTTTGGTATTAAAAGGAATTATTTAAAGACCAGTTTAGTCACTACAAGGAATAATGATATAGGCTCAGAAGTCGGGTGCGCACCCATTGAACTTTAACGTCCTTCTATATTCCAAATACAAGTGGAACCAATCCTTATTTTGGAGATTATTACTGAGAAAATTTAAATTTCTCAAAAATCAAGAATGCAACAATTTCTCATTTACAGGTATTTAATGATTGTCTTATACCATAATAACGATATATTTTATCCTTTAGGGATCAATATAGATGAAATAAAATTATTATTGAATTATATGTTTCATTTTAAGAAAACAAATAAATCATTATCGTTATTTTTCTTTGAAGAGAAAGAAAATCCACCCTTTGTGGTTGATGGATGGTTTCATGTAAAGTGAAATAGAAACCATTAAATTCTCATTGGATAAAATCATATTTGATGGTAAAAGTTTTTTTTGAAGTATCAAACCAAATTGGCTAAAGAAATGATGGTGAAAAACCAATAACAACTGGTTGATACAATTTACCAAAATTTGATCGACAAAAGAAAAATAAAAATACGTCATTTTAGTCATCGCATATGGAATACCAAAATGAATTGGCTGGGAGTTTATGAACCATGCATGTGATTTATAGTTACCACAAGGGTAAATCAAATCTTGATGACACCAATTTTTTGGTGATTACAGTTTCGTTAAAGGAATACAAACTGTAAAGCATCTTTTGATGGATTTCTTTTTTCTTTCTCTATAATAAAAAAAAATTAGAGAAGAAAATGAGAAACAAACTCAAAATAGATCACCCGTTTTAAAAAGATAAACCAAATATCCCATCGGATACAATAACATAAGAAAAAATAAAACAACCGTCTAGAAGTTTATTGTTAAAAATAATAAAAATCAAACATGTACTTGTGCCTTCACTGTTCATCATGTACCACCAACTTTTGAGGAGAGGTGTTTGACGTCCTTTATTCATGTACACCTTAAATAATGTGCCATAGTCTTGAGAACAAAGTGTTGGTAGGTTGGTCAAGGACTAGATTAGGAAATCTAGTTGGTTAAGGAAACCAAGTACTTATGTCCTAAGTATAGAAGCTTAAGATGTTTTGTCTCTTAGAGCTAAGTTAGGAAACCCTATACTTGTAGGAAAGTAATCCTTGTTAAGGAATCTGTCCAGTCCTATTGATGTGTATAAATACCTATAGAGAGAACTAGAGAAAACACACCAGAACTAAGTAAGAGTTATATTCTTCTCGTCTAAAGCTTTGAATATTCCAACCCATACGGTGATATATAAAATTGATTATTCCTTCCCGAGGATTCAACCTCGTTAAATGCTTGTTCTTCTTGTGTGTGTGATTGTGTTCTTGGCAATATTGGAGTACCATTGTAGTAGTGCAACCTAACGCTTCCGCAGGCTTTGGCGCAACAATTGGTATCAAAGCAAGGAGACACTCTTGGATACGGGAACTCAGGTTGCAGTTGAAGTGAAGGTATTTTTCTGAAGATTGCTCGAGGTAATACTAATCTCAAAGGTTCTATTTTTTTATCTATATTTGGTTGTTTGAGAAAAATGGTTGACGGGGATAAACCAGTTGATCCGAACGATCCTGAAGGAGAACAGTTAGAGTCCACAAATAAATATAAAGAAACAAAAGAAGAAATACTACATTCACATAGATCACAACTCAAGGTATAAAAGGTTATAGAAACCAATAACTTTGGTTTATGGAGAACAGACGTAATGGATGCTCTTGTTCATCTTGACCTAGAAGAAGCTCTAGAAGTTCAGCCAGTGGAGATGTCTGAAAAACAATGGAACACGATAAATAAATTATGTCTTGCTTCGATACGAGGGTGTTTAGCAACTTCATTAAGAGTTAATTATCATCACGAGACTTCAGCTAAGGATCTCTGGGAAAAGCTAGAGAAGGAATACCTTGTGAAGAACGTGGCAAATAGGATACATCTTAAAAGAAATTTGTATCGCTATAACATGAAGAGAGGTGAAACTCTAACCGAGCACCTAGATTCATATAATAAACTTATTACTGAGTTGGTTAATTACGATGAGAAAATCTACGACGAGGAACAAGCTTTGTGTCTGATAAACTATCTTCCTAAAAAGTATGAACCTGTGACTAAAGCATTAATGCACGGCAAGGACAAGATGACATACGCAGAGGTCACTACAACATTGCGTAGTGAGGAGTTCATGAAGATGGATCGTGAAGCCCTTGCAAGTGAAGCTAATAATGACTTGCTTCTTGCAAGAGGTCGTTCAACAAACAGGATAAAGAAGAATGGTGGTTATGGTAAAGGTAGAGGACATTCTAAGAGTAGGATGCGACTGCATAAATATGAGTGTGCTTGGTGCCATGATTTTGGTCATTGGGCTAAGGATTGTACCAAGCGTAAGGAAAGAGAAGGAGATAATAGTAATACCGAGGTGAACATTGCTAAAGGTTATGAAGAATTAGATGATGCTTCTGATTTCTCGCTAAATGTGACACCATCAGCTTGTACTATTACAGATGGTACATGGGTATTAGATACTGGAGCAACGTATCATATATGTACATATAGTGAATGGTTCTCAAGTTTTGAAGAGCTTGATGGAGAAGTACGTATGGGAAACAATCATACATGCAGGGTGATTGGAATTAGTAGTGTTCGTATCAAGATACATGATGGTATGGTTAGAGAGATGAAGGAGGTAAGATTTGTACCTTCCATAAAGAAAATTCTGATTTCGCTTGGAACTTTGGAAGCTAAGGGCTACAAGTTAGTCGCTGAAAATGGTGTTCTAAAGGTAATCTCTGGATCTATGGTAATCATGAAGGGCACATGTCATCATAACTTGTATTACTTGATTGGGAGTACAACAACAGGGGATGTGTCTATTTCTGAACACATCGAGAGTGCAGCTACCGAGAAGACGAAGTTATGGCACATGAGACTTGCACATCCAGGTGAGAAGTCGTTGCATAGGTTGATTCAACAAGACTTGTTGAAATGTGATATCGCCTACAAGTTAGCATTTTGTGAGCATTATGTTAAGGGCAAGAAAACAAGAACAAGCTTTGGCACAACTATCCACAATTCTAGTGGAGTTCTTGACTATGTTCACTCAGATGTTTGGGGTCCTTCCAAGAATGCATCATTGGGAGGGAAACATTGGTTTTTGTCGTTCATTGATGACTATTCTAGGCGTGTATGGGTGTACACCATGAGGCATAAGGATGAAGTCCTAGAAATCTTTGTGAGGTGGAAGAAGGCAACTGAGACTCAAACTGGCAAAAAGATCAAAGTACTACGTTCGGACAATGGTGGAGAGTACAAGAGTGATCCGTTATTGCAAGTATGTTAGGATGAGGGGATAAAGAAGCACTTCGAAAGTTAAGAAGACGCCGCAAAAAAATAGGGTAGCTGAACACATGAATCGTACTTTGCTGTATAAGGTACGATGTATGTTATCTAATGATGGATTAGGTAAGGCGTTTTGGGTTGAGGCAGTTACATATGCGTGCTTCCTCATTAACAGGTTGCCATCAGCTGCATTAGAAGGTAAAACTCCTATGGAGAAGTGGTTTGGTAAACCAGCTTAAGATTATGACTCAATTCATATCTTTGGTTGTCCTGCTTGGTATCATGTTAGTGAAAACAAGCTTGATAACCGTGTTGTTAAAGGAATCTTTGTGGGTATGAAGAATGGAGTAAAAGGGTTCAAGATTTGGAATCCAGTTGAGAAGAAGATAGTCATGAGTAGAGATGTCACATTTGATGAGATGTCTATGGTAAAGTCTTGGGGTTCTCGGAAGGTGCAGGATAGAAGCACCAGTACTAGTGAGCCTTTGCATCAGGTGGAGATTGATGCAACTCCACTAATTCCAGCTAAGTCTGTATCTTTTCAGAATACTTCTGAAGACATTGAGTCTACAAGAGAGGTAACTACTGAAGTTCCAAATGATAGTGACACTGTTGAGGAAGAGGAACAAGAGTCAGTAGAAGATACAAAAGGTATGGTCATGGAGACCATAGTAACCAGCAAACCAAGAAGATCAACCAGGAAGCCTGGTTGTATGAATGATTACATTTCATATGCATTGCCAGTTATAGAAGATAGTACTCCTACTTCCTATTTAGAAGCTGTACGTAGTGCATAGTGTAAATAATGGGAAGGTGCAATGCAGGACGAGATGGAGTCTATTTATAATAATGGCACATGGATTCTTATGAAGCTTCCGAACGGTAAGAAGAACATTGGGTGAAAATGGGTATATGCTAAGAAAGGTTATGCCCAAAGAGAAGGGATTGACTACAATGAGGTGTTCTCTCCATTTATGAAGCACTCATAAATCCAAATTTTATTGGCCTTGGTAGCACAATATGATTTATACCTAGTTCGTCTAGATGTTAATACATCATTCTTGCATGGTTATCTAGAAGAGGAGATCTATATGACTCAGCCGAGTGGGTTCAAGGTTGCTGGAAAATAAGATTGTGTATGTAAACTAAATAAATCGTTGTACGGGCTGAAGCATTCTCCAAGATAATGGTACAAGCGATTTGATCAGTTTATGATAGGCCAAACATACACAAGAAGTCACTATAACCATTGTGTATACTTTAAGAAGCTACGTGATGGGTCTTTCATATATTTTCTCTTGTATGTCGATGATATGCTGATTACATCGAATAACAAGAATGAGATCGATAATTTGAAGTGCAAGTTGTCATCTGAGTTTGAGATGAAAGATCTGGGTATGGAGATTCAACGTAACAGAGAGAAGGGTAAGGTTTGTTTGTCTCAGAAGGCATAGTTGAAGAAAGTGTTACAGAAGTTTGGTATCTACCAAAGAATTAAATCTGTAAGTACTCCCCTTGGTGCTCATTTTAAGTTGAATGCTCGTATGTCTCCCACTAATGAAGTAAAGCGAAAGTATATGGCCCAAGTCTCATATGCTGAGGTTGTTGGTAGCTTGATGTATATGATGGTATGTACAAGGCCGGACATTTTACATGCAGTTAGTATGGTTAGCCGTTATATGCATTTTCCTGGCAAGGAACATTGGCAAGCTGTGAAATGGATTTTGAGGTATCTTTATGGTACTGTTGATGTTGGCTTGGAGTTTGTGAAGGATAAAAGTAACAATCAGTTGTGTGTTAGGTATGTGGATTCTGACTATGCTGATGATTTGGAAAAGAGACGTTCAACTACATGGTATGTATTTACCATAACAGGAGCACCAGTAAGTTGGATATCAATCTTGCAGTCTATTGTGGCACTTTCAACTACGGAGGCGGAGTATATGGCAGTGACTGGGGCATTTAAGTAGGCTATATGGTTACAAGGTTTACTAGATGACTTAGGTGTTGTGCAAGACCAACTTCCTGTGCATTGTGATAGTCTTAGTGCAATTTCCTTGGCTAAGAATCAAGTGCATCATGCTAGAAATAAACATATAGACGTACGATTTCACTTTGTTAGAGAAATGATGGAAGAAGAAGACATTCCACTTGTGAAGATCGATAACGAAGACAATACAGCTGATATGTTGACTAAAGTAGTTTCTGGGATCAAGTTTCGACATTGTTTGAAATTGATCCACATCCTTCCAGTTTGGTAAAAGATCCTTTTTGGGGTAGAGGTTCTTAGGAACCTGGTGGAGGTCTTCTAGCAAGGCCATCTGAGAGAACTACGGTCGGGTTTGATTCCTATTGAGGATACGTAGGCAGCCAGTGATGGTTCAATCGACGTTGGAATATGAAGGTGATTTTATCTATTGATCGTCTCATGAATGAATGCATGATCCGATGTGGAGAATTGTTGGTAGGTCGGTCAAGGACTAGATTAGGAAATCTAGTTGGTTAAGGAAACCAAGTACTTGTGTCCTAAGTATAGCAGCTTAAGAGGT
This sequence comes from Papaver bracteatum, assembly GCA_023529315.1. Lineage (NCBI taxonomy): Eukaryota > Viridiplantae > Streptophyta > Magnoliopsida > Ranunculales > Papaveraceae > Papaver > Papaver bracteatum. The sequence goes on along the minus strand of JAJJWX010002638.1, from coordinate 691,576 downwards.
TTTCTCTCTTAGAGCTAAGTTAGGAAACCCTATACTTGTAGGAAAATAATCCTTGTTAAGGAATGTGTCCAGTCCTATTGATGTGTATAAATATCTATAGAGAGAAATAGAGAAAACACACGAGAACTAAGTAAGAGTTCTCTTCTTCTCGTCTAAAGCTTTGTATATTCCAACCTATACGGTGATATATAAAATTGCTTATTCCTTCCCGAGGATTCAACCTCGTTAAATACTTGTTCTTCTTGTGTGTGTGATTTTGTTCTTCGCAATATTGGAGTACCATTGTAGTAGTACAACCTAACGCTTCCGCAGGCTTTGGCGAAACACAAATATGGCTTATTTTCTAGTCCATTCCATGGTCAATTAACATAGAGACAAAAATAAGCATATGCAGTGAAACATGATAAAACTAGTGATATCTTACACGTATTTAAAGTTAGAGTTAGATTTATAAGATCATCCTTAGTGGGCGACCAAATACCAGAGTATCGATCAAACACCAGACGCAGTGGAGAAGGAGTAAAGATCAAAGACCAGACTAAAACCAAATACTAGAGTATATTTGGGCTTTGGTTTGGTTTTAGTCTGGCGCAATTAAGAGTTACGCCTGATGGGATGAAGATTGGAGTTGCGCCCGAATAAAAAAAAAATGGGGCGGAACTTATAATTACGCTTGATTGGGGCGAAACTTTAAAGTTGTGCCTGACCAAATTTTAGTCTCCGTTCACTGCGTTACAACACGGACTAAACCCAAATTTTGGTCTTTTTTTTTGCTCTTTGCTCTTTGGTTATGATCGCACCACTGCAGTTGCTCTAAGGGATCAGATCAGATGTAAACATAAACATGAATTAAATAATATTTAAATCAACTAGCTGAAAAATAAAGAATAACGCAAGTATGTATCTGAAGAAAGTTTGACACGTCAAATCTTAACATTGATTTACCGCTTTTTCTTGCGATAGTTGTTCTTTTTTTTTTAATCGTCTCTTGGCCTTCGGTTTCGAAACGATTTACATCTTTGTAATTAGAGCTACGTTGCTGATGACGTGTTGTGATATGGAAGACAAAGAACGAAACACAAAATAGAGGGAAAGAAGAGAAAGAAATTCTATTAATGTGTATCATTTTACAAAGGTTTGTGACTCTATTTATAAAGTTTACATACTTAGTTCCCAAATAATAGGGTCCCACTAAAGTGGACATCTAACTAATAAACTTGCGTTTATAACAAATGGAATATAATCCGTATAATATTCCACTATTCTTCCATTCCATTTGTTCCTAACATGACGTGTTAGTAGTAAATCAAATGATCATTCCATCCACGAAGCAATTGACATGTGTTACCACAATCAAAAGAGGGACAGGGATAACTATAAAAGAAACATTTTCTTCAACTTAATGTATCTTTATCGTACAATCTGAATAAACTTTTTTTTTCTCCAAAGAAAAAAAAGAAGAAAGAATAATCCTTTTTTTTTTTTTGATAAACAGAGAATTGAATTACTCAAGCAGTTTCAGGCACTGCAAGCCTATAGAACAAAGAGGATATCCATGGAGGGAAATCACCATGTTCTTCTAGCAAAAGCTGATCTTTCCTAACCTTTTTAGCTATGCTATCAGCTAAATTATTGAAATACCTCTTTACATGAGAGATATTACAAATTTTGAAAGTTGAAACAATAGACTTAATGTTTTGAACCAAATGGTTGTTTTCCCATATGACTAACATATTATTCGACTAAATAGATTGGACCACCACTTCCGCATCTGAGATAAGTTGGATCTCTGAGATATTAAGACTCTTGATCCATTGTAGTGCTTCTAGGATGGCCATGCATTCTGCAGCTTCTGAGTCGATTACTCCGTCTGCATACGATCCCTTGATTCCATCAATTGTACCTGCAGAAGTCATAAGAACCATACCAGTGCCAGAAGAGAACGTTAGTCGATCAAATGATGCGTCAACAAAATTTTTACTAGCACAGAACTCATGCATAGGTAAGTCAGGGGGAATTGGTTGAACAGTGATAGCAGCCTTAGCAGCCAAATAGAAGTTGTGTATGTGCAAATTAATTATGGAAATGGTGGAAAGTTGTGTAAAGAATAATCCTTATTTACTTTCATTTTAAGATGGGAAGATATTTCGAAGATACGAAGATGTTTGCTAAGAAGAAGAGTCCGGTTGAATCAGCTAAGAGCACAGCTGGGGGACATGTTGCCAACGCAGCTCACGCAAATTTTTTTTTTTGAAGCATGTAATTTATTAAGTGAAATTAGTTTACAATTTGTCGTGGGTATGTGGTACCCACCGAGTCTGAAAATAAGATTTGAGAAATAAAAGATGGGATTGCATGGTCCTATATTTTGGTTGAAGAGTGTCCTGTTTGACTTCCATCTGCCGCGTGATTGGCCAATCCGTCGGCTGCCTGGTTTCCTTCTCTGTAGTTGTGTTGGATGGCCGCCTGCGAGATCTGTTGGAATCTCATTTTTATTTCTTCAATCATTTCTGCTATGTGCCAAGGTGGAGGGGTAGATGAGGTGATGAAACACAATAGGTTTTCTGAGTCGGTTTCAAATATAACTTTTGGCCAAAGTCTTTCTGTTGCTGTTCTTGTAGATAAGAGCATCGCCTAGGTTTCCAAAGTTAAAGCAGTCGTAATTCCCAATGGTTGATCCAGAGCTAAAAGAGTTCGTGCATCTGAATCCCTGCAGATGAATCCTGCTCCTGCAAATCCTGGATGGCCTCTGGATGCTCCATCCATGTTAATTTTGATCCAATTGATGTTCGTAATTGTCCATCTTACTAATATTGTGGATAGTCCTTTATCTCTTATTGGGTGATTAAATTTTTGTGTATCTCCGGGAAAAACTGGCGGTGTGGAGTGAATGACCCGGTAGTATTCTTGTTGCAGTTTTTGTGCCCAAGCTAGGATTTCTTCCGGAGTTGTTTGCTTTTGTTGGTATATTAGTTCATTTCTAGCTAGCCATAAGGTCCAGAAAATAAAATAGCAAGAGGAGATTACCGATGCCAATGCAGGTTGTTGAAGGATTTGTGGAATTGTTGTGTGTTGTGTTAAGGTGAAAGCTTGGAGTGGATTGGAGTTTGATGAATTTGTAGATTGCATCCAAACTTTGTTAAGGATTGTATCACGCAATGAGAGGCCATGCAGCTAACTTTGTATCCAAATCTTCCCAACCGAAAAAGCATAACATCCTCAAATAATTAAAAATAATTTGAGTCATCGTATACAAATCAATTAGCTAACTTTAACTCTTTAGGTATCCGTTATCAAAAAATTGGTTAAAAAGACTAAAATCAACAGTTTCTGGATGAAAAAGATATCTAGATTTTGGTATTGTTTAAATGGACAAAAATATAAAAATAGCCAGGATGTAACCAGTTTCATCCTACCCATTTTCAAATACTTTTTCTTATTTTTAATTTACATCAGGATGCATCCAGTTTCATTCTCACTATTTTTTTTCTGTCCATTTCACCCATAAAAAATTGTACTTGTCCATTAGAACCATGTTTTAAAAATATTTGGACAAATGACTAATTTTCCGATCCATTATTTGGTCAATGGAACTTCATATACACAAAAGCCCACTAGGCGCTTAAACCCAAAAATCCCACTAGGCGGAAGACCAGCGCCTGGGAGAAAAAAGGCTCAGGCGCCAAACCATGAACAATTTTTTTTTCTAGGCGCCTAGGGGACTTTTTGGCGCCTCGGCTCGCCCAACGCCTTTTACAACAAGCCACGCCTTTTACAACAAGCCATCACTAGCTGAAGTCCATGTGTTGGTGTTTATAGGTGAAAATAGTTTCTGCTGATTTTGGTAATTGCAGGTGTGAAGGTGAGAAACTGTTTAAACCCTAAACAATGTACTGCAATTGAGTACTTTAGATTCGAGAGATCAATCTGTACAACTCCAGCCTAAACCAACAAATGACCGTTCCATACTTGCTCTGGTCACAAATAGGAGGAAAATAGTTGATTCTGGAAGAGCAGTTAGGTTTCTACGACTTGTTATCAGAAATGTAAGAGATATCATGAGGAGAGCTAGCAAGTAAGTATTTCTGAGTGTTGTCTTGTTCGAATGAACTTGTTGTCCAAATAGAAATAGGTAAGACCTATTTATAGAAGTCGAGGTAGAAACGTACCATGGTCTCATTAAGGAGTGGGGAAGTAAATGTGAGGTGGTGGTAACCGTATTCATGGACTTGATGTCCCATAAAGTGGTTAACGCATGAAATTGGTTTTCATGAAACTATTAACGTTATGGAATTGATGTTCCATAAAGTTCGTTAACTCACGGCTTTATGTCCCATGAACGTTTCCCACATAACTCCCGTATTTACTAGGCGCCTCACCCTTATGACACTTCCTTATGAGGTGCGTAGTGTACGCCGCACGTTGTAGACCACCAAACCAATACCCAAAGAGAATCCCCCTGTTTGTGTTGATATCTCGAATGTTTTGGAAAACATGTAAAACGTTGTTGTATCTTGGAAAGTCGAGCTTGGGGAACTTGCTAGCCAGGTTCCCTTCGACGGTCGAGATGTTGCATCTTGAGAGGAGGGGAAACCGTTGATCGTTGCACGCCTTCGTTTTGGTAGCCGCGTAGTGAGGTCTAATAGGGTGGCACGACATGGGTGTGTTTAGACTTGGCATGAGGAGCCAAGGGTTTGCCATGGGCATATGGCATGACTAGGGCCAAGGCGAGGGCGCTTCGCTTGGCATGTTGTGACTATCATGGCTAGGGCCAAGGCAAAGTGCGTTTGGCATGATGCGGCTAGATTGTCTAGGTTAGGTTTGGCTTGGCATGTGGGGCTAAGGGGCAGCCATGAGAGCATGGCCTAAGGCAAGGGCGATTGGCAAGTCGTGGCGTGACTAGCACGGCTAGGGCCAAGTCATGGTGCGACTAGCCTGGCTAGGTTTGGTTTGGATTGGCATGTGGGGCCAATAGGTAGCCATGGGCGCATGGCGTGACTAGCCTAAACAAGGCGCGCGACCAAGCTAGGGTTTCGGGTCTAAGGTGGTGAGGGGACTTTATACGGCCAAGATTTGCTCCTGGGATTGAAGGGAAACCGTTGATTATTGCCTGCCTTCACTTAGGTAGTCGCATGAGGAAGGCCATCATGGTGGCGCGGCATGAGGGGCCATGGCAATACATGTGTGGCATGGCGTGGCTAGATTGGCTAGGTACGTGACCAAGCTAGGGTTTTGGGCCTAAAGTCGTGAGGGGACTTTAGACGGCCAGGATTTGCTCCTGGGATTGAAGGGCAACCGTTGATTGTCGCCTGGCTTCACTTTGATAGCCGCATGAGGAAGGACAACATGGTGACACATCATGTGGGGCCATGGAAAGACATGTTAGGCATGGCGCTGCTAGCTTGGCTAGGTACGTGACCAAGCTAGGGTTTTGGGACTAAAGTCGTGAGGGGAGTTTAGACGTCCAGGATTTTCTCCAGGGATTAAAGGGCAACCGTTGATTGTCGCCTGGATTGACTTTGATAGCCGCATGAGGAAGGCCAGTATGGTGGCGCGGCATGAGGGGCCATGGCAAGACATGTTTTGCATGTCGCGGCTAGCTTGGCTAGGTACGTGACCAAGATAGGGTTTTGGGCCTAAAGTAGTGAGGGACTTTAGACGGCCAGGATTTGCTCTTGGGATTGAAGGGAAACCGTTGATTGTCGCCTGGATTTACTTTGGTAGCCGCATGGGTAAGGCCATCATGGTGGCGCGTCATGAGGGGCCATGGAGAGACGTGTTTGGCATGGCGCGGCTAGGGCCAAGGTAGGGGAGTTTGGCTTGGATTGGTGTGACTAGCATAACTAGGGCCAAGGCAGAGTGCGTTTGGCATGGCGCGGATAGCTTGGGATAGGTGTGGATGGCATGGTTTTCCATTGGCACGGAGGTGCGGCTTTCATGGTTGGCATGCTTTAGCGCGGTTGGTGTGGCTGGCATGATTTGCCATTGGCACAGATATGCGGCTATCATGGTTGTCATGCTTTGGCGCGGTTGGTGTGGCTGGAATGATTTTTCATTGGCACAGAGGTGCGGCTAGCATGGTTGGCATGCCTTGGCGCGGTCGATTTGGCTGGCATGATTTTCCATTGGCATAGAGGTGCGTCTAGCATGGTTGGCATGCCTTGGCGCGGTTGGTGTGGCTGGCATGATTTTCCATTGGCACGGAGGTGCGGCTAGCATGGTTGGCATGCCTTGGCGCGGTCGGTGTGGATGACATGATTTTCCATTGGCACATGTGGGAATTAGGGTTTGGTTCGTCGTAACCCTAATTTTGAAAAATATACCCGGGTAATTATTTTAGAGACACATTAAAAGTTTCAGTAAATGTGCCTAGTAAATGCTTATTGCTTTAAATGTCGTGACATTACTGTCTATTAGGGTTTAGTATTTTACGATTTTAACCCTAAACTAAAAACCACCATCAACATTAAGTCCCATGCTTAGCTCGGAACAGGTGCCTTGTTGCGAGGTAATCATATGATGGTGATAGACAAGGACGGAAATGAGGTGTAAATCATTGCAAAGATGGTCAGGAGAATCCGACTAACCTTTTTGAGTGGTAAAGAGAGCTTTGGGTTGCGGCCCTGCGTACGTTGTACTGGGAATGGAAACCGTGGAGCTGTGAGGAGAAAGTTACCGTCTTGGTCTGGACGTATACCTCCAAGGCGAGGGGGCGCATTTGTGGAGGGCAGAGCAAGTGGACGGCTTGGATCGAAGGGCCAAGAGGTGGCGTGGTCCTAGCCGCGGCAATGGCATGGTGGAACGTGCAGGGCGACTAGGCGTGGTGGGCCGCAATAATGGCATGGTGAAACGTGCAGGGCGACTAGGCGTGGTGGGCCGCAGTAATGGAGCGAGGTCTTGGCCGGAGCCGTGGATGGGTGCAGTGGGGCCGCGGTATGGAGCGAGGTCTTGGACGTGGAGATTGGCCTTCTCTTGGACCGGTTTCCTCTTTTCCCTTCTCGGCTCAAAATAGGAAATCCTTTCTTTGTTCAAACTCCCACATACCACGTGTATATAAAAGGAGGGCCAACTTCTCTCTGTTTCACGTCTACTTATTCCTACCAGCCATGTGATAGCAGTAAAGCAGAGCGGACTAGTGAATCCCAGGTACGCCTTCCAACACTTCTCTTTAACTCATTCTCCTTTTTTTTTCTGGTGTAAACCCTAGTTGTAGGCGCACCTTTTCATGACCCTGTGGAAATTTTGGCGTGAATCTTAGGTATTTTTTACTTTAGCTTGTCATAACACTTAGGCATGGATACCAAAGTAATGTTGATCGCCCTTGCAAGGAAGGCACGTGATAGAAATGGCCTTGTCTTCTCACGAAACCCTATATTTTTAGGGGTTGTTCCTCGTTTTGGTGTGGCCGTGTGTACGGTTTCCCTGGTGGGTCATTCCTCCTCGTTTGGACAAGAATTCTATGCCACGGTCTTGAAACAAACTGGCTCGCGTCTTGGGTGAAAATAATTTTCATGCACCTTCTGTAATAATATCCCTTCGCATTGCTCCATTGTAGTTATTTGAGAAAATATTCGTTATGATGTCACTTGAGGAGCGTTCTGTTGTCCCGAAATACGTTTGCAATTCCGAACCAAACGTAGATGATGCATTCTTCACCACATCGGACACGGTTAGGAGAAATCATCCCAGATATGTGTCGATCCTTCTGACTGACTCGGAAAGCGAATGGGAGGATCGATCGGTTCGTCCAGGAGGCGTAATAAGGTTTTGCCTTCAGAAGATATAATATCATGTTTCTTCTATCGATTTTAAAATCCCTACAAGTATGTTGCGTTCCTTTGTGAAATTGGCACGATTTATGATGGACCAGGAACCTGTAAACACCAATTTGACCAGGGCACAGATTGTCGGTGTTGTTGCGGCTTCTGTAGTGCTTCAGATTAGGAAATACATTCCATGGTTGGTTGCTTTTGTTTCCAGATGGTGCATGGACACTCATACGGCGGTATGCAGGTGGGGAGAGATGACCATTTCTTTGGAAAGTGTGGCTGTACTGCTAAACCTTCCCGTAGTTGGAAATCTTGATGTTAAGTTGTCTGCTGATGAAGAAGAAATGCACGCCGCTCTAGTTGCGAAATCAAAGGGGTTCGTTCTGAAAGAGAATGAGACGAGGTGATTCTATGACTGGTGGGTGTTCCAGTGGTTTCCTGACGCATTAAAGCCAAACCAGAAGAATAGTACGCTTCATGTTGCGGCATTCTTGGATCTTTGGCTATACAGAGATATTTTTGATGACAGCTCGGGCAAGAAAGAGATAAGACATGGAATTATCAAATTTGCCATAAAATTGGCTAAAGGTGTCATTCTTCCCCTCGGTGGTTTGTTTCTTGGTTCCCTGTATGCACACCTGCACCAGCGGGTTTCGGACATGCGCGCCTCGAATGGTCATATGAAGGTGGATTCGTATGTTCATGCCGCCTTTCTCCAGGAATGGTTGTGGGAGCATTTCGCGAAGTATTCCCCGAAACCGTTGGCCATAATTACTGAGTCTTGGGGCGGCTCTAGAATATTGCGTTGGTCGAACAGGCGCCGAAAAACTGGTCCGAAACTGATTAAGTTTCTTGACAACTCGTATGCGGTTAATTTTCGTCCATGGGCTCCGGAGCACGCGTCCATAACTCAGATTAGTACCATTGCTCCTGCTCCGAACATGTCTTTGTCTTCTGATGAGGAGGGCCTGGCTGTTGGAGAGATATTGTTTATGCGTAGCTGCACTCCTGGTCACGTGTCGTATTTATTTCGAGGATCTTGCAAAGCATCCTCTTAAAACATCGATAGAGCAGCTCATCATATGGGTTTTGACCATGGGGTCCCACTCGTTCGTCAGCCAGTAGTTCCAGAAGTCCCGTTGTCGACTGTTCTTGATGATGGTGCTTTCGTGTTCGGTAAAGTTTCCCTTTCCTACTCGCGGGACGGCATCCATCAACGACGTCCAAATATAACATATTTGGCAAGATGAGTTTCTTGCTATGCAGGGATTCGTGAATGACGTGGTAGAGAACCATCCGGATAAGCCTTCTCCTGCGGTCTTAGCGGAACATCCACTGCTGAGGGGTCCCAAGCGAAAGTTCGTTAGTCCGAATGCATATAGTCCCCAGGTTAAGGAATGAAGATCTAAAGATCATGCGGGCGGATTTCAGTCAGACCCCAAAGTTCTTCCGACTTTTAGTTCATCCAATATGCGGGTACGTATGGCTCTCTTCTTGATTTGAGCTTGGAACGTCTATATTTTTTGTTCTTTTTCTTAGAATACGCTCTTGTATTCCGTCCAGGGTCTCAGTAGCAAGAACGCCTTTGCCAAACTTGCGAGCGGTCAAAAGGTGTCATTTTCCGAGACTGAGAGTAGCGTCGTCGAGCCTACCCATACTGATGAAGAATCCGAGAAGGATGAAAGTTCTGAGTCTGGCGATGGTGAGAGTAGTTCTTCTGACAACAGTGCTGAGTCTTCCTCTAGTCAGTCTGAAAGTGAATCAGTGAGTCTTCCCCACGTTTTATTTGGTCCCCCTCTTCTTCTTTTTTTCTGTAGCAAACTAAATCTTGATTTTTAGGAGGAAACCGTTCTTGGGGATGATCTTGAAGAGGAAGACCACCAGAGCGAAGACGTAACCATACTTCCTACTGCGGAAAATGCACCATCCAGCAATTTGAAAATGGAAATTCATTGTCCTAAGGGCGCCGCCGTGACTCAGGTGGAGGAGGGCGCTTCGGGGAGTGAAATTGTAGTTAGGGATCTCCTGCCAGTTGTTGATTCAGTTGCGGGTGCCACCTTCAATCCTACGTATCTGGCCCATTTCCCGGGTCATGTGTTAATTGGTGGATTTAGTGTGCCTGCTAAACATGCGACACTGTACACCAAGATTTAGGAAAGATACGGTCACATTTCCATGACTAAGAAGATCACTAGTCGACATGTGTTGGTCAAGCGTGTGGAGGAGGCCTTGTCTTCAATTGATGAGACGTGTAACGTGACTGGTCATACAGTTTCTGAGGATGTAATCTCGATATGGAAGTTCCATAGTGACATGTGCATGGGCTTCGAATTCAACATTCCTTGGTTCTTTGAAGGTCTCTCTGATGTTGAAAGATTGCTGGTCGAAATAGTCGAAGGTCCATCCGTGAACCTGATAAATAAGCAGGAAGCGGAATTCAAGAAATTGTGCCGGCAATTGAAATTAAAAAGGGAAGCTCTCCAGAGCACAAATGAGGCCTTCTCCAAGAGGAGCAAGCCGTTGTTGGAAAACTTTCCTTGAATATATATCTGTCTTTTGGACCTCTTACCTTTAGGTTTTTTATTTTTATTTTTTTGAAAGGCAAATGAGACGCCTGGTTTTTGGTTTTTGATTTTCTGGTTTTCTCAGGTTAATAGATAAATGCTACCTTGACAGTTTTGGATTATATATTTTTGAATGAAAGGATTAGAATTGAATTTTTTAGGATTATTTTTTATTATGATTAAAAGTGTCACAAAAATCCAAAGAAAACCATGGAACTGTGTTGATAAATGACATGGGAAGAATCATGACTACGGGTTTTATCAAAACTTGAAAGAGAAAACCACGTATCTTGTCTAGGTAAGACTTACTCGGTTTTTAGGTCTCCTGGTGAAAAGTGGACCTTCCGGGTGTAAGAACGATTTTTGTGGGAAACATCGCTATGGGAAGTCCCCAGTCATTACTGATCCATATGATAACCGAGCCATCGATCCTTGGGCGGATCGTCTGCTTCTATCCTCTGGGAAGTCCCCAGTCATCCCTTGTCGTGTCATGACTAATAATCGAGCCGTCGAGTAATTGAGTCGAGTAGCTGAGTCGGGGTGGATCATCTTTCTACCACCTTAGTCTCTGGGTTGAAGAACGAGATCAATGGTCGAAAATTGACATTATAACCGATAGATCAATCCTCCCACTGTGGTCGCCAATTATTTATAGGTGAAAATAGTTTCTGCTGATTTTGGTAATTGCGGGTGTGAAGGTGAGAAACTGTTTAAACCCTAAATAATGTACTGCAAGGGAGTACTTTAGATTCGAGAGATCAATCTGTACAAGTCCGTCCTAAACCAATAAATGGTCGTTCCAGACTTGCTCCGGTCACAAAGAGGAAGAGAATGGGTTGGTTTTTGGGGGGGGGGAAGCAAGGAGAGTGGTGAGACCAGAATAGTTGATTCTGGAAGAGCAGTTGGGTTTCTACGACTTATTATCAGAAAGGTAAGAGATCTCACGAGGAGAGATATCAAGTAAGTATTTCTGAGTGTTGTCCTATCCGAATGAACTTGTTGTCCAAATGGAAATAGGTAAGACCTATTTATACAAGTCTAGGTAGAAACGTACCATGGTCTCATTAAGGAGTGAGGAAGTAAATGTGAGGAGGTGGTAACCGTATTCATGGACTTGATGTCCCATATAGTGGTTAACGCATGAAATTGGTTTTCATGAAACTGTTAACGTTATGGAATTGATGTTCCATAAAGTTTGTTAACTCACGGCTTTATGTCCCATGAACGTTTCCCACATAACTCCCGTATTTACTAAGCGCCTCATCCTTATGACACTTCCTTATGAGGGGCGTAGTGTACGCCGCACGATGTATACCACCAAACCAATACCCAAAGAGAATCCCCCTGTTTGGGTTGATGTCTTGAATGTTTTAGAAAACATGTAAAACGTTGTTGTGGCTTGGAAAGTCGAGCTTGGGGAACTTGCTAGCCAGGTGACCTTCGACGGTTGATATGTTGCATCTTGAGAGAAGGCAAAACCGTTAATCGTTGCACGCCTTCGTTTTGGTAGCCGCGTACTGAGGTCCAACATGGTGGCACGGCTAGGGTGTGTTTAGACTTGGCATGAGGAGCCAAGGGTTTTCCATGGGCGTATGGCATGGCTAGGTCCAAGGCGAGGGCGCTTGGATTGGCATGTCGTTACTAGCATGGCGAGGTCCAAGGCAAAGTGTGTTTGGCATGGAGGGGCTAGCTTGGCTAGGTTAGGTTTGGCTTGGCATGTGGGCCCGAGGAGTAGCCATGGGCGCATGGCGTGATTAGGGCCTAAGGCAAGAGCGCTTGGCTAGTCGTGGCGTGACTAGCACGGCTAGGGCCAAGGCATGGTGCGGCTAGCTTGGCTAGGTTTGGTTTGGGTTGGCATGTGGGGCCAAGGGGTAACCAATGGCGCATGGAGTGACTAGCCTGGACTAGGCGCGCGACCAAGCTAGGGTTTCGGGTCTAAGGTCGTGAGGGGACTTTAGAAGGCCAGGATTTTTTCCTAGGATTGAAGGGCAACCGTTGATTGTTGCCTGCCTTCACTTTGGTAGTCGCATGAGGAAGGCCAGCATGGTGGCGCGGCATGAGGGGCCATGGAAAGACATGTTTGGCATGGCGCGGCTAGCTTGGATAGGTACGTGACCAAGCTAGGGTTTTGGGCCTAAAGTCGTGAGGGGACTTTAGACGGCCAGGATTTTCTCATGGGATTGAAGGGAAACCGTTGATTGTCGCCTGGCTTCACTTTGATAGCCGCATGAGGAAGGCCAACATGGTGGCACGGTATGAGGGGCCATGGCAAGACATGTTTGGCATGGCGCGGCTATCTTGGCTTGGTACGTGACCAAGCTAGGGTTTTGGGCCTAAAGTCGTGAGGGGACTTTAGAAGGCCAGGATTTGCTCCACGGATTGAAGGGCAACCGTTGATTGTTGCCTGGCTTGACTTTGATAGCCGCATGAGGAAGGCCAGTATGGTGGCGCGGCATGAGGGGCCATGGCAAGACATGTTTTGCATGGTGCGGCTAGCTTGGCTAGGTACGTGACCAAGTTAGGGTTTTGGGCCTAAAGTAGTGAGGGACTTTAGACGGCCAGGATTTGCTCTTGGGATTGAAGGGCAACCGTTGATTGTCGCCTGGCTTTACTTTGGTAGCCGCATGGGAATGGCCATCATGGTGGCGCGACATGAGGGGCCATGGCGAGACGTGTTTGGCATGGCGCGGCTAGGGCCAAGGTAGGGGCGTTTGGCTTGGCTTGGTGTGACTAGCATAGCTAGGGCCAAGGCAGAGTGCGTTTGGCATGGCGCGGCTAGCTTGGGCTAGGTGTGGCTGGCATGGTTTGCCATTGGCACGGAGGTGCGGCTAGCATGGTTGGCATGCTTTGGCGCGGTTGGTGTCGCTGGGATGATTTGCCATTGGCACAGAAGAGCGGCTAGCATGGTTGTCATGCTTTGGCGCGGTTGGTGTGGTTGGCATGATTTTCCATTGGCACAGAGGTGCGGCTAGCATGGTTGGCATGCCTTGGCGCGGTCGGTGTGGTTGGCATGATTTTCCATTGGCACAGATGTGCGTCTAGCATGGTTGGGATGCCTTGACGCGGTTGGTGTGGCTGGCATGATTTTCCATTGGCACAGAGGTGCGTCTAGCATGGTTGGCATGCCTTGGCGTGGTCGGTGTGGCTGGCATGATTTGCCATTGGCACACGTGGGAATTAGGGTTTGGTTCGTCGTAACCCTAATTTTGAAAAATATACCCGGGTAATTATTTTAGAGACACATTAAAAATTTCAGTAAATGTGCCTAATAAATGTTTATTGCTTTAAATGTCGTGACATTACTGTCTATTAGGGTTTAGTGTTTTACGATTTTAACCCCAAACTAAAAACCACCATCAACAGTTGGACATACGAGTTGGATGCTATACTTGATGGAACCCTATCAACTGAGTGTGTGAACTGTTCTAATGTACTATTTTTTCTATAAATCCTCAGTGACGGGTTTGAATCAAAGTCTTATTGCAGGCGTTTTGCATAGGTTTGGTATTTATTGGGAGCTTTAGCAACTTATTATGATTAGTTATTCTTAAATCTGTACGAACCAAAAAAAATTTTTTATCGGAAGCTTTAGCAACTGATGATCAGATATTCTTAAATCTGTATGAATTCAAAGCACTGAAAAATGAACTTTTGTCATTTCTCTGATGATGGATAGTGTTAACTAGCCCTGCGTGTCCTTAATAGCTTATAGTAGTACCATGACAAATTTACACTCTTACTTACTATCAGTGAATGGTAAAAGAAATCATACAAATCCATACCAAGACAGTTCATATCTCGGCTTCTATTATAATAAGAGCTTCTAGTTCTCATAACAATAAGAGCTTCTAGTTCTCATATTGTCACCACTAGTCCATAAATCAGACAAATTCATACCAAGACAGTTCATATATCGTCTTCTATTATACCTACCTCACAACTTAAAGTGGTCGAGTGCCGGAACGCCATCAAGCCCTTTGGAATAGTAGTATTCGGCATAGTCTTTGAATGTGGTATCTTTGTATACAGGTGGATTATCTTCTGACAATAGCTCGTTGATGGGACCATAAGTCTTCTTGGAGGATGTCTGCTGGATAGTTGGTCTAAAAAACACTGCTGCTGATAGTCTTGGTCCAGCATGATTAGAGATGACCCTATGTTCAGCACTTCTAAACTTGTCATTGCTCATCAACTGGATGAAAAAAAATAGATAGTTAGCAGTGTACATGTCCTGAACCCTATTTCCTAAATTTTGAACAAATCATATTTCTAAATTACCTGAAGAAGATCACCAATGTTTACTACTAAAGCTCCAGGGGTGGGATTGACAGATACCAAATGGTTCTGATGATAGAATTGGAGGCCACCAATTTCGTCTTGGAGAAGAAGAGTAAAGAAGCTTGGATCAGCATGCTTGCTTGCACCCAGTGTTAGCTTTGGCTCGGGGCATGCTGGATAATAGTGAAGGACGACTAGCAACCATTCAGTACAACTCATGGCTTTAAGGTAATCAGGTTTAAGTCCCAGAGCTTCTGATAATAACTCCGTGAGGGCATCTCCTAGCTTCACAACATGCTTCAAATACTCCATTGTTTCATCTCTGATTGAACAGAAGTAAAATAATATGCATAAGAAGCTTGCCAACAAAGTACTTGCAATGCACACAAGCATTTACTAACATGTGTGAGTATAACAGAAACTGTAAACTAAATGCTTATCCTGCACTTCTGTATCTCCTTATCCTGCACCACAGCACTAGCATTGACTGAACGTAAAAGCAATGGATTTATAGGGAAAATACCTGCATGTGTATGGCAACTCTTGAGGATCTACATGATCATGAGCAAACATATTAAAGGCAAGGGTGTCTCTCCAGTTAGCATACTTTGTTCTATACAGATCAAAGTTGCTATTAAACCTCACAGTTTTGTTCAGATCCCTTGAGTAGAATTGTTTTTTAGTTTCTAAATCTTGCTCATTGAAACTGAGAATACCTTTCTTCATATCTTCCATTACACTTTTGGGTATCCCATGATTCACCAATTGAAAGAAACCCCATGTTTCTGATGCATCTCGAATCTCATCAATAATTGCCTTACGTCGGTCTGTGTTGTCCAACCCTTCAAAATCTATCACTGGAGTCTCAAATTCATGAGTAGAGACCAACTCCTCCGCAGCGACTTCATCTGGTGGCCGAACAAAGATCCTAGGAACCTTAACAACACCTGCATCAACTATTCCTTTGACACCGGCTTTCGTTTCGTCGAAAGCCTTTAACTCTGCTACTCGATCATAGCTAGCGACTTCCCCTGCACCAAAAATTTCCATTACTATTTTTTGTTTTCTTTTTTTCTGGGTGAAGTATCGATCGAGTAGTCGGTGATATCACCACCAGCTACCACCACAAAGTAAATATGGGCACGTTTGCTAGTGTCTGCGTGTCTCATTTTCACTCATTTGTTTGTGGCCAAAGATAACAAAAAAGATAAAGATAAAACAAAATGGAAATGAGTCCGGATCAAATTTATTAATCAAGAAAAGAAAATATAGAGAATATAGAATGGAAGAAGTAGCATGGGTTTTGGTATCTTTGTTAAATCAGGGCCTATGACTACCGGACAAAAAAGGGTTATCATAAAGTAAAATGGAAACCATATCCAACTATTTTATATAATGGCTAATTTATCCCTGGTTATTAATTAATCTTTCATCATTATCAAAATATGTAATTAATTCATGTTAATCTAGAAATCAACTAATTTTTCATCATCATCAAAATATGTAAAAATTTTGATTTTTTTTTTTTTTTGAAAAATTTCAACCCATAATATCATGCCTCCATGAACCGATTCTGGGTTGGTATTCACGAAACGCACCAAGAATCGGTTAACATATGTATATATAAAATCTGATTATTACAATCGGTTTTTGATTAGGCTTACAATAGAAGAAAAAAAATGCTTCCGCCCAGAATCGGTCTTATGGACATGAACATCAACCGATTTTTTGTTGAAAAACATCAAACAAAATCATTTTCAGATCGAGTATGAGTCATAGTCTATTTGAGAATCAAACTCATTCTCAGAACGAGTATAAACCAACATACTCATTTTCAGGTCGGGTAATTTTTTTTATAAATTTATACTCATTTTTAGTTCGAGTACAACACTTGAATTAATTTTTTTTTTTAATAAATTTATACTCAATTTGAGTTCGAGTACATCACTTGGATTTCAGAATGAATATTAGATAATACTCATTCTATGATCGAGTAAGTCATAAAACTGTTAACAATCGGAGGATGTTATATAACCACATGGACCGATTCTTGCAGTTTAGAAATCAAATGCTATATAATCGGTTTACGTGAACATTCATATAATCTGATTCTAGCAACAAAAAAAGCATACAAAGAACTTGATATTTCACATAATCGGTTTATATGTGAGGCACATAATACCGATTTTTGATTTCTCTACAAATCCAAACTTGGACTCAGAATCGGTTTATGAATGTGTACACCAAAAACCGATTCCTAGTAACATCAACTACAATCGGTTTATTCTATGGCACACATAAACCGATTCTGGGTTGATTTTTTAGAAAATTAGATGAAGAAATTTCAGAGATTCATGGTTAAATCATTGTTGAGTTTCTCTTAAGGAACGGATTAAAGGGAGTTAACTCAATCACACGAATTTGTTTGTCGCCGATTATTTTTCAAAAACCAATAAAATAGAGAATTGAATTGTTGTTTTTGATTAGGTTTTAGTTTTTTTTTTTTAAATGAATTGGGTTTTAATTTTCGATTGAGGATTGTTAATAGAAATGATTAAAATTTTAGAATTTGTTTTACGAATTATTAAGAATGTATAAGGGTAATCTAGTATTTTAATACAATTTAGACACCCGTTATCATTCTCTATTGGGTGGATGAAGAAATTCATATACCCCAATTAATCACCTTAGGTGCCAATTTAGGCACCAATTTAGACAGATTTTGGTATCCACCTAGTAAACTGGTACCCCGCTGGTAGCCATCAAAAAATTAGGTGATCAAATTCATTTGGTCCACGAGGATTTTCCAGTAAGTAATTGTCCTCAAAGTTGCACTTTCAGTTTCGAACACGCTGTGATTCATACTTCTTTGTGGTTGTTTATTTTCATTGTTTCTCACTCCATGGACATGGTATTTCTTGTTGAGGGTTGTTTTTGGGCATACCAAAAAATTATCGGGCATACATTTTGTCTAGGTTCGGTTCACACCTTGTGAGCCAAACCTAGCAAACCTAGGCAAAAAAAAAAGTTATGAGTCGAACCTTGAGTATGCCCGGTAATCTTTTGGTATGCCCAAAAACATGTCTCTTCTTGTTTGCTAGTTTTTTACTAGCTTGGTTCAAAAAAACCAAAAAAAAATGATTCAATGCAGTTTTTAGGCCCAATATCTAACTTTTAATCCTTTACTAAGCCCATCTAGTTTTCCACGATAAATTCGTAATCTTTATTGCAAAAGGGAGCAGTTTGTTGGAAATGTTCACTAGAATAGAAACAGTAGTCACCCTTCCCATTAAAATTCATTTTCTCTCCTTTCTCTCTTCTTTCTCTCCATCTTCCTTTTCTCAAAAAAAAAAAAAAAAAACTCGATAGCCGTATTGTTCAGATTTGGTCGTTTTGGACTGGATCTGAGCAAGGGTTCTTTAATTTTTAAAGATTTTCGATAGTAGGTAATAGAATAAGATGTTTTTACATCATTTTTTGTGTCTTTTGACATATTTTTTTGTCGTTTTGGGGCGATTTTTCTTCGTCGTTGTGGGGCGAGTTCTTCAAATTTTAATGGTTGGTTCGTGGCTTGATATGCTTGTTTCAAAAACATCGACGATTTATCACGACATCAAGCGTCGGTGTTCGTGTGGATCGACAATTTTATGGGCAAAGTACTCCTTTGTTTTAGGAGCATCTCTTATGGAAGAAGAATACAATCACATTAAATGGTCGGAATATATTTCCGGATATACCATCATCTTTCCCTTATACATAAAGTTGTTTTGGATATCTTTGCGGTTTATCGATCTTTCTCTTCGCGATCTACTTGTAATTGATATCCTTATTTGTATTAGGGTTTCGATTATTTCTTATTTTGATGTTTTTGTCATTCTTGTAAACGAACATGTAATCACTGTTTTAATTTGAATGAATTGAAATATGTTGATTGTAAAAAGAAAAAAAAAAAAAAAATCACCCTTCCCCGACCGACAACAGTTATCTAGTGAACTAGTAATATCCACAACCACATGCATGTGGTCCAAAAATCTGATTTAAGACTTTCGTAGGGAAAGTACCCCATTCAACTGTATTAGATCATGAGTCGTGCCGGTCTAGTCCATCTCTCCCTAAAATATAGGTGTACCACTTTGCTCGAGGATGTACCAATCAATCCAATGGTAAAAGATATTTTCTTATATTGATTTTGGGACATCCCAAAATAAAGAGTACCCCTATTAGCAATGTTGGAAACGTGGCACTGGTATAAGATATTTTGCATTTTTAGGTCGACATAAATAGAATAATCCGTATAATGTTCCACCATTCTTCCATTATTGTTCTTGACATGACGTGTTATTAGAAAATCAAACAATCATTTCAACCACAAAGCCATTGACATGTGTTACCACAATCACCCGTTAAAATCTATATAGATACCCCATACAAGAAGAGGCCCGACAGAAGATAACAATAAAAGGAACCAATCTCTTCATCTTATATTATATATATATATATATATATATATCTTTATTATACCAAGTGAATATACTATTTCTTGCTTTAAAGAAGAAAAAAAAAACAAATTTATTTACTTTCATTGCAAGATGGGAAGATATTTCAAGATACCAAGGTGTTTGCTAAGAAGAGTCCGGTTGAATCAGCTGGGAGACATGTTGCCAATGCAGCTCAAGCAATGAGAGCTCATCAGCCGGTGCAGCTAACTTTGTATCCAAAGTTTCCCAACCGACAAAGAAAGATAACCTCCCTTAACAGGTAAAAATGAATCAGGGTCAACATATACAAATTAATTAGCTAGCTTTTAAGTGTATCATATTCTTGTCGATTGATTTCGATTTGGAATGGGATATAACTATATACTGGCCAAATTGGTATATCTGGATTAGGTGGGGCTATAAATTTTATCCCCAATCCAAGTAGTGTGCTAAGGGGTGTCCAAAATATGTAAGTTACCTTACTACCCTACCCATAATTTTCGTCAAAATCTAAAATATAAAACACGTATCTTTCCTCCTTCTCCTTCCACTTCAAAAGAACGTCGAAAAAATTCGGTTCATGATTTTAAGTTGTCATGGAAGAAAATTTCGGCCATGACCACCGTTGATGTTCTGAAAAGAATTACAGAATAACATTAAAAGGCATCATCAACGATGGTTTAGGTAGAAAAAACTTAGGAGAAAATATTTTCTCTAAGTGATATTAATTTCATACGGAAACCAAGAGATTATAAACCTACTACTCCCTCCGTCTCTAGAAAATAGGCAGGTTTATGTGTAACTACTACTTCCTTCGTCTTTAAAAATAGTGAGGTAGTAGTTTTTAACTTTCAATCAACCAATAAATATATTTTTTATATCAACTCTCTATGTGATCAAGAAATGGAGCCAGGTTTCTAGAAATGGGTGTGCAATTCACGAATTAACAAATTTTAAATGGTGCAAGATAGACAAAAATAAATAAAATTTTGGCTTAAACAACTAAAATTAGGCTTGGAATTGGTGTGCAATTGCACATCCATATTTCAAACAGTATAATAGTTTTGGACGAACCAATCAAAAAACTACACAAAAACCGCCGTGTGAGAGGATAGGGTAGGATTCGCCCTCTGTAAATTAGCAGGGGACCATTAAAGGTTGAATTGGGTCCGCTTTTTATGTCACAACGGTTTTGGGGTAGTTCATGCATGGGCCTGTTTAGAATCAAGCTATAAGATTTCCAACCGTCAATCTCGAATTTTACTCCACCCAGCCCCGCCGACAACAGTTGGCTGTGGAACTAGTAATAAGGCATGTTGTCCCAAAATCTCTTCCAAAAACATGGTACTATGTGGTAAGATATTTTACATTTTAGGTCGGCAAAGATAAAATCCTCCGTGTAATAATATATGCCAACTACCCTTTCCAACCATTTTAAACATCACGTGTTTCAACAGAATCAAACGATCTTTTCATCCACAAAGCAATTGACATGTGTTACCCCGACAAAAATCTATAAATATATCCATACAAGAAGAGAGACATAGATAACAAGAAAACAAAGCAATCTCTTCATCTCGACATATCCCTAGCATAAAACTACCAATTTGAAGTTCAATCTATCATCCGTTACACTCATTTCATTTTCCTTTCATTTTAAGAGTGCGAAGATGTCTGCTAATCAGGCTCCCAAAACAACTGGATGGGTTGAATCAGCTACGAACACAGCTAACACGGCTGGGGAACATGTTGCCGATGCAGCTAAAGCAACTAGAGACTATGTAGCCGGTGCAGCTAACACTACAACAAATACTGCCCAACAGAAAAAGGAGGAGACCTCTGGCGTCCTTGCCGATACAGCTCAAAAAGCCAGGGAGCATGTTGCCAATGCAGCTGACTCTGTATCCAAAGCTGCCAAGCCGGAAGAAGAAAAGACCCCTGGATTCCTTGAAAAGGTAAATCAGTTGTGTCCATATACTATATATTGTTGTCTTATTTATCGATTTGTTGAGAATGGGGTATGACTGTATTTCATTATGCAGACTGGAACAGCAGTGGTGAACACGGCGCAAGGCGCAGTGGAGGCTGTCAAGAACACAATCGGAATGAATGACAAGAAATGAAGAAGTAATTGTTAATCTTAACATCCATTTCCACCTACCAAGAACAAGATTACAATATGTTGTCCTTTTTCTGTGTAGATCTTTCTTTCATCTCTTTAGGTATTTGTAATAAATGATTCGCAATGCAATAATGAAAAAATGTTTGATTCATCAGGTCATCAATTACTTTTGTCACTCCAGTATCTACCATTTTCATAGCATCATGAGCATTATACTTTTTCACAGCTTAATCCAGATTTTTAGTCGGTCTTGTAGATAATGTGGCTGACCCACCATCCAAGAAGCTTAATCCAAAGAAATAAAACGAAGGGTTGTTGGACTAATTTAGTGTTTAACGAACTAGTGAGGTTGAGGTATACCCGCATTAATTTGAGTATACCAGATAAGACAAAATATGATCACATTAGAAATAAATCCAAAAGCAGCCCCATAACCATATATACCATTGAAAATGGTTAAACTGTCCTTGTTTAATTAGTACTTATCAACCTATTTAGTTTAATTAATATTGTAAAATTAATTAACTGAATTCAAATTGTAAAAATTAGTTTTGGTTAGATTGAAATTATGGATTTTGTTGGAAGATTTTGGAGAAAAAAATTCTGTTGAGATTTTTTTTATTACAGAAATGAAACCACATTAGCCAAACACTTCTAATAAGGGAACTGCGTAGCTGTTTAATGGTAGTAGTTTACAGAAAAAAACAACATTTTAAGAAATCACAATATGCAAGCTCGACTAAGAAAAAGCATGCCGACTAAGTACCTTCAGAGCTCAGTCCATGAACAGTCGGCATACAAAGCATGCCGACCAAACTTAGTCGGCACGCTTGACAAGAAACTAAGCATGCCGACCAAAAATAGTTTTTCCCATTTACAGTCGTCTTGTTCGAAAATGCAACATAATGTACTAATAGACAATCGTCATCTTATTTTTACAAAACCATGACGACTAACAACAACATTTGATACAGGAAAAAAAATTTTCTGGGAGTTATTAATCATCAAGGTTTAGGGATGAAGACAATGACGACCCTGTAAATGTTACTTTCAGAAATAAAACTCTTTGAAAAGTCGTCACATTATTCATCCTACAACCTTAACGACTAAAAATAAATATGAAAAGTTGCCATGCTCGACGAAGAGATACCATGATGACCGTGTAACTGCAATTCAACAATTTCGATTTTTCCATCTAATATGCCATTCAAACAACAAAACAAAGTACTAGATAGAGTTTGAAAGAATTTGAATAAGAAAAGGGAAAAAAGAAATTGATGATGAAGAAGGAGGAAAAGAATAAGGTTTGGATCTAAAATCGAAAAGGGATTAGTTTTTTAGTTATTATTAGGAGAAGGCTAATTAGGTAAATTCATACACATTAGACATCCCTTAGCTCATCATGTTATTCTCCGGTTCCGATATGATGGGTTTTTCCCAAAATATGCTTACATATAATGTTTCAAGATAAATAAGAAAATCAACTTTTTGCGGGCTTATGAAATTAGTTTTTACTTCAAGAGTACAAACATCGTTTCTAATACCGGTCCCCCTTTACCAATCATGGTTTTCAAGGCCTTCCACTCTTCAATATCGAAAACGTTATACTTGTTAGAAAAAACAATGTTTTGTTTTAATCAAAAAATGCATGGACCATGTTTTGATCCCAAGACCTATTACTCCCTAGATGTTTTTTCATGTGAATGAATAAAACATTAGTCCCATATAGACTAAAACACTTAGAGTTTTAGACTTAAATAGCATTGGTTTAGCCTTAAGGGTATGGCCCTTTGGGTCTTTAGACCTTTGTGTATGGGGAAGCCCTAGACTATGGCAAGGTTGCCTAAACCTTATTGCATTTCTTATTGCCTTTCCCGTTCGCGCGGTGCTTCGCACAGAAGCACGCACGCTCGCTCGGCTCGGCTCGGCTCGGCGTGGGCGTGGGCGAGGGCGAGGGCGAGGGCGTGGGCGTGGGCGTGGGCGTGGGTTTATCCGACCCTATCTTTTTACTGAATTTTTCCACACGTTTCTCCCACACATATAAAGAATTTTATTCTTTGCCTTCTCGGTTTTGGGTGTCCGACCCGTGTGCAAAAAACCTCGTGAAGCATCTTTGAAAAAAATGTCGTTGTAACACCTGTGCACCTCGAGAAGAATCTCGAAAAAATTTGAATTCCGACAAAACATTTTACTGTATTTTTAACGGATGCTTTTACTCGTCCGACAAAAGCTGAAGCGTGAATCACGAACAGTCTGTCGCACATTGGATTCTTGGTCGAATGTTGAAATGTTTTTTGCTATAAATACGAGAGAAGAATTTCATTTGAAACCATACCTTTCAGAACTCTTCTCTCTGAAATTCTTCTTCTTCTTTTATTCTTTCAGAAATTTTATTTAAGTTTACGAAACATTAAATAGAGTTCTTAGTTTACTGAAACATAAAAAACGAGTTGTAGTTTACGAAACATAATTTTGTAATACTACTTCTCATTTTAAAAAACATAGTTAGTTTACGAAACATAAATTACTTTTTACATTTCTCTAAACTGGTTGTAGTTTCAATTTATGTTTTTGTTTTCATTATTTGCTTGCCAAGTTCTAAGGGTTCTCTCGTGTATGCTACACATAGAGGAGAACTAACGATAGTTGTATCCTGGAGGTAATTTGTTAATTGTTATAGCATCTCGTAGGAGTAGCAGGCAATATTACCTTTAGCTCAGCGTATCTCATACGTGCCTCTACTAAGTTTTTAAATACTATCATCAGTGCATCTCCGGTATAACAATAACACATCAGTGAGTGTTAAGTATTTTTCTCATGTTTCTTGAGTTGTTTGTTACTATTATCGTGTAATCAAAGTATTATTTCTCAGTTGCATACGAAATTGTAACTTATTTCCAACAATCTAAAGGTAATAGCTTGCACGATTGTAATATTGTAATATTGTGATATTGTAATTGTTTGTAAGAACATGGGAAAAAATACCGTAGAAAAACCACCAAAGTTCAGTGGTAAGGACTTTAAGAGATGGAAGTCTAAAATGCTATTCTTCCTAAATGACCAAAGGTTAGATGGATATGCTTTAGAAAAACCATCGAGAAAACTTCATCGCCGTGGTAATGAAGATAAATTGGACAGGTGGAATAGGAAGAATTATTTGTGCAAGAATCATATTCTTAATTGTCTTGATGATTCCTTGTATGACTTCTATAATGCAAAAGAAGATTTTAATGCTTTTGATTTATGGGAAGCTCTAGAAGAAAAATATCATCTTGAAGTCTGCTGGAAGTAAGAAATTCTTGATGGCTAAGTTCTTAGAATACAAGATGACTGACGAAAAGCTTTGTGGTAGAACAGTTCGTTGAACTTCAACTCCTCATCAGCGAGATTCTTGCTGAAGGCATGACTTTTGATGAAGCTCTACAAGTATCGGCTGTGATTGAAAAGCTTCCACCCTCATGGAGCGAATACAAGAGGAGGTTACGACACAAGACTCGTGAAATCACCATGGTGGAGCTTGGCAAAAAAATCCAGGTTGAGGAGCTTATGTGCAGCAAGGACAAGAGCATGTTGCTGAGCAAAAACATGACCTACAAAGCTCATGTTTTGGATGATAAAGCTGCTTCAAAGAAAACTCTGGAGAATCCAAAAAATTGGTAATAGACGTAACAGACGTCGAAAACCCGTAGGTAACAATTTTAAGCCTAAGGGTGGTGTCACTAAGCACACCATCAAAGGCGATTGTTTTAATCGTGGAAAACACGGACATATGGCTAAAGACCGTAAGGCCCCTAAAAGGATCAAATATGATCCAAAAGCAGAAAAATAAGGCAAACCTAGTAGATGATCCTGGATACTTTCTTGGCATGGTGTCCGAAGTCGACCTTGTCTCTAGTGTGACTAATGTGAGAGACTGGTGGCTTGATTCTGGAGCCACCAAGCATGTCTGTAAATTCGAAATGCTTTCTCCTCTTATGCCATAGTAGGAGATGATGAGAAATTGTTCATGGGAAACTCTACCACCGCGAAAGTGGAGGGGAAAGGCAAGGTCGAACTGAAGTTAACTTCAGGAAAAACTCTCGCATTGAATGACGTATTTTACGTCCCAGACATATGCAAAAACCTTATCTCGAAAACCATCTTACTAGGAAAAGGATTTAAGATTGTTGCTTTGAATCTCATCTTGTTGTCCTTTCTAAGCATGGTGAATTCGTAGGAAAAGGTTATGTTATTCGATAACATGATTAAGCTTAGTGTATCCGATTTGAAATTGAATGTTAATGCATCTTCTTCGCTTATGTTTGTGACTCTTTACATGTTTGGCATGATAGACTTGGGCATGTTAATCTCAAATCTCTAGAAAGACTTGCTAATTTAGGTTGCATACCAAAAATAAACTTTGATAAAAATCAAAGATGTGAAATCTGTGTTGAATCTAAATATACAAGAAAACCGTTTAATAAAAGGATTGAACGTAAAACAGTTCCTTTGGAACTAATACACTCGGATTTAGGAGATTTGAAATCAACACCAACAAGAAGTGGTAAAAAATGGTACATCACTTTTATAGATGATTACTCACGCTATTGTCGAGTTCATCTTCTTAGAAGTAAAGATGAAGCCTTAGAGGCCTTCAAATTTTATAAAATTGAAGTAGAAACCCAAAAAGGAGTTAAAATTAAAACTCTTAGGTCGGATCGTGGCGGTGAGTATGTGATACCCATAGGTGAGTTTTGTAAACATAATGGAATCATTCATGAAACAACTGCACCATATTCACCAGAATCGAATGGTGTAGCCGAAAGAAAAAATAGAACACTCATAGATATGGTAAATGCTATGTTGACAAGTTCGGTTATCTTCGAACTTGTGGGGGAAGCTATCCTTTCTGCTTGCTATATTTTGAACCGAGTTCCATTTAAAAAATCTGATAAAACTCCTTATGAATTGTGGAATGGTAAACAACCTTCCTATGCATACTTTAAAGTGTGGGGGTGTTTGGCCAAGGTGGCCATTCCTCATCCCAAGAAAACTAAATTAGGTCCTAAAACAATTGACTGTGTTTTCTTAGGGTATCCCGAGCATACAATTGCATACAGTTCTTGGTCATCAGTCCTGACCATAATAACATTGGTCGAAACACCATATTGGAATCTAGAGATGCTTGTGTTTTATGAACACATTTTCCTTTAAGGTCTGGACCTCGAAAAGGGTCCATGATGACCTCCCTGGATGTTCCATCGATTAGTCAAACTCCAACTTTGGAGTATGAGACTGAACCGAGAAGAAGTAAAAGGTTAAGAACTGAAACAAGTTTTGGCCCAGATTTTTGACTCTAACGGTAGAGTCTGAACCCCAAACCTACAAAGAAGCTATGACTTCTCCGAGAGCTCCTTTCGGGAAGAAGCTTCATTAAATGAATGGGAGTCCATTCAAAGAAAATGAAACTTGGGAGCTTGTAGATTTACCTCCCCGGTAGTAAATCCATAGGTTGTAAATGGGTGTTCAAAAGGAAACTTAGAACAGATGGAACTATAGATAAATATAAAGCTAGGTTGGTAGCTAAAGGCTATAGACAACGGGAAGGATTAGATTTCTTCGATACTTATTCACCGTCTCTAGAATCACCTCGATTAGGATGTTGATTGCTATAGCTTCAATTTATGATTTGCATATACATCGGATGGATGTTAAAAACTGCATTTTTATATGGTGAATTGAATGAAGAAATTTATATGGATCAACTTTGAAGGCTTTATTGTAAAAGGTTGTGAAAACAAAGTATGCAAGTTGAACAAATCTCTTTACGGTTTAAAACAAGCACCTAAACAATGGCATGAAAAATTTGATCATGTTATGATAACTAATGGTTTCAAGGTTAATGAATCGATAAATGTGTTTACATTAAATCTGTGGATGATTCTCATGTTATTGTGTGCCTATATGTTGATGATATGCTCATATTAGGCAAGTAACCTTGATATTATTAATAACATTAAAAGCATGCTTAGAGATAATTTTGACATGAAAGACTTAGGCCCTACGATGTAATCTTAGGGATGAAAATCGAAAGACGTCTGATGGATATAGTCTTAGTCAATCTCATTATGCTGAAACCGTATTAAAGAGATTTAATTATGAAAATGCTAAACTTTGCATCTACTCCTTTTGATCCCACTTGTAAACCGAAAAAGAACAAGGGTAAGGGTATTGATCAACTTGAGTATTCTCGCATTATTGGTAGTCTTATGTATTTGATGAACTCAGACAAGACCTGATATTGCTTACTCGTGAGTAGATTAAGCAGTATACTTGCAACCAGGCAGGGATCACTGGTATGCTCTCTTTAGAGTTTTACGTTACACGAGAGGGACCTCAAACTATTGCTTAAGTTTTGGGAAGTATCTGTCAGTCTTGGAAGGGTATTGTGATGCCAACCGGGATATCGACTCGAAGAGTGCAAGTCTACTAGTGGGTACATCTTCTTACTTGGAGGTGCGTCTGTCTCATGGAAGTCCACCAAACAGACATGTATAGCTAAATCCACTATGGAGTCTGAATTTATAGCCTTGGAAAAAGCTGTAGAGGAAGCTGAATGGATACGATGTTTCCTGGGAGGAATTCCACTGCCCCAAGCTTTGTGTCTTCAATCGCAATCCACCGTGACGAAAAGCCGCTCTTGGTTGCGCAAAGAACAATGTATACAACGGGAAGTCTATACATATACGAAGAAGACACAAGACGGTGAAACAACTACTCTCTATTGGTATTATCTCGATAGACTTTGTAAAATCCAAAGATAATCTTGCAGATCCTTTGACGAAAGGCTTAACCAGAGAGGAAGTTAAATTTACATCGAGGGGGATGTGACTTAAGCTCATTGAATAAATCACCATGAAGGATACTCAACCTTGTGATTGGATTTCCAAAATCAAGGTTCAATGAGACAACTAATTTATGGTGATATTGGGTAAAGCACTATCTTTGTCCCTCCCTATGGTGTAACTGTGCGATAGTGCTACCTGCAGAATTAAGGATGATCTTTTGCGATCTTAATGGGTACCATGGCTTTGATTAAAGCGGGGTGTGGCAGGACACTCTTTATGGACTCACCTTTGTGGATGTTGGAAGTGGGGCCGCTTCCTATGAGAATTTGAGCTGATTCTCTAGAGACATTCATTAAGTCCGGGATTTTAGCCCACGACCAAAATGGGCACAACCGCAAGAGCTTGGCACATGTTTTCTTCGGTTGAGGCATCAAGTGTGGTCATTATTTCGAATTGCATTCATTGTTGGCGGTTTAAGACATTGCGTTCACCGTATCAACAAGCGATTCGGTAACCTCTCACTAAGTTAAGGTTCAATCTTTGGGACACCTTAGCCTATATTGTTGCCTTATGTTTTCTCGTGTTTTATCGAAATGTTTTATTATTCATGTGGGGGATTGTTAGAAAAAACAATGTTTTGTTTTAATCAAAAAATGCATGGACCATGTTTTGATCCCAAGACCTATTACTCCCTAGATGTTTTTTCATGTGAATGAATAAAACATTAGTCCCATATAGACTAAAAAACTTAGAGTTTTAGACTTAAATAGCATTGGTTTAGCCTTAAGGGTATGGCCCTTTGGGTCTTTAGACCTTTGTGTATGGGGAAAGCCCTAGACTATGGCAAGGTTGCCTAAACCTTATTACATTTCTTATTGCCTTTCCCGTTCGCGCGGTGCTTCGCACAGAAGCACGCACGCTCGCTCGGCTCGGCGTGGGCGTGGGCGTGGGCGAGGGCGAGGGCGAGGGCGAGGGTGTGGGTTTATCCGACCCTAGCTTTTTACAGAATTTTTCCACACGTTTCTCCCACACATATAAAGAATTTTATTCTTTGCCTTCTCGGTTTTGGGTGTCCGACCCGTGTGCAAAAAACCTCGTGAAGCATCTTTGAAAAAAATGTCGTTGTAACACTGTGCACCTCGAGAAGAATCTCGAAAAATTTGAATTCCGACAAAACATTTCTTTGTATTTTTAACGGATGCTTTTACTCGTCCGACAAAAGTCAAGCGTGAATCACGGACGATGCATCCGTCGCACATTGGATTCTTGGTCGAACGTTGAAATGTTTTTTTGCTATAAATACGAGAGAAGAATTTCATTTGAAACCATACCTTTTTAACTCTTCTCTCTCAAATTCTTCTTCTTCTTTTATTCTTTCGTAAATTTTATTTAAGTTTACGTAAACATTAAATAGAGTTCTTAGTTTAAAACATAAAAAACGAGTTGTAGTTTACGAAACATAATTTTGTAATACTACTTCTGCGTTTACAAAAACATAGTTAGTTTACTGAAACATAAATTACTTTTTACATTTCTCTCAAACTGGTTGTAGTTTCAATTTATGTTTTTGTTTTCATTATTTGCTTTGCCAAGTTCTAAGGGTTCTCTCTGTGTATGCTACACATAGAGGAGAACTAACGATAGTTGTATCCTGGAGGTAATTTGTTAATTGTTATAGCATCTCGGAGGAGTAGCAGGCAATATTACCTTTAGCTCAACGTATCTCATACGTGCCTCTACTAAGTTTTTAAATACTATCATCGAAAGCATCTCCGGTATAACAATAACACATCAGTGAGTGTTAAGTATTTTTCTCATGTTTCTTGAGTTGTTTGTTACTATTATCAGTGTAATCAAAGTATTATTTCTCAGTTGCATACGAAAATGTAACTTATTTCCAACATATACATGGGACAAGTTTGATGGTCCAAATCTGGGCCTATAAATCTAGTTTTTTGATCATTTCCATATCGCACTACTAATCCCAATATTGAAGTTAATCCCCCCTCAACCATTCGGACCATGCCACATCTTGTTCGGACTGTAGGAGGGTCGGTAAATACGACTTGATTAAAGAATCATGACACAAAATATCTGTTTACGGAAACAAATCAAGAGACATACAAAATATCTCTTGTCATAGTAAAAGAATTCGAAAGTCAAGACATCTCTCACTAGTCACTCCGCTACCTTGATCGACCTAAGTGCATGTGCCTTGGTGAGTCACCTTGTCTTGCCGACTTCCCTCAATTCTTTAATCTCCACCCACTATCATTAAAGTTTTTCTAAAATGTAGAGAAATTCCCAAGTTTTTACAAGTAGTAGAAATGTTGTCTCTTTGCTTCTGTGCAACTCAAACCCACAATTCCTTCTTCTTCATTTTCACTCAATTACAACCAAAATCCCCTTGAAAATTTAACACCATGGGAAAAAGAAATGGAGCTGGTTCATTATTGTCACCTCCAAACCTTCAATGGGGTTGCGTAATTGCTTCAGCAGTTTTACTAATCGCAAACGGAACTTCAATTCATAAATCATTTCTTGTTCCTCTGTTCATTTTACAAGCACCTGAAGAGATTTTTACTTGGATCAAGGGTGAAAATGGTGTTTGGGCAGTTTTCTTGGCCCTTGCCTTTAAACTGTTTTACATCTTTCCAAAAGAATTGGAACTACCCCTTTATGCGATGTTGTTCGTAATTGCTTCTCCTCAACAAGTAGTTAAATTGAGAGGAACCCAAACTGGTTCTATAGTTTCATTGTTGATTGCAGGGTTTTTGGCTTTTCAACACTTCTCAGGGATGGGGATTGAAATTTTACGGAAAGGGTTTCAGCAAGATTCTATTCTTGCTACTGTTTGTATTATTGGTATCAATCTTGCTCCGTTGATGCTTTTGATCGGATCGAAGTTATGAATGGATGGATGAATGAATCCATGAAAAAAGAAAATAAAGCAAGAAAGTTAGACTGTGTAAGCCTTTTTATGTAATTTTCTTTGATCGGTAAAGAAATCTGATGTATACGACTTTCGAAATCAAGCCGTACACTTTACCATTGACACCGGCATCCTTTTCATGTAACTTTGTAATTCAGGTAGAATAAAGCTGTAATCATATATGTCATGTTTGTAATACGATGCTTACAGTTTGGAACGAGGGGAATACTAGGAAAAGGTTCTAACTTCCAAAATTTCTAAAGCATAAATAAAACCTGGCGAGATTGGGGCATACCCAGATTAATTGGGGTATACCTGATGAGACAAAATATGATCATTTTGAAGTAAAAAAGGTCACTCTTTAACCATATATTTCAAAATGACTAAATTGCCCTCGTTTAATTAACATTAAAATTTTGATTAGATTAATTAATTAAGTTTAAATTGATTGAATAAATTAAAACTTATGAATTTAAGTTATGAAATTTTGTTTTTGATTGAACTTTTGTGGGATGATTTTTGATGATTTTTTTTTTTTTTTTTTTTGAGAATATCTCTTGCAATGAAAATGAAGCACACAACCGAAACACTTCTAAAAAGGGATTAGATCAGAAATCAACATTTTCGGTTCTGAAATTATTAAAAGTCGGCAAGGTCTACGAATGAAAACCATGCCGACTATATTTGGCCAGCAAGGTATTTAAATGAAGAACATGCCGACTTAATTTTTTTTTTGAGACATAGGAAATAGCTATCGAAAAATATTAGTCGGCAAGGTCTACAAAAAAAAAATCCGCCGGCTGTTGAAAATACCCTGCCGGCTATATTTGGTCGGCAAGGTATTTAAATGAAGAACATGCCGACTTTTTTTTTTGACACACAGGAGATGGCAATTGAAAAATATTAGTCGGCGAGGTCTACAAAAAAAACCCGCCGGTTGTTGAAAAATACCACGCCGCTGTTAAAATTACCCTTCCGGCTGTATTAGTTGGCAAGGTCTTCAAAAAATACCCTTCCGGCTGTTGAATAAATTTACAGTCGTCGCCATGGCTGTTATGAAAAGTCGGCAAGATATGCATGTTACGACCTTGCCGACCAAAAATACAGAAATCATAATTTTCGATTTCCAAATATAACAATCAAATCACACAACACAATGATGGGTTTGAGTTTAAACATCGTTTATAGTCTTCTTTTCGCTGGTAGAGTCAACAATTATTTTGGAAAAACAAAGTTGAAGATTTTTATATGGCTTTGGTTGATGGAAGAAGAAGAAGAAGAAGAAGAAGAAGAAGAGAAGAAGATTAACATGGGTGTATTAGATTAGGATTTATACGGATATTTAACAATCCTAAAAACTCCTAGGTATTCAATTAGGATAAGTAAGGAATCATTAAATATCCATGGTATTCAATTAGGATTGTTTTAGATTCCACAAATATCCTTGGTATTCAATTTATTTAAGATTTTTTAGGATAGTTAAGGGACATGATATATATGGATTGTTATGGATACTTGTAGGAAAAATATGTATGTTATTATCTCATATCTTTCTTAACCCAAACCACAAGAGTTTCATGGATTCTTATGGACAATTTTTTTTTATGACAACATGCTATATTTTTCCTCCATTACCACTACAAACCACCACCACCGCACACTACCAACCACCACCATCAACCACCGCCGCCACCACCAACCATCACCATCATCGTCACCACCATCACCCCGCTACCAATCACCACCGCCGCCACCACCAACCATCACCTCCATCACCACACCACACATACCAACCACCCACCACCACCTCCACCCACCTGCTCAAAATTTTTTCTTCTCAACGGAATCATGATGACCTTTGTTTTTTCAAATATATTACTAATTTTTAGTGTACTTCAATTTTTAAAAGTCTAACTACTCCTAAGACAATCCATTATAATCCTGAATCATATATCTATAAGAATCTTGAAGATTCTTTAAAAAACATTATAAATCCTCTAGATTCGGGTAAAATTTATATCTAATTTTATCTAGACAAATCCTGATCCAATACACCCCTGTAAGAATTGTTTAGTTTTTTAATTTTAGGGTTAATGAAATTAAGAAATGGTTTTATTTTAAAGATTTAATTAGTTCAAGGATATTAAAGTAAAATCACCCTTTTTAATAATGATACACCATGTCCCCTAGAAATTGGGTATACCCCAATTAATCTGGGTATACCCCAATCTCGCCAGGAAATAAAAGTCAAGATGATAAATGTTATTGAGTCTTAGTCGTTAATCAAATTCATTTGATCCACGAGATTCTTCTCGGCGAAATTTCAAATAGTATTTAATCTCACATATGCAAAACTCATGAAATTTCAAATTTTTTGCGGACTCGATGTCTGGATTTGCCGAATCAGATGTCAGACTATTTGTCTTTTAGTTTAAGTTAGATCTAACTCGTAATTTGACTCAGACCTGATTTTCAATTCAGATATGTATGACTCGAGAAATAAAATATATGTGATTAGTAATATCGATTTGCTAACTCACATATTTTTGAGTCAAATGATTCAGATCTGACTCAGAAATAAACATATTGAATCGGATTCAAATAAGTCAGGTAATTTTAATCAGATCCAGACGAGTCAAATAATTTTATAATTTATTTTTCTTTCCTAGTATTTTGCAATGTTTCATTACGAACAATTGACACCCCGGCCCACCACAGTTAGCCGGTTCGTGAAATGCTTGTGGTCCTAAAATCTGAGTTACAACTCTGGTAGGGCAAGTGCCCCATCCAACTGTACCAGATAATGACCGTTTAGTCTATCTCTTCATGAGACTTGGTAAGATTTATTTATTATTTTATTATTTTTGAAGCACTTGGTAAGAAACTTTAAATTAGTAAAATGTTATAGGGCCTATGGCCCATGGATATGTGCGGTCCACTAGACCACTAGGGTTTTCCCTTCTACTCTTGTATAAATAGAATACTACACCTATGTAATATGTTCCTCTCTTTTTGGTTAATAAAATCTTCTTCTCTTTCTTTCCGTTCTTACTCCGAAACGTTATAAGCACGAGCTTGACCGCTGCAGTGATTTTTTTTTTCTCTCTCCTTGATCGCACAATTGAAAACCCACGGGATGTCATCCTCAGAAGAGATTGAGTGCCTAGCTGATAGTCGCACCACACACACTATTTTAAGAAATAGGCAATTATTTGTTGACCTAATCCCTTATAAATCTTCTGTGACTACGATGATTGGATCATCACAAGTGATCATTGGGCGAGGTAATGCTCAATTTTTGTTTCCAAATGGCACGATGATTAAAGTCACGGAAGCTCTATATGCACCAAGAGCTAATCGTACCTTGTTGAGCTTCAAAGATATCCGTGCAAATGGTTATCATTTGGAAACTCACTGTGAAAATGGAATTGAATATATAAATATTATCTCTAATACATGTGGAAGAAAACTCATTTTAGAGAAGTTAATGAGTCACTCTAGTGGTTTGTACACTACTACTATTCGGATTATCGAATCAAATGTTGTTACCAACGATGAACTCATTGAACAATGTAGGACTTATACAAGCTTTGGCATGACCGCTTGGGGCACCCAGGTCGTGATATGATGATCCGTGTTTTAAAGAACTCACACGGACATCCTTTCTTTCGAGTGAAAAGTAAAATGAGACAAAAGATAATTACAACGCAAAGTAACAACGTCTTCCAGCCATTGCAATCTAAAGCAACTGATGTGCAACCCCTTTCTCATTCCACTTCGTGGACTTTGTCAAAAGCACACCACTCATTTTCCAAAGCTTGTTCTTTATCAAAGACAGGAGCGAGACCATCCTATGCTAAAGATACAAAACAAAACATTCCATTTTTACAAAGAATACAAGGTGATATTTGTGGACCTATACATCCAGAGTGCGGGTCATTCAGGTATTTTATGGTTCTGGTAGATGCTTCGACTCGTTGGTCACACGTTGCATTACTGTCCACAAGAAATGCTGCCTTTGCAAAGCTCCTAGCACAAATTATACGTTTGAGGGCTCACCACCCCGATTATCCAATTAAGTCTATCAGACTTGATAATGCTGGAGAATTTACATCTAAAGGATTTGATGATTTTTGTATGTCTATCGGAATTGACGTAAAGCACCCTGTACCCCACGTACACACTCAAAATGGTCTTGCAGAAGCTACCATCAAAAGGTGACAGATGATAGCTAGGGCATTGGTTATGCGTTCCAACCTGCCTATTACTGCCTGGGGGTACGCCATATTGCATGCAGCATTACTTATTCGCTTTAGACCCACTATTAGCCAACCATTTTATGCGTACCAGTTGGTAACTGGATATGAGCCTGATATTTCACATTTACGCATTTTTGGTTGTGCTGTATACGTGCCTATTACGCCCCCACTACGTACTAAGATGGGTCCCCAAAGACGATTAAGTATTTATGTTGGATATGAATCCCCAACAATTATCCGCTATTTGGAACCTTTGACAAAGATCTCTTTACCGCTAGATTTGCGGACTGTCACTTTGATGAGACAACCTTCCCGTCGTTAGGGGGAAGTATGGAAAAGGATTTCCTAATGGAACGACAGGAATTTTCGTGGTGTGTCCCCACTTTGTCTCATCTTGATCCCCGCACCTCACAATGTGAAAGTGAAGTGCAAAGAATTATTGATCTTCAGAATGTGGCAAACTCAATGCCTGATGCATTCACTGATATTGCTAAAGTGACGAGATCACACATACCAGCTGCAAACGTGCCTGCAAGGTTAGAAATCCCTAACACGGGAAAAGGCATCTTATATAGAGGTGTCAAACCTACACTTGGTGGAAGTGTAGCTGAGGCCGTGGCTCCCCAAAGGAAGAGGGGAAGACCACCTGGTTCGATAGATACTCACCCAAGAAAGAAAAGAGTGAGTAAGGCACAACCTGATCCATTTATCATCAATATAGATAATCCCTCTCATGAAATTGTCTCTGATTATAGCTATGTCCATGAATCAATACTGGAGGACGCTCCGATGTTTGAAATGATTCCAGAGAACAAAGAAATCTCTATGGATTATGAGAGTGCATACGTGTTGATGGAAAGATCCTCCACGCAGATTGATGATGTATTTGCATACACTGTTGCTCAAGAGATCATTGAGCACGATGACATCGAACCACGCTCTATTGCAGAATGTCAAAAAAGAGCAGACTGGCCTAAATGGGAAGTTGCAATCCAGGAAGAATTAAATTCACTGGCAAAGAGACGGTTATTTGGTGCGGTAGTGCTAACCCCACTAGGTGTAAATCCCGTAGGACATAAATGGGTATTTTTCATAAAGCGTAATGAGAAGAATGAAGTCTTGAGGTATAAGGCTCGCCTTGTGGCGCAAGGTTTCTCACAACGCCCTGGAATTGATTATGATGAAACATACTCTTCCGTAATGGACGTCATAACGTTCCGCTACTTAGTTAGCTTGGTAGTTTCAGAAGGATTTGAAATGCAGCTTATGGATGTGGTTACAGCATATCTCTATGGGGATCTAGATTCAGAGATATACATGAAAGTGCCCGATGGCCTTCCATTGCCCGAATCAAGTAACTCTAAACCACGGAGTGCGTTTTCAATCAAGTTGAAACGCTCACTTTACGGATTAAAGCAATTCGGGCGGATGTGGTATACCCGTATAAGTGATTATTTGATTGGGAAGGGATATACAAATAATGAGTTATGCCCCTGCGTATTTATAAAGAAAACGAGTTCCGGATTTGCAATTATAGCTGTTTATGTTGATGATATGAACATAATAGGTACTCTTGATGAAATAAGAGAAACCGCAAGCTACCTGAAATCTGAATTTGAGATGAAAGATCTTGGGAAAACTCGGTTTTGTCTAGGAATTGAGTTAGAACACCGAGCCTGTGGAATACTAATCCACCAGTCTGCATATGTCCATAAGATACTCAGGAAATTCAATATGGACAAGGTGCATCCTGCTAGCACTCCCATGATTGGTCGAAGCTTAGATGTACAAAAGGATCCTTTTCGTCCAAAGGAAGATTGACGAAGAGGTATTGGGAGCTGAAATTCCCTACCTAAGTGAAATAGGCGCATTATTGTACTTAGCACAACGTACTCGACCTGATATATCATTCTCAGTGAACTTGTTAGCTAGATATAGATCAGCGCCAACGCAGCGTCATTGGAATGGTATAAAGAATGTATTTAGATACCTTAAAGGAACCATTGACATGGGTCTATTTTATCCCTATGAGGGCGAAAGGAGGATTGCTAAATCAAGCCCTTACACTGAAACCCCAAATAATTTTTTGGTTGGTTTTGCTGATGCTGGGTACCTCTCTGACCCACATAAAGCTCGATCCCAAACTGGTTATGTATTCACCATAGGGAACACAACGATATCCTGGAGATCGACCAAGCAAACTCTTTTAGCTACCTCCACGAACCACTCAGAGATCATTTCCCTACATGAAGCGGTTCGTGAGTGTATATGGTTAAGGTCTATCATTACACATATTCGAGGGACGAGTGGTTTGAATTCCACCACTGAAGAGCTAACATGCATTTATGAAGATAATGCAGCTTGTATCGAACAGATGAAGAAAGGATATATCAAGGGTGATAATATGAAACATATTTCACCAAAGTTCTTTTACAATCAGCAACAACAATGTCTCTTAAACATTCAAGTCAACAAAGTACCGTCTGATGAGAATGTGGCAGACTTATTTACTAAGTCACTTCCTAAGTCCTTATTTGAAAAGCACGCAAAGAGTATTGGACTAAGGAAATTGTCTGAACTCCCTTGATTGCAATCAGGGGGAGATGCCGACATCAGGGGGAGTATCTAATGATATGATGTCGACATCAGGGGGAGTGTTGGTTGAACTCTTTTTCCCTTTACCAAGTTTATTTTGTCCCAATGGTTTTTGTTACTCGGTAAGGTTTTTAATGAGACAACAACAACACCATGGTTATCACTCCCCGGTTGAGATTATCTTTTTCCCACAGGGTTTTTATATTTTAGGTTTTTCTAAAGAGAAGTGGCCAGCTTTATCAACACGTTGTACTCTTTTCCCTTCGTCAAGGTTTTGTCCCATTGGGTTTTCCTTGTCAAGGTTTTTAACGAGGCAACACATTTGAAGTTCCGCTTTTGAACCGCACAAGGGGGAGTGTTATAGGGCATATGGCCCATGGATATGTGCGGTCCACTAGACCACTAGGGTTTTCCCTTCTACTCTTGTATAAATAGAATACTACACCTATGTAATGTGTTCCTCTCTTTTTGGTTAATAAAATCTTCTTCTCTCTCTTTCCGTTCTTACTCCGAAATAAAAATAATTTTATAGAAAATAATAAGAAAAATAAATGTAGTAATAACGCTATCTTATAAATAATTAATAATAGTAGTTGTTATAACCATATTATTAAAAAAAAATGGCTAAAATCACTTTTTTTCCCTCTCTCCAATCTAAAATTTCTCCTCCCAAAATATGCTCACATCTGCTATTTAAACCTTGACTATCGGTACTATTTAGATTAACTTATTTGGATACCACTTAAAATATTATTTCCCAACTTCGGAAAACAGAAAGATCAAAAGTTAGTTTGGTACAAAATTATTTCCGGACTTCTGAAAGTAAAAAAAAAAAAAATCAAGAATCGGCTTGGCACAAATATTATTTTGCAATTCATAGAAATAAAAATATTAACATTTTGTGGCTTATGTAATTAGTTTTTACTTCTAGAATACAAATACTATTTCACAAAATTGGTCAAAGAGACCAAAACAGAAAATTCCTGGGTGAAATAGATTCTTAGCTTTAGATACTGTTTATAAAGCCAAAAAACATAAAAATATTGTACATTTAGCCAAAATGGATATTTGACCCAGAATGGTTTTTATTTATTAACCTGAAGAGACAAATATGTCTCTATCTGTTTCATGGGTTAATATATTAAACAGAGTACTATGTTTCTAGGTAATTAAACAAAAATTCTACACAACAGATCCTACTAGAGCTTTAACTCCATCTTCTCCACCTACTTCCACGATAACCATTGCTTCATGAATAACAACAACACCAACTTCTAATTGAACTCGATCTCTGCAACAACAAAAAAATGAAGTTACATAAAACAGGCAATCTCATAAAACTGGTAATCTCATAGAACATAGTAATCATGAAGCAATGGTTATCATAAAATTGAGTAGTATCATAAAGCAGAATTGGTACCGCGGGTTAGAGCTGGAAGTGCAAGATCTGGAGTTGGCTTGCAGAGATGTTGTAAGCTTCAGTTGGTGTTGTGACGTTGTTGCTGCCGTAATGAGATGTTGCTGCTTGATTGCAGTAGCTGAAATGGTGGAGCTCTATATTGCAGGCATGGATAACTTCCAAGGATTGAATACAATGGCATGGGTTGTGCTGAACTTGCAACTATCAGATGTATGTTTAGGAATTAAAACAACTGAAGAGTGGTAAGGAAAGTTGGTGTGCAGTGAGTTTGAGTTGCTGGAATGGGAACTGGTGCCATGAGTTCAATGTCGTTGAATAGATAGTGCTACTAGTTGATGATGGGAAGCTAGAATGAGTCTCAAATGAGATGCTGATGGATGTATGAGCAGAGAATGAGATGCAGTTGAGATGGAGCTGAAATAGCAGGCATAGGCATGCAGGTGCAGGTTGAGCTGAAACGGAATATAATGGAGTATGAGCTGCGTAGAAGTATGTTGGCCTGAGATTTTCAAATGGGTACAAGTTGATGGGATCGCAAGTGGATTCCGCAAGATAATAAGGATAACAGTAGTTCAAAACCATAAAACAAAAACAAGCTGTAGATAATAAGGATAACAGTAGTTCAAAAATGACAGTAAGTAGCCATATATCTCAACAGACAAACAACCCAGCAAACAAGAACCCAAGTAATGGATAAAAGGGCCATTTTACCATTACATGAGCTCAAACACTCAACAGATAGTGCTCCATAACAACAATGAGCAATATAAACATATATAAACCAGTTTGAACATGATGAAACCAGCTCAACCCAA
Source organism: Papaver bracteatum (assembly GCA_023529315.1). NCBI lineage: Eukaryota > Viridiplantae > Streptophyta > Magnoliopsida > Ranunculales > Papaveraceae > Papaver > Papaver bracteatum. The sequence continues at coordinate 651,517 of JAJJWX010002638.1, read as the reverse complement.
TCTAAAACAGGATGAAATCATTTTCATCATGTTTTCAACATGGGGGAAACCTAACTCAACCCAATCAAAACTGGATGAAACCAGTGTCATCTAAGATTAAACATGGGTGAAACAAAATTCAATCCACTGTTGAATTAGATGAAACTGGTTTCATCCAAGTTCAAACATGGATGAAAACAAAACTCTATTCAATCTAAGAAAGGATGAAATTGGTTTCCTCCTATTTTAAGCTTGTACGGAAACAAATTTCAATTTAACTCAATTTAAAACGGTTTGAAACCAGTTTCATCCTAGTGTGAATGTGGATGGAACCAAATTCAGTTTTATCCTAATCATTAGAATGAAACCCATTTTAGTATAGAATAAAACCCAGTTTCATCCTTCTTTACAATGAGTGATACCTAATTCAAAAATCATAGATTCATCCTACCTATAGATGAAACCGGTTTCATCCTAGTTTAAAATGGGTGAAAGCAAATTCAACCCAATTTAGTATAGGATGAAACCCATTTTCATCCTTGTTTACAATGAGTGATACCTAATTCAAAAATCATAGATTCATCCTACCTATAGATGAAACCGGTTTCATCCTAGTTTAAAATGGATGAAAGCAAGTTCAACCCAATTTAGTATAAGATGAAACCCATTTGCATGGTAGTTTAAAATAATTTATGAAAATCCACAAATCGAGTTTAGCTAATAAATCAAGTTTCTGTTCTTAAGAAAGTCTAATATGCATACATTTAGCCGAATGTGCTTCCTTTCACCGTGTTCATGTTAGTCCTAACAATTGTCAGTGGATGAAGAAGCTAATTGAATTTTTGAACTTTTCAACATGTAAAGAAAACGATATCGGATATTGCAAATCATTTATAGAGATTGACAAACCCCAATCTCCAATTTTATCTTTAAGAAATTGAGAGCTGAGGAATTGAAATTTGGTGAAAAGTTCAATAAATGCAAAGACATTATCGTGTCTATCCAAAACCAAAATCCAAGTCCAATCCCCACGGGAAAGAAAATACCCTCATTTACTTGAAGTTAATTCTCAATCCAATTGATTATGCCCAACAAAAACATAAATTCAAAACCTAAAAACTCCATCAAATCAGAATGAAAATCCACAAATCGCAAGTAACAAATTTCGGTCAAGTCCTCTATGGAATTTCCAAAGACGATCGACTAAGATCCAACAAATTTAACAAATAATTTATGATGAGAGATGATGATATTAAAGAGAGATCGGCAAAATTAAAACAGAATAAGAGACCAAGGCTTATAGGACAGAATAAGAACGTTGTTAATTCAGAGATCTGGGAAGAAAAAGAATGCAATCGGCAGGAATGTGATGACGAGAGGCGGGGAGGACTAAATCTCTCTCTGTCTTTCAGTAAAGCTTGCACTCGTAATATGTTTCAGGAGACGGAGAAGACGAGGAGAAGATATCCCTTTGACGGTTTCAAAAGGGTAGTAAAGTAAACTCCTCATTTTAAATATTCCTCTGTCCATTTGACCCAGGCTGAATCCTAACTGTCCATTTGGCCCAGAAAATGTGATTTTGGCTGTATAGCCCATTTTATGATACTATTTTCATAGCCTTCCAACATATTTTTCCAACTCGGTTTTTGGATCTGACTCGATTGCTGATTTGCACGAGTTAGAATATTTGTTTTTTACCAGAAATTATCAAGGAGAATTTTGTGGAGCCATCACAAAAATTGGTGTTGCTGATGCTCCAATCATTTCTGAATCTAATGGATTGTTAGTGGCCACTGAATTAGCACACTGGATTGGCTTCAGACATATTACAATTGAAGGGAACTTCCAGGTTGTGGTTAACATTCTTCAAGGTGCTTCTACATCATCTCCAAGGAAGATTTGGAATACCATTGATGATATAAAAGTGTCTGTGAATAAGCTCACAAATGTTAACTTTAACTACATCCCAAGGCTGTCAATTTTGTGGCACATGAACTTGCTGCCTATGCCTTCACTCATAACGTCCAAGCCAAATGGACTGCCACTGAAATTCCTGATTGCATTTCGTACCTAGCTTGCTCGCTAAGCTAGTTTTTCTTATTTTTCTTTTCTAATACAAAAAGAAGATGAAGAAGACTATTTGTTTTTTAATTCGATTGAGTTCCGACTCGCAACCTAATTTAGGCCTAACCCCTTTATTCAAATCTGTTGAATCATGGAATAAAATGTCCATGACTTATGGAACCAAGCCGCTTGTACATTTTTGAATCAGCTAATAAATATACTGATTCAAATCCTAGCTTAATTGAGATTAGATTAATTAATTGAGTAGATTAAAACTTATGAATTTAAGTTATTAAATTTTGTGTTTGATTTAACTTATGTGGGAAGATTTTTGATGATTTGTTTTTTGTTTTGAAGATATTTTTATCAATTGAAATAAAAGAACACTACACAAACACTTCTAAAAAGGGGATTGCAAAGCTGTTGTATGAAATCATACTCAAAATTAGAGAAGAAATCAACACTTTCAGTTCTGAAAGTATCAAAAGTCGGCAAGGTCGACGAATGAAGACCATGCCGACTAAAGTTGGCCGGCATGCTTGTTTCTAAAAAACAATGCCCACTTTATTATTTTTGACACACAGTAGACTGTTGTAAATGTCTCCGTAGTCGGCATCTTATTGATTTCCTACCTTTCCGGCTAACTTATAGTCGGCAAGGTCGACAAAAAAAATACCCTGTCGTCTATACGATTTTTGACATACAGTGAAAGGTGTTACAAATGCATGATTAGTCGACAAGGTATTAATTTCATAACCTGCTGACTAAACTATAGTCGGAAAGGTATAAAGATGAATACAGTGACGACCCTGTAAATGCTAATTTCAGAGATGAAAAGTCTTCACGATATTCAACCTAGGAAGCTACCGACTAGTATTAGTCGGCAAGGTCGACAAAATTTTACCCTGCCAACTAGTATTAGTCGGCAAGGTCGACAAATGGATACCCTACCGACTTTTGGTAAAAATGTTGAATCATAAAGGATTTGAAATTGGGTATGATTTGAACTCGAGTATGTATTTACTTACTCAGTATGAGATTGGGTACAAAATCATACCCAATCTCAAAACCCGTATGCTTTTTTTTTTTTCATTTTTTTTTTTGATTTCATCATGTAGAGATTTGAAATCATGTCCAATCTTAAAGATATTTTGATTTGTTTTGATAAGTTTTAGGTTTTAGTCGGCATGGTTTAAATTTGGCTGAAAATAATAAAGATAATTTGGTCTTTTAGCATCTTTTAAACACCCTTTAACACACTATCTTGGATGGGTTTAAAATTGATATATATATATATTAATCTTGATATACCCCAACTTAAAAAAAAAAAAAAAAAAAAAAAAAAACCTCGTAAAGAATCATGACACAAAATATCTCTTGTAAAAATATCTCCGTTAAGTGCATGTGCCTTGGTGAGTCACCTTGTCTTGCCGACTTCCCCCAATTCTTTAATCCCCACTAACCACTGTCATTACCGCTTTTCTAGAAAGAAGAAAAATCCCCAAATTTTTACAAGTAGTAGTAGAATGTTGTCTCCCTGCTCTGTGTATAACTCAAACCCACAATTCCTTCTCCATTTTCACTCAAGACGTCTTCACTCAATTACATCCAAAATCTGCTTAAAAATTTAACTCCCATAATAATAATAATCAGATCATGGGAAAAATAAATGGAGCTGGTTCATTGTTGTCACCTCCAAACCTCCAATGGGTCTGTGTAATTGCTTCAGCAGTTTTAATAATTGCTAGTGGAACTTCCATTCAGAAATCTTTTCTTGTTCCTCTGTTCATTTTACAAGCACCTGAAGAGATTTTTACTTGGATCAAGGGTGAAAATGGTATTTGGGCGGTTTTCTTGGCCCTTGCCTTTAAACTGTTTTACTTCTTCCCAAAAGAACTGGAGTTACCCCTTTATGCCATGTTGTTTGTAATTGCTTCTCCTCAACAAGTAGTTAAATTGAGAGGAACCCAGACCGGTTCTGTTATTTCTTTGTTGATTGCAGGGTTTTTGGCTTTCCAACATTTCTCAGGGATCGGGTTCGGAAATTTGCTGAAAGGATTTCAGCCAGGTTCTATTCTTGCTACTGTTTGTATTATTGGTATCAATCTTGCTCCGTTAATGCTCTTGATCGGATCGAAATTGTGAATGGATGGATGAATCTATGATGAAATGAAACAGAATTTAGGAAGAAAATTGGGACTGTGTGTAATCCTTTTTATGTAATTTTCTTTTTGATAAACATAGATGTCATGTTTGTAATACCGCGAACCATGAGCGTACAGTTTGGAACGAGGGGAATACTAGTACAAAGTTCTAACTTCCAAAATTTCTAATGCATAATAAATGTTATTGAATCTTAGTCGTTAATCAAATTCCTTTATGAGCAAATAACACTTAATCTCACATGCACAAAACTCGTGAAATCCCAAGGGAGGGTGTTTGTTTTCTTGATGAGTGGATGTCTGGATCTGACTCGGCCCCTAATTTGTGCCGAATCAGATGTCAGACTGTTTATCTTTTAATTTGAGTCGGATCGAACTCGTAATTTGATTCAGTTCTGACTTTTGTTTTGGATCCGTTTAAATCAGGAAATAAAATATCCCTAATGAATAAAATTAAGTCACTGACTCATATATTTTTGAGTCAGATCTGCATCATCTGACTCAAAAAAAACAAACAAAAGTATTGAATCAAATTCAGATGAGTCGGGTAAATTTAATAGAGGACGAGTTTCACAATTTATTTTTGTTGCCAAGTGTTTTGCAATATTTCATCAAGAACAATTGCCACTCGGCCCACAACGCCACAACAGTTAGCTAGCGAAATGCCTGTGGTCCTAAAATCTGATTAATGACTCTGGTAGGGCAAGTGCCCCATCCAACGGTACCAGATAATGACCGTTTAGTCTCTATCTTCTCTTCATAAAACTTGGTAAGATATTTTAAATTTTAGGTCGACAACATAGATAGAAACATCATCTTCTCTATAGTGTGCCATTTTCTTCTTCTATTATTGATTTAAAGATGACGTGTTATTAAGAAAATCAACTATCGTTTCCACCACATATAGCAATCGTTATGTCTTGCATCAAAATTGTATAAAGAAAAAAACTACCATTAAAATCTCTATAAATACCCATACAAAGTAGAGAAAAACATAACAAGAAATAGAAATACAATTTGAATAAACTTATTTCCTTGTATTTTAAGAGCGCCAAGATGTTTAAGAAGAGCCCGGTTGACAAAGCTGCGGATCAAGTTTCCAATGCAGCTCATTCATTATCCAAAGCTGCCCAGCCGAAACAGGAGAACGTCTTTCAACAGGTACACATTAAAACATATGATCAACAGTTAATAAACTCAAGTGTGTATTCTATGTAATCTTTTTGATTGATTCTGATTTGTTGAGAATGCATGGGGGTGTAACTATATATATGTTGTAAATCTTATGCAGGCTGGAACAACAATGATGAACACGGCACAAGGTGCAGCGGACACTGTGACCAAAACAACACAAGATGCAGTGAAGACTGTGAAGAAGACGGTGGGGATGAAGTAATTGTTAATCTTAACAATCCATCCGCTTCCACCTACCAGTATGTGAATGTACTATGTATCTATGGATTTTTCTTTCATCTCTGCACGTATTTGTGTTGTTTTTGTTAATTTCATTTTAAAATATCCTTTGTAGGTGTTTTTCCATTTGTTTTGTACATCTTTTATGGGATTGTAAAAAATGATCCACTACACATCCACTATATATTCATTGTGAAATATGTTGTTGTATAATATTTTTCTACCTGTATCTTTTGACAGAATATGTAGTCAGTTTTCGAAATTTAAGTGATTCTCTGCTTGCATAACGAATATGTAGTCAGTTTTCGAAATTTTTACCTAAAATAATGATCACCTCCGATTTTTTCCTGGAAAACAAAAAATTGATATTGTTGTTTATACTCGTTATGTAGATCTCTTTAAAAGCTTTCCAACGAACTAAAATTTATAAAATTGTAAGAAGCGGTTTTTTAGATATGTTACATTTAAGTTTCCTTACCAATTATACCGTGAAAAAAAAATAGGGTGCATAACGAGTTATGTAAGGATTTGCAATAATTTCAGATAATTTTGAGTACCACGAAAACTAAAAAATATCTTTGGCCTGACAATAAAAATAATATATTATTTGGGTCTTACTCTAATTTCCCCGAAGCTAATTTACGGGGAATATGATTAAGTCATTTTGCCACTGTGAAGCCATGCCGTCCAGAATTTGGTAAAGGAGTTTAGGCTGTTTAGTCTAGCGTATGTGATACTATACTACTTTACGTGGGCTATTGCAATATAAATATCATTCTGTGAAGGTGCCATGTTCGACTTGATGATGTCCCGATATTAAGAAAGAAAGATGGTGGGGGTTCCATGATCACGAAAGATAACCCATGTGCATTCGTTGTAGTTAAACGCACTGAAACAATAATGACACTAATTAAAATAGACTATTTCATCGCAAGTGTAAGAATAACCTAGCTAAATTGGGACCTATGGCCATTAATTAGGGCCTATCACAATTGATTTACTCGACACACGTATAAACCCCCGATTGTTGCATTATATATCACCAATCAATTTATATAAGTGTTAATGTAATCCGATTTTAGGGTCAAATTTAGGCCCAAATTAATTGGAATATGACCCAATTTAACAAGAAAAAATAAGTGAAGGCGTTCATTTTTTTTTCTTTGATAAACACATCATCAGTAATTCTCAAAAAGAAACCTAAATATATAAATATGGATTGGACCATAAATGATAGGAAGGCAAAGCTAAAGGACTAAAAGCTCCTCCAACCAAATATTTTTGTTTTTAAACTTTACTCTGGTAGGGGTACTAGATTACTGAGTCATGTGGTAAGATATTTTGCTATTTAGGTCGACAACATAGTAGATAAAATCTTCTGTATAGTACAGTGTGGTACTAATGCTTTTAACATGACGTGTTATCAGAATAACGATCCTTTCCAATTGAAATATGTTGCCACAAAATCAGAAAGAAAAAAACCGTCGTTCAAATCTCTATAAATACCCATACAAGAAGAGAGACAAAGATAACAAGAAAAAGAAATAAAATCTCTTCATCTTATCATGCAGCTTCCACCAGTTTGAATACACTTATTTCCTTGCATTTTAGAAGTGCGAAGATGTTTTCTAAGGAGACTCCGGTTGACAAAGCTGCCGATCATGTTGCCGATGCAGCTCATAATTCTGTATCCAAAGCTGCCCAACCAGAAAAGAAAGAGAACGTCCTACAACAGGTAAACATATCAACAGTCATCATATAGAAGTTAAAATTGTGTGTTGCATTCTTTTTGATTGATTGTGATTTGTTGAGAATGCATGGGGCTAGCTATAACTATGGTGTAAATATGTGCAGACAGGAACGAAAGAGAAGAACACGGCACAAGGTGCAGCGGACACTGTGACGAAAACAACACAAGATGCAGCGAAGACTGTGAAGAAGACGGTGGGAGTTTGTTAATCTCAAACAATCCATTCGCTTCTACCGACCAATAAAAATAAAAATACTATATGTCGATGTATGGACCTTTCTTTTATCTATGTACGTGTTGTTTTCGCTAATCGATGTACCATAGTAGTCCTCGCATATCTTTTATGAGATTGTAATACATCATTCTCCGGATATGCATAATGAAATGTTCCATTCATCGGTTAGTTACTCTTATATGTTAAAGTATGTATCCGTCCAACTCAAAACTAATTGACAATAAGTAGAGTGGCCCTTAGTATTGTAAACCGAATAATCTAAATCTAAGATAACCCAAACAATATGTCCAATATGAGACTAATTATTCTCAATACGCCCGACTCACGTGTAACCTCGTTGGGTCTAACACGTGGACAATAAATAGGGTGACGTGGAGTAAAGGTGCGATCAAATAACACGTCGTAAATAGCCTGCTCTGATACCATGTTAAAGTATCCAACTCAACCCCAATTGGCAATGAGTGGAGTCAGAGCCGATCCTGAGTCTTGAAGGGCCCGGTGCGAACTTAATCATAATGTCTTTATATATGGTTAAAAAAATATTCTCCATTATATAGTACACTATTAGAAAAAGGTAATCCGTTATCAACAATTAAGAAAAACAAAACTATGGGAGAAAAATTCGTTTTTCATTTCCAAAAATCAAATTGTATGTTAAATTAGAAATTTATAGTCAGTTTTAATATACAATAATATAAAATTTTAATATTTAAAGGTAGCATGTGCACCCAATATATATATCTAAAAATAATAAATGGTTAATGTATTAATTCTTAGCAGTTAGAGATTCATAACGATTTCAAAAAAAACAAAAATTTGGGTGTTTCATGCTATAAAGACGTTTTTAATTTTTATATTTAGTAAATTTGCACTAATTATCGGACGATGCTACGTTGACAACCAAAAATACTGGGTGAAATCCCGTGGACAGATCGTGCGGCAGAGAGGGAAGCATTCTCACCATCAGGAGGGTAAAGGTTTATGTGGGTCCCGACACTCTTCCACCTCTCCTCACACGGTTTTATCTGCGGGATTTACTCCCTGTACAACAATCATTACTGCTAATTATCACCATCAAATTATCATTCTAGTGGTTGAATCATTTGTTCAATATGCATGTGGTCGAGGTTTCGAATTTAGAAAAAGGACCAAAATAAAATCTCTTGACAGCGTTCTCCAGTTTTTGTTTTTAATAGTTTGGGATATAAGTTAACAAAAACCATGATAATATTTTTTTTATTATTTTTAAAAACGAGGGGAGCAATAAAAATTGGGTGCATAAATTATTATTTTTTATAACTACAATGTTATAATGTGTCGACCAATATGGTAAATTTTGGATCTTGATCTCGGTTGAGACTAGGACACCTTGATAGCTTTATCTATGTGAAATCTTAGAGTTTTTGTTTCCAAATTTTGTACCACTTGATCATTCAGTTGATGAAGATATTGGGATTTTTTTTTTTTTTTGAATTGTAAGGATATATTAAGGAAAAAGAAATTTACAAGAGAACTGAGCTAGCATGATGATGCCAGCTGAGAAACAAAAAACCAAAGAGAGACTATTACATAGAGAGAATCGTCTTCCATTGATACAAGACTTGATTCATAGAGAATGAATCAAAAGCATGTAACCTTGTCGATTATAAGTGCAGATTCTGTTTAATGTTCATCTTCAGCTCTTCTTCAGATTTAGGCCTCTGCCCACGCATTCTATCGTTACGTTCTAACCAAAACACCCACACCACAGCAAAAGGGATGAGCTTGTACACCTCCTTCCTGATTCCGCTAAAACTAAAAGTATCCCAGATTTGAAAAAGAGATGCAAAGGAAAACGGCATCACCTAGAAAACGTTGCATGAGTTGATAAAATAATTCCAAAAAGCTGCAATACCTGAACAATGAATAAACAGATGGTTTTGCATTTCCGTCTCCCTGCTACAGATCACGCAAGAAATGTTCGGTATTTGCACTCCTCTATGATCCAACATAACTCTCGTAGGAATTGAATTGTGATGACCTGCCCAAAACAGAAAATTGGCCTTTGGTGGAATGTGTTTATTCTCCATCAAAGTTGCATACTCCCATTCAACATCTTCTCTATTCAACAACTCAAAGAGCTTCTTTGCAGAAAAATCTCCATCCAAGTAATCATCTTCCCCCTCATGTAACACGATGGAATTTAGATCATCCCTTAATTCCAGCAAATCAATTCTCTCCACCGGATTGAGTACCCTAGAAAAAGATAAAGACCAAGAATTCCCCATTACTTCTGCTACCGTGGAATTTTTCTGCAAGCTAATTCTAAAAATCCGTGGATATTTACTCTTGAAGCTAACTTTGCGAAACACCAATCATGCCAAAATCTTGTTTGGTTCCCACCTCTTACTTTAATCTCACACAAAGATGCAAATCCTCTCTACTCTTTAAAATCACCTGCCACATACTTCTACAATAGTGCATTTCTCCTCCGCATGCACTAAAAAGTTTGAGTCAGTATTACTCTTTTCAGCCATAATCCTTCTCCACCACGCATGCTTCTCTTTAGTATATCTCCAAATCCATTTAGCCATTAAAGACTTATTAACCAATCTCAAGTTTCTTACACCTAGCCCTCCATACTGTTTTAGCTTATTTAGTTTTCGCCATGATACCCAACTCATCTTGTTTTCATTCTCAGTCACCCCCCATAAAAACTTCCTCATAATAGTATTTAGTTTTTTCTCCACAGATGCAGGAAGGTGAAATAATGAAACATAATACGTTAGAAGACTTTGCAGAGCATATTTAATTAAAGCCAACCTACCTTCCTTGTTAAGATATTTATTCTTCCACACTGCTAGTCTCTTCTGCATTCGATCAATCACCACATCCCAAATTGTGATACTCCTTGGAGAGGCTCTAACCGGCAAACCCAAATACACAACAGGCAACTCAACCATTCGACAGCCTAGTTCCAAAGCTAAGTCCTCAACAACGTCATCAGCTCTAATACTTGTAAGTGAACTCTTTTCCAGGTTAAGCTTTAACCCAGTTAAGACCTCAAAGATAACCAACACGACCAGTAGTCTTCTAACCTCCTCTTTAGAAGCATTCAGGAAAATTATAGTGTCATCGGCGAACTGTAAGTGAGAAACCACAGAACCTCCCTCCCTAACCTGAAAGCCACCTAGTCTGCCAGCTTGAACAGCCTCTTCAATAAGTTTAGCTAAAATCTCCACCACTAATATAAAAAGAAAAGGAGACAAGGGATCTCCCTGTATTATACCTTTTGATGGTTTGATTCTATCAGAATCAACACCATTAACTAGAATCGAGAATTGAGCCGAAGTAACACACCAAAAAATCCATTTTATCCACCTATCACCAAAGCCATGCTTCTTAAGAATCATAAAAAGAGAGTTCCAAGACACATTTTCAAAAGCTTTCTCCATATCGACTTTACACAAAATACCAGGCTTCCTTTGCTTTAGCCTACTATCAATATACTCATTCGCAATTAAAATACCATCCAAAATCTGCTTCTCCTTAATAAACGCACCTTGAGAATGAGAAACCAATGAAGGCATACCAATATTCAACCGCTCTTCCAACACCTTAGATACAATTTTATAAAAGCTGTTGATCAAACTAATTGGTCTAAGATCCTTTTCCATTGATGAATCCTCCTTCTTTGGAATAAGCTTGATGAAAGAAACATTAAGTCTCCAATCCAAAAATCCTTTGACATAAAACTCCTGCATTGCAAGCATCACATCCTCCTTCAAGATATACCAACAAATCTTGTAGAACTCCATTGTATAACCATCCGGACCTAGAGATTTATTAGTGCCTAACTTCTTAATCACATTATGAACCTCCGCTTCATCAAACGATCTCTCTAGTCAAGTATTTTGAGCCTGTTCAACCTGGGGAAAATTTAAATTATCGAAGCACGGTGATACTGTATGAGAAGAAGTGAAAAGACTTGTATAATAATTATAAAGCTCCGCCTTTATCGTCTCTTGATTAAAAACATCTACACCATTTACCTCCAGTTTTTTTATTGTGCATCTCCTGTTTTTAGCATTCGCCATACTATGGAAAAATCCCGTGTTTTTGTCCCCATCCACAAAACACTGAACTTTATCTCTTTGAAAAGCCTGTCTTGCTCTATCCACTTTGATTGCAATCAGTTTTAACTCTTTGCTTAATCTTTCCAAAAACTCATCCTCCGTTAGAGCACCATTCCCCTCATGTAGATTTAGTCTATTTATGTTTGCAGCTATGCCATCTTCTTTCTTCTTCAAGTACCAAAGGTATCTCTGCTCCACTGCTTCAAGAAAAACTTAAAATTGTGTAACTTCCTGAACAAGACAAAACTTGGTGTACCATTGAATTGCATCTCCCTCCACAAAACCTCTATATTCCTTACAAAATCTTTATGCTTCATCCAAAAGTATTCTATCTTAAAGGACGATTGAAACATGACCTCATGTTCCAGTTCAATCAACAAAGCATTATGATCTGAGCACGTACGTACCAAAGCAGTTTGTGTGGCTCTACTGAATTTTACATCAAACGCATGATCAAAAATACATCTATCCAATCTACACAGAAACGGAGATCTCTGTTTGTCACTTCAAGTAAAGGCTCCTCCATTCAGCTGCAAATCAACCAATTCCAAGTTTGAAATAAAATCATTTATGAACTGCATATTTATTTCACCCCCTCCCTCCTGTTTCTCTTTAAGTTGCTTCTTACCGCATTCATATCACCTACAACGCACCATGATGCATTATTCCACTGCCTCACTTCTTTTAAATCCTCCCAAAATTCCTCTCTCCGAACATAATCACAAGGGGAATAGACATTGGATAAGATAAAATTAAAACCCGTAGCTCTGCACCTTAACAACACTGAAATAGAATTCAATCCTTGCTTCTCATCCAACAACTCCAATTTGGTACTATCCCAAATCTTTAACATCCCCCCACTGTTTCCAGCCACCCCTTGAGAAGGTAGAAATCTCCAGTCGAAATCTGAATTGTACAACATCTGTCTTACAAACCAAAAAGACATTTGCATAATTTTAGTTTCTTGAATAGTGCACATAAGACATCTATGATCTTGTATCAAGTCCTTCACTGCCACCTGCTTGTGATATGAATTCAAGCCTCTTATATTCTAGTTCACCAATTTAGACCCCATTAACAACTACTACTTCCCTTGAGCTAACTTCATCGTCCTCCTCATATACATTCTCATCATTATTTCCTCAAGTATCACTGCATTCACTTTCTTGGACCTCCTTCCCAGCTGAAATAGTATCGTAATGATCCTTATACCTCATAAGAATATCCTCAATAAGTGCCTTAGAATGGTCCTCATTTGATCTACTCATACCACCATAAGTATAATACAGTTCAAAGACCATCTTAGATGTAGAGAGAATAACTTCACTCATATCAATTTTTGCATGTTGTAAATCTCCTAATTTAATTACAACTTGATCTTCAACCACTGTAAAAAGAATTCCTTCTGAAGTTAACAAAAGAGGTCTTGGTGAAGGCAAGCTCTCTACCCCCAACAAAATATCATTGGTTGGTGCCAAACCCAGTCTGTCAGAGCCGATGGGTAACCCCTCACCACATCCATCACCACCCTTAAAAGGCACTAAAGCACCAGACTCTTATCCACTTTCAGTTTTCAAACTAGTAACCAAGGTGGGTACATGACCTACATGTAACGATCATCAAGCTTGTCAACGCTATTAGACTAGTCAAGTGACGAATTAACCGATAATAACCCGATTAGTTTAACACGAATATTAATTAATAGAAATTAATCTAACTACGATTTAGATATGAAACTAGTATCAGTGAATAGGTCTCGAAAATTTATGCGGATTAGACTGCTCGAATGTGTCATTCGGAAACCAGATGAAGAAGTAATCATTAGATTGATTTGAAGGACAAAATAGTCTTTTCAAAATTAGACCGACCTGGGCTCCCCTAAGCGAAGCAAGTGGGTGAAATAATGTTATCCTTGGTCTTATCGCCAACCGATCGAGAAGATAAATCTTCTTTTTCTTTCTTTCTATTTCTTCTTCATTCTTACTTCTTCTTCTCTTTCCTTCTTCTTCTGTTATTCTTCCTTGCGAGCGTTTTGAGAGAATTAAATGGAAGTTCTGTGTTTGGAAGATGGTGGAAAAGATAGTTTATCAGTCGATGGGGATGGTGAATGCAATTGTTGTTGATTTGAATTCGAATCTTTGAGATGAACTGAATTTAGGATCTCTTTGTTAATCGATGAAGATGAAGATGATAATGAGTTTTAGATTGAGAGATGAAGAATATAGTTATGGGTAGATGAAGAAGCAAGGGTTAATGTTTGATTGAAGTGGTTGGATTGTTTGATATTATTTTAGTCAGAATTAGGGTTTCTGGATATGGGTTTGAGATTCGATTAAAGATAAATTATAAGATAAAATTGAAGGTCTGGAAGGAAGATTAGAGATGGGTTTGTTCTTAATTGACGTTGTTCGAAGCTGTAGTATTGTTTGAGGATTGAATCAGGAAGCTAAGGTTTGAGTTGGGTTTCATGCATGAAAGAATTGAGATGTAGATTGATGATTATAAGTGGGTTTAGTCTCAATTAGGTTATGAGGTTGAGGAACTGCTTGAAATTGATGGTTAGGGAGCATGACGAAATTAAGGTTGAAGATTGAACAGAGGTGAATCATCTGTTTTAATTTGGAAATTATTTTGAGGTAATTATTCATTTCAGTTAACTTAGTAAAACTATTTGGTTCTCATATTAAAGTTGTGTGATTATAATGGATTCATAATTGAGTTAGATAAACGGAGAATGTGATGGAGATGAAACTGTTTAGTTGTTGATGTTGTCTTGGGATGCAGTATAAGTTAACTTAACTGGTAGATGGATTAGTGTAATTACATGACTACTAGAGTTGAAATATTAGACGAATTGAGCTGTAATTATACTGAAGTTGTGGCTATTGGAATTAGTAGACTTTCGTCTAATATTGCAGATGATATAACTCAACTTGGTGGTGCTGTTGAATGCAGGGAAAAGGCTTGAGTTGGATGTTTTTATCATGAGAATGTGTTGATGCTGTGAGAGATGATATGGGGTTTGGTTACAGAGGTTTGTATTGGATTTTAATGAAACTGAATAAGAGAATGGTGTTGCATTGTATGTCTGAGAAGATAGAGGTAATGGAATACAGATTGAAGCTATAGTTATGAATTGGTTTGGTATCTGTATTACCAAAGGAATTGGTATAGATTTAGTTAATACATGGTTTGAGATATAAGAATTAGTATTGGTTTGTATTGCAAGAAGTGAAAGTGGGAATGAATAGAAATGGTGTTGAGACGAAAATTAAGCTTAGTTTGAATGAAGAGAAGTAAAATGGTTGATTATAGAATTGTAGATAGTGTGTGGCTATGAAGGAAGTGGCAATAGAGTAGAGAATATAACTGCATATGTAAGGCTAGGTTTGTAATTGAGGCTTAGATTAACTGGAACAAGTGGAAGGAGTTACAGAGAGAGATATGGGAAGTATGAATGAGTGTAATAGGTTATGATAATGAAAAGGAAATGAGTATTACACTGTTAGTGGTTAGGGTATGGAGTTTGAAGTTAGACTGTGGAGTTCGGTTTAGTTGTGGTGTTACTTCACTTGAATTTGGATGTTACCTAAAGCTGCAATTGCAGGTAAACTCATTTTAGTGTTGTAATTGAATTCTAAAGTTTGTTTATGAATGAATGAACTGATGTAATTAATGTATAGTTTGAGGTTGAAATAGGATTTGAGTCACAGTTGTGTAAGAATTTTTGGGCATGTACAATGGCTCAGGCCAATGCTATGTCACCAAGTTAGATGTCTGACTAATTTAGATTAGCTGACTCAAATTCTGACTGAGTTAACTTAGTGACTACACCTGATCAGACTTGACTTATTAAACCTTGACTGAGTTAGTTTCTTTGACCATTGACTCTGGACGTTGACCTTTGACTGGCGTTGACTGTTAACTGACCTATGACAGTTAGTTTGACTGTTAGAGACCGTTAATTGACCATAGTGGATCAGACCTTGTGTAATGGGCTTGTTTAGTAGACTTGGGCTTAATATTATGTATTTCTTAATTTGACATTTTGGACCACTTATGGTCCGAATTAGACTTTGGTTCCTTCTACAAAGTTGTATATATCCTTAAGACTTAGCTATTAGACTTTAGAATCGACTTAATTGAATTAGTAAACCTTTAGAAATGCAATAGATGGATAATAAAGATGTGTAGAATCATAAATGGGCCTAGAACCATTAGATAGAACTATGTAATTCTTGAATGATTCTTTTGTGAGCCATTTTGGCTAATCTTTTAGAGTACTTGTATGATTAACAGCTAGTTATTAACAACGATCGATTCAAAGGATGAACCAGTGGATCGTGGATCTCGAGGTAGGCGTGGCCTGTCATCAAAAAGGTGTGGGAATGCATTTGACTCTTTTGTAATCATTACCGTTGTTTTTATAAAAGTTTATGCTTAACAAACTCATGCATTGTCTGTCCGTGCATTTCATGCTTTGTTTAAAATGCATTATGATAATCATGTTGATTCTATGAATCTTTCCACGATTTGGAAAGGACTTGTAATGTGTTGTTGTCAATATGAATCGTTATGGGAAATGAGAATTTCCACTTGTGGTATATAGGATACGCTCCTTCACATTAATACCTACTTTAATTCAGCTTTTATTGTTTAGAGTTGGTCACCATGGTCTTGGTGGCCTCCATAGCTAAATAGGTGTAAATTTCCGGTTAGGAATTTACAACCATATTAGTACATTGTTTGACGAAGGAGTTTGTTCCATATACATGTATGATTATTTCAGTGACTTAGTCACTGTTTAATTTTTCGGAAAAAAATGTACGGTTTTCCAACTCTTATTTATGATTACTTAAAAGTTAAATGTTAATTATTCCCACTTCAGTTTCCGTGACAGATCAGAGTTGCCCAGCGAAAGCTTCAAGGGTTGAGTTCGCTAGTTGATTAACTTCTGTTATGTTTATTATGTTGTATATTTTATTTGAAAACCAAATGACTATTATATATGTATCATTTGAGAGAAGATCTTGTATATATATTGTTAGAAATATTGACAACGTTCGTATTTAACTGAGAAAAAAATACTTAGCTTGCACTGATGTGTGATTGTAGTTCCGGGAGATGCACTGTCGATGGTAACATAAAACTTAGTAGAGGCACGTATAAGATACGCTGACCTAAAGGTAATATTTCCTGCTACTCCTCTGAGATGCTATAGCAATTGGCAAGTCACCTCCAGGATACAACCACTGTTAGTACTCCTCTATGTAGCATACAAAGAGAGAACTCTAAGAACTTGGCAGCAGAGATGAAAACATAAACACAAATTGAAAATAAAATTTGTTTCAGAGTAATGTTAAAAACAAATTTATGTTTCTGTATACTAAGAAGTAGTAAAAGAAAATGTTCTAAATGAGAAGAACTGAATGTTTTCTGTGTTTTAAGAGAAACGTAAATGAGAACTTAAGTTTCTGAAAACAGAAGATAAGAGGAAGAAGAAGAACTAATGTTCTCAGGTGTGTTTTGAAATGAAAATTTTATCTCGTATTTATAGGTGAAAAATCAATTCGAACGTTAGAGAGAATCCAATGCGCGACAGGATTACCGTGAATCACGCAAAACTGAAAGATGATTATGCCCGACAGAATAAATTCTCGAACGTTGCAAAAGTTAAGTAAAAGTTGCGTTAAAAAAAACAGTGAAAATTCTTTTGTCGGACATTCAAAATTCTCGAAATTCTTCACGAGGAAAACAATGTACACATGTGTCAAGAACACCGTGTAATGCGTGTGACTGAAGATGCTTCTCGAGGCTTTTGTCACACGGGTCGGTCAGCCAAAACCGAGAAGGCAAAGAATAAAATTCTTTACATGTGTGGGAGAAACGTGTGGAAAATTTCAGTAAAAATATAGGGTCAGATAAACCTAAAACCCAAACCCAAACCCACGCCCTCGCCCGCCCCCGATCCCGAGCCCGACTCCGACCCGACCGAACGGACGGCGGCGGCATGCGTGCTTCTGTGCGAAGCACCGCGCGTATGGGAAAGGCAGTAAGAAATGCAATAAGGGAAAGGCAACCTTTCCATAGTCTAGGGATTTCCCCATACACAAAGGTCTAAAGACCCAAAGGGCCATACCCTTAAGGCAAAACCCATGTTATTTAAGTCTAAAACTCTAAGTGTTTTAGTCTATGTGGGACTAATATTTTATTCATTCAAATGAAAAAACATCTAGGGAGCAATGGGTCTTGGGATCAAAACATGGTCCATGCATTTTTGATTTTAATTAAAAAATCTGTTTTTTCTAACAATTCCCCACATGAATAATAAAACATGTCGATAAAACACGAGAAAACATAAGGAAACAAATTAGGCTAAGGTGTCCCAAAGATTGAACCTTAACTTAGTGAGAGGTTACCTGAACTTCTTGTTGAAATGGTGAAATTAGTGAGAGGTTACCTGAAATTAGGCTAAGGTGTCCCAAATCTATTTTGTAACGGTGAACGCATTGTCTTGAACCACCAACAGTGAATGAAATCCATAAATAACAGCCACACTTGATGCCTCAACCGAAAGCTTCCAAGCTCTTGCCGTTGTGCCCGTTTTGGCCGTGGGCAAAAATCCGGACTTAATGAATGTCTCTAGAGAATCATATCAGATTCTCATAGGAAGCGGCCCCACTTCCAACCACTACACCAAATTTTGGTTTTAGAAACCTAGATTAGCAACAGCGCCAGAGCAGTTGCTAATTCGCAACTAAAAAAAGAAGTTGCTAAATTTTAGCAACAACTAATTTCTGTTGCCAAAATCGCAACTGCTCATCTGCTGTTGCTACTAGCAACTGCGGAAAATTCACGCATGCCACTCGTCTGTATGCCAAGTAACACCTATTGTTATTTTTCTACCCAGTCAACTGAAACCATTTTGAATCAGACAGATGATTCCACCTTAACACCCATACTTTCCCTAACCCTAGACTTCAGAAATCTTATCCCTTCTCTATTTTATTTTCTATTTTTGTTCATTCTCTTTATTCGGCTGTAAGAAGAAGAAAAAGTAGAGGACGAAGAGATACGAGCAGTAGATAGTGGTGAAGCAAAAGATATTGGTGCATAGATCGCACCTATCGAAGAAGTTTAAAACCGGCGAAGAAGCTCTTATCTAAATCTTAGTGATTTAGTTTTCTAATTCGAATTTGATTTGATTTTGTTGTTTATTGGTTTGATTTTTTGTTATTGATTGTGTGTAGAAAAAAGAAACTGTACCGATTTGATAATGATGAAAAATCAAAAGAAAGAGGAGTCGAAACTTTGAATATTCTTAAACATGAACAGACTGGGAAAGTTTGGTTGGTTATGAGACAATCTAAGCCATTCAAGATCTGTGTTAATCATCTAGGTTTGTTGTTTTCTATTTCCGAATTGATTTTGGTTCTATTTGAGGTGTTGATTTGATCTATGAGATTTGATTAGGTTTTTTTTTTGTGAATTTAATTCTAGTGTTCCAACAACTTCGATTAAAGAACAAAATGAGAAATCATTGAGAGTTTTGGCATACTACTAATTTTTCAACTGAATTGAAAGAAGAGTTGTTCTGTATATGATTTGCATTGATTTTAAGTTTTTGTTCTGTTATGGGTACATTTAAATCACCTGTTTGTTCTGTTTGACCATTTATGTAGATTTTTGTAGGTCCAAAGGAGGTAAAGGATGTCCTTTCTCTTCTTAAAGACTGCACCACCGATGTTAATGGTAGCAGTGCGACTTAAAAGTTTCAGGTGATATTTATTATTCATTTGGGAAATTGATAATTCTTCTTGTTTATTCATTAGTTACTGGTGCAAAAATTTATATTAGGAGGTTAGAGAAGATTGAATTTTGCACCTTAAATTGTAACAAATAATCCCATGGAGCCACTCATAGTAAGACGGAAACAAAGTTATCTAGAGGAGGTGCTTTTGTTGGTTCTGCCTGCTCACGTGTTTCTTACCCAATGCCTATGCAGATTTCTTTCGGGCTTATATTTTCTCTGGTAATCACTTTCATACCAGATGCTTTAATCACACTTAACATCAGGGACATGCTTCCTGATCAATGGATCTTTGACTTTTTTCTGACCGGACTGGCACATATATTTCACATATCTTTAAAAGAAGCACTGACACCAACTAGACAACTTCTTATGATTTCCTTAGAGCTGGGCAGCGATCTAACATGTGAAGCTGCCAACTATGCCATCGTCATGCTAATTTGGTGCCAATAACCATGTTATGTAGTCTGGGTAGCATATTTTTAATATAGTGCTTCCATATTTGTTTTTGCTGGTTGGTTGCACCAAGAATTTATTGTGTATTAATCATTGATTACTTTAACATTTATCATAAGGAACCACATTTGTTGTTTGTCAATGAGGTTTTGTGGACATTTGTCAACTTTTCTGGAGAGGATCATACTAATGTTAACACTGGTTGCTTTCCTGAAGATGCTTAGTACATTGGTATGGAAAATCCCACTTTATGATGCCGAGTACTTTGTTCTGCAGTGATTTTACAATTGTGTTTTCTTGCAGGCAATTTTGTATATGAGTTCAAGCCAGAGATCCATATTTTACATATCTTTTTAGTAGCAAAGGGCTAAGGGAACGTGTATGTAATTTTTTCATGCTAAGCTCTGGTATGGGTGTGACATTCTCCTTTATCATTTATTGATGATCACAGTGTACTCTCATTACCAATGGATACATAAAATACTCATCCAACAACTAAGGATCATCTTTCAAGCTGGACTTGGAAATTGGAATGATATTCTCAGGCATAAGTGTAGAAAAAGTATTAGTTCCTTTGCTTTCTGTCCAGAAACTGATTCCTTTGCTCCTTTATAGGCTTCTACGCTATGCTCTATGACTTCTCATCCTGATGGGCATACTCTATTTTGACTGGACGATAAATTAAAGGTATGGGGATGCCTATCATGTATCCTGTAATGTTATGTCTTAGAAGTGCATGACTGAATCATATGAAAACTGTTCAGAACTTTAATGTGTCAAATTGGTTTGGCCGTGTCTGTGGGGCTACACGCCTTCACTGGATTTTAATTCTATTTCTGAGCTCAAATATATTTTGCATGGTGATCAATAACAGGTATCAGCTTTCTCGGAAATCCATGATATAGCTGGACTTGTTCGAGGATCTCATGAAGGAGAGGGATTAGGGAACAATTTTTTGTCTCACATTCATGCAGTAGATGGAATTTTCCACGTGTTAAGTAAGTCTTTGTTGTTCTTCTGTATGGTTGTATAAAAAATGATATACTAGAACTAAAAATCCTATGCAAGTAGTGGCTGCTGACCTATCCACATGTCAGTGGCCAGATGGAATACAGGCATAAAGTGCTATCGTTCCTCCATAGTTTTCATCGATAGCTTATTTATAGTTATTAGTAGTTTCACTTTTTCCCTCCTCCCTCTCTAACTATAATGGTAAATTCTCTAGGAGCATTTGAAGATTCAGATATCATACATGTTGATAATATTGTCGATCCAGTACGAGATTTGGAGACTATATCTGCGAAATTGCATCTGAAGGTAGTATACTCTTGCATTTTAGAATTTTAATGACATCTGTGCTTTGATATCATCACGTGAATTCCACAAGTTATGAAGTTTCAGTGTTTTACTCGATTAGTTGAGGAGACAGAGCTAACATGAAATCAGTGAGGAACATAAATGGGTCAATTGGGTTTATAAATGAAAATGTCTCTATTTTAATTTTATTATCTTGCATAGACAAACCACTTGTGTCATTTCTGCACCTACTGATAAATGCAGATTCAATGTGGATGAGTCCATTTCTGTTTCTCAGCCTGAATAGATGGGATATTTGATATTATCTTTGTTGTTTTCATTCTTGTGTAGACTTTAGTCAATGTAACTGTATCTATCTTACTGGGTGAAAATTATAATAGACGTGAAACTATTATGAATATCCCTCAGACTCTCAACCTGTTTTTAATCATATGATATTGAATTTATGCCGAGGAAACTTGAAAATCTTGATAAGAGCATGAAAAGGAGCAATGACTAACAGTTGAAAGTAGAACATGAATGTTGTGAGAAGTTTTGAGTCTCGTCACTAGTATAATTTTAATATTTATGTTTGATTATGCATTTTGATAAGTAAGTTTATCCGTATGCTGGCAAGATAAGATATAATACTATGTATGTCCTCCCACTGGTCAAAGCATGGCTTCAGGAGGAAAAAGATATCCGTCTTGAGAATGTCTAACAGCCGATGTGCTCAGCAAAAGTTCTGTAAAGGTTTCGTATGAGGTCTTTTCCCTATGTAAATACATTAGGCATTTAATATTATATTTCCTAATATTTTGCAGGTGATAGTTGATCTCATGCTTGCACAAATCGTGTATTTTTGTACTGGAACGGGAACCAGCGGTATGCATATATTGACAAGTCACCGTCGTTGCGGTCAGCGTCAGCTCCGCATTCTGTGCCAGGTAAAGGGATACATTATTCTACTTCACACTGTAAAAGAAATTGAATGATGTAGTCCAGTGTACATAATTTCTATCTTGTTTCATTGTTTCCACAAGTATTTATAGTATATCGAGTAGTGGATGGTGAGAAACCAATAAGGACCCAGTTCTTTTAACGATTTTGGTTTATGCAACCTTTGAGTTGCATATGGGGGCACATAATTTTGAGAAATTAAAAACTAGGTGATGAAACAGCAGAATTTATTGTTAAAGCACTAGGAGATGAAATTAAACCCAGTTTTGACGAAGCTCATTGGCCTTCTTTATCTGCTGATGCTAGAGACTTTGTAAAGCGGTTGTTGAACAAGGTCCAAGGATTACCGAAAGAGATTAATTGCATCCCATGCCTTAAGTAAGTTACTTAAATTTATGAGTGATTAGTTTTTTATGGTTGTGAATATGTATTTGATTGCAGCAATGAATGTGGACAAAATATGTGTAAATGTTGATTGCCGGATGCATAATACACAAGTGGTTCCATGAAAAAGTTCATGTATTCTAGCTTAAGTAAATAGTATGGGCAGGTACTTCATGTATTTGTATTTCAGTTATTTATTTTTTTTCCTTGGAGACATCTAACAATGAAGAGTTCATTTTCCCTGTAAAACATTTTATAAGAATCCTCGATGTAATGCTAAGTTAATTGATATATCCAAATGACAGTTCTTTTTGTGTTCTGTTTCATAGTCCAATTATAATTTTATGCTGAATGTGTGGGTTATTTGATGAATTATCGGAACATGAAGTATTGGGGCAATTGCAGGGAACTGGGGTTTTTGACTAGGTCAACGAAGACTTGACCTTCTTTTTTTTTGTTGCAAAACATTAGCAACGGCAAAAATATGTTGCTAAATATGAACCAGAACAACTATATCCTGTTCCACTAAAATATATCCCGGAACTAATCTAAAATTAGCAACAGAGTAGCAACAGTTTATTTCTGTTTCTATATTTTAATTTCGCAACAGCTGAATTCTGTTGCTACCGCCGTTGCTGACCAAAATTAGCAACAGAGATAGAGCTGTTGCTAAAAACTGCGACAAGGTGTTTAGCAACGGCAAAAATCTGTTGCAAGCCCGGTCAGCAACAGATTTAAGCTGTTGCTAAACGTTAAATTTGGTGTAGTGAACATCCACAAAGGTGAGTCCATAAAGAGTGTCCTGCCACACCCCGCTTTAATCAAAGCCATGGAACTCATTTAGATCTCAAAAGATCATCCTAAAATCATGCAGGCAGCACTATCACACGGTTACACCATAGGGAGGGACAAAGATAGTGCTTTCCCGATATCACCATAAATTAGTTGTCTCATTGAACCTTGATCTTGGAAATCCAATCACAAGGTTGAGTATCTTTCATGGTGATTTATTCTATGATCTTAAGTCCCATCCACCTCGATGTAGATCTAACTACCTCTCTAGATAAACCTTTCGTCAAAGGATTTGCAATATTATCTTTGTACTTTACAAAGTATATCGAGATAATGCCAGTAGAGAGTAGTGGTTTCACCGTCTTGTGTCTTCTTTGTATATGTATAGACTTTCCATTGTATATATTGTTCTTTGCGAAACCAATAGCATCTTGACTGTCACAGTGGATTGAGATTGAAGACACATGCTTGGTCCAGAGTGGAATTCCTCCCAGGAAACATTGTATCCATTCAGCTTCCTCTCCAGCTTTTTCCAAGGCTATAAATTCAGACTCCATAGTGGATCTAGATATACATGTATGTTTGGAAGACTTCCATGAGACAGACGCACCTCCAAGTGTGAAGATGTACCCACTAGTAGATTTTCACTCTTCTGAGTCTGATATCCAGTCGGCATCACAATACCCTTCCAGCACGGCAGGATACTTCCCAAAACTTAAACAATAGTTTGAAGTGCCTCTCAGGTAACTTAAAACTCTGTAGAGAGCATTCAAGTGATCCTGCCCTGGGTTGCAAGTATACCTTCTTAATCTACTCACATAGTAAGCAATATCATGTCTTGCACAGTTCATCAGATATATAAGACTACCAATAATGCGAGAATACTCAAGTTGATAAATTCCCTCACCCTTGTTCTTTTTCAAGTTATAAGCGGGATTATATGGAGTAGAGTCAGGTTTTGCATTTTCATAATTAAATCTCTTAAGTACAGTTTCAGCATAATGAGATTGACTAAGACTATATCCATCAAACGTCTTTCTGATTTTCATCCCTAAGATTACATCAGTAGGGCCTAAGTCTTTCATGTTAAAATTATCTCTAAGCATGCTTTTAATGGTATTAATAATATCAAGGTTACTGCCTAATATGAGCATATCATCAACATATAGGCACACTATAACATGAGAATCATCCAACGATTTAATGTAAACACATATATCAGATTCATTAACCTTGAAGACATTAGTTATCATAACATGATTAAATTTTTCATGCCACTGTTTAGGTGATTGTTTTAAACCGTACAGATATTTGTTCAATTTGCACACTTTGTTTTCACAACCTTTCACAATAAAACCTTCAGGTTGGTCCATATTAATTTCTTCATTCAATTCACCATATAGAAAAACAGTTTTAACATCCATCTGATGTATTTGCAAATCATAAATTGAAGCAATAGCAATCAACATCCTAATTGAAGTGATTCTAGTGACCGGTGAATAGGTATCAAAGAAATCTAATCCTTCCTTTTGTATATAGCCTTTAGATACCAACCTAGCTTTATATTTCTCTATTGTTACATATGTTCTAAGTTTCCTTTTGAACACCCATTTGCAACCTATGGATTTACTACCAGGAGGTAAGTCTACAAGCTCCCAAGTTTCATTTAGCTGAATGGACTTCCATTCACTTACTGAAGCTTTTTCCCAGAATGGAGCTTCTGGAGAAGTCATAGATTCCTTGTAGGTTTGGGGTTCAAACTCTACCGTAAGATTCAAAAAATCTGGGCCAAAACTTGTTTCAGTTCTAACCCTCTTACTTCTTCTTGGTTCAGTCTCATATTCTAAAGTTGGGGGTTGACTTGTCGAAGGAACATCAGAGAGGTCATCATGGAACCTTTTATGAGGTCAAGACCTTAAAGGAAATATGTGTTCAAAAAACACAACATCTCTTGATTCCATTATGGTGTTCAGACCAATGTTATTGTGGTCAGAACTGATGACCATGAACCTGTGTGCATTTGTATGCTCAGGATATCCTAAGAAAACACATTCGACTGTTTTAGGTCCTCTTTTGGTTATCTTGGTATGATGAATGGCCACCTTGGACAAACACCCCCACACTTTAAAGTATGCATAGGAAGGTTGTTTACCTTTAAACAATTCGTAAGGAGTTTTATCTGATTTTTTAAATGGAACTCGGTTCAAGATATAGCATGCGGAGAGAATAACTTCCCCCCACAAGTTCGAAGATAACCCTGAACTGGTCAACATGGAATTCACCATATCTATGAGTGTTCTATTTTTTCTTTCGACCACACCATTCGATTCAGGTGAATATTGATTAAAGGTTTTCCGAGTTTTCTTTGTAGTAATTAAGATTCGTTCTCTCGGATGTTGTTAAGATTAAATTAAAAGGTTTAAATAAAATAATAAATAAAAGAGAGTCACTGGGTCTTAGATTCCACCAAATTCACAACACGAGGTTCATTATTCATTCTCAACAATTATCGCTCAGTGAATAAATAAAACATCAACTCTTGTTTTGGCAAAGTAGATCTTCAAAACATTAATTGTATCCCCTAAGCATAGATTATCGTAATTCAAAGCATAACCTATCTAATTGAATCACAATTAATTTTATCGAATCATAAATCAATTTAAAATAATGCAAAAGTCAAATAGAGAATAAAATAATTTTACCCATGTTAAATTTCGGCTTCTCCGTCGACCCAGTGATGGGGTTTAGCTTCTCATGATGATAACACACACAAAGTTCATTTTTATTGCCCAAATGGTGTTTACAAAGAAGAGAAAATGATAAAATCAAATTAAACCGGGAATTTGCAACGTTTATAAGCGCTGCAAACCCACTGTTACAAAGAATAAAAGAAAACTATCGCACAAAACAGTCTTATCTTTAACGCATGAACGACAGTTTATTTACGACTGTCCTTGTCAGTCTGTTCTTCGTGTTCTTCACAATTTTTCAGCTGCTGCTGCAGATAAATCTGCAGCAATTTTATCGACTCTGTAGCCTCCCCAACTCTCGATATCCCCCTCCTGGCATCCAACCAACTCTATTTATACATCACAGGGAAGTATCTCTTGATTCAATGATCAAATCTTCTCATAATTTCAAATATTAACTCGGGAATATTTCAGGTGTCTGCAGCTGTAAAAATATCCTTATTTATCTTCTATACGCTATCATCTTCTGTTAAACTCCAGCAAACTCATGAGACAATCACTTGCCACACTCAGTCTTGACCAAATCCCGAGTTATCTTCATGTAGACTGTTAGAATACGACGGGCATCCAACTCAAAACCAATTGGCAATGAGTGGAGAGGCCCTAAAGGATTATAAACCGCAGGATCTTAGATGCCCAGACAATGTGGGACTAATAATCTCAACACGCCCCTCACGTGTAGCCTCGTTGGGTCTAACACGTGGACAATTAAATCGGGTGACGCGGAGTAAAGGCGCGGTCAAAGACTCATCGCAAATAGCCTGCTCTGATACCATGTTAGAATACGGGCATCCAACTCAAAACCAATTGGCAATGAGTGGAGAGGCCCTAAAGGATTATAAACCGCAGGATCTTAGATTCCCAGATAATGTGGGACTAATAATCTCAACATAGACAAACATTTGCCCTGTTTTCTTCCAAACGATAAAATATGCTTCCTTTTTTTTATTCAACGCAATTACCACCCCTGTTTAGTGAAAACAGTTCAATCCTAATCAAATTTCGTGAAGAAATCTCATAAAATATCTTCCAAAATCTCAACCAAAAATCTTGCAGTTAATATCTTCCCTGATTTATCCAAATCGGACACTAAATCCCTTTTTACTCGAAACCAAGTCAGATTCCTTTCTTGTTTCAACCAAACAGTCCAAAACCAAACCAAATCCACGAAAATATTATATGAAATTACGTCCAAAATCTACCTTGTAAAGTTTACTTGTTACCAGAATTTCAAACAACACTTTCCCTCCAAAATTTACTCAAACCGTGAAAAAGAAAGTCGCCCCCTATCTTGAACTGGAGTGCGAATAGCAGTTGGCTCCCCTGGGTGTAAATAGTAATTGAAGTGTCCCTTATTAATTGAGTGCCCCTTAACCAAAGCGAGAGTCCGAATAGTAAGTGTCCTCCGGGGGCGCCTTAGCATTTTTTCGAGCTGAACCTTCCAAAAACGTTTATTGCCCAAAAACACCTACAAACAAGTTTATTAGTGATAAAATGAGTCCTAGCTAATGTAGTTATGGGTGAAAATGTGTCACACTTGCGTTTTCATC
Source organism: Papaver bracteatum (assembly GCA_023529315.1). Taxonomy (NCBI): domain Eukaryota; kingdom Viridiplantae; phylum Streptophyta; class Magnoliopsida; order Ranunculales; family Papaveraceae; genus Papaver; species Papaver bracteatum. The sequence goes on along the minus strand of JAJJWX010002638.1, from coordinate 623,801 downwards.
AAATATGGTGCAGTGGTTTCATGAATGATTCCATTATTTTTACAAAACTCACCTATGGGTACCACATACTCACCGCCACGGTCTGACCTAAGAGTTTTAATCTTAACTCCTTTTTGGTTTTCTACTTCAAGTATATAAAATTTGAAAGCCTCTAAGGCCTCATCTTTACTTCTAAGAAGATGAACCTGACAATATCGTGAGTAATCATCTATAAAAGTGATATACCATTTTTTACCACCTCTTGTTGGTTTTGATTTCAAGCCTCCTAAATATGAGTGTATTAGCTCCAAAGGAACTGTTTTACGTTCAACACCTTTATTAAACGGTTTTCTTGCATATTTAGATTCAACACAGATTTCACGCCTTTGATTTTTGTCAAAGTTTATTTTTGGTATGCAACCTAAATTAGCAAGTCTTTCTAGAGATTTGAAATTAACATGTCCAAGTCTATCATGCCAAACATGTGAGGAGTCACAAACATAAGCAGAAGAAGATGCATTAACATTCAAATTCAAATCAGATACACTAAGCTTAATCATGTTATCGGTGACATAACCTTTTCCTACGAAGTCACCATTCTTAGAAATTACAACAGTAGTAGACTCAGCAACAATTTTAAAACCTTTGTCTAGTAAGATGGTTTCCGAGATAAGATTCTGGCATATGTCTGGGACGTGATACACGTCATTCAATGCGAGAGTTTTTCCTGAAGTAAGCTTCAGTTCGACCTTGCCTTTCCCCACCACTTTCGCGGTGGAAGAGTTTCCCATAAACAATTTCTCATCGTCTCCTACTATGGCATAGGAGGAGTAAGCATTTCTGAACTTACATACATGCTTGGTGGCTCCAGAATCTAGCCATTAGTCTCTCACATTAGTCATATTAGAGACAAGGTCGACTTCAGACACCATGCCAGTAAAATATCCAGAATCATCTATTATGTTTGCCTTATTTTTCTGTTTTGGAAAAGTTTTGGTCTTTTTAGGCGCTCTACAATCCTTGGCCATATGACCAGTTTTTCCACAATTAAAGCAGTCGCATTTGATGGTGTTTTTAGAGACACCACCCCTAGGCTTAAAATTGTTACCTCTGGGTTTTCGACGTTTGTTACGTCTGTTACCATTTTTGCTGGATTCTCCAGGACTTTTCTTTGACGCAGCTTTATCATCCAGGACATGAGCTTTGTTGGACATGTCTTTGCTCATCATCAGGCTTTTGTCTTTGAAGCACATAAGCTCCTCAACTTGGATCTTTTTTCCAAGATCCACCATAGTGATTTCACGAGCCTTGTGTCACAGCCTCCTATTGTACTCGTTCCATGAGGGTGGAAGCTTTTCTATCACTGCAGATACTTGTAGAGCTCCATCAATATGCATGCCTTCTGCAAGAATTTCGCTGATGAGCAGCTGAAGTTCGACGAATTATTCTACCACAGGTTTTTCATCAGTCATATTGTATTCCAGGAACCTAGCCACCAAGAACTTCTTGCTTCCAGCAGCTTCAGCAAGATATTTTTCTTCAAGAGCTTCCCATAAATCAAAAGCATTAAAATTTTCTTTTGCTTTATAGAAGTCGTACAAGGAGTTATCCAGACAGTTAAGAATATGGTTTTTGCACATGTAATTCTTCCTAGTCCACCTATCCAGTTTATCTTCATTACCACGGTCAAGAAGTATTCTCGGGGGTCTTTCTAAGGCAAGTTCATCTAACCTTTGGTCTTTTAGGAAGAATAACATTTTAGACTGCCATCGCTTAAAGTCTTTTCCACTGAACTTTGGTGGTTTTTCTACAGTATTCTTTCCCATGTTGTTACAGCAACAATTATATAGCAAAGAACGAACGATATTACCTTTACAATGTTGGAAATATTGACAACGTTCGTATTTAACTGAGAAAAAAAAATACTTAGCTCGCACTGATGTTAGTTCCGAGATATGGTCAGATAAACCAACACCCCCACCCCCACCCCCTCCCGCACCCGCGCCCGACCGGAGGCGGCGTGCGTGCTTCTGTGCGAAGCACCGCGCGTATGGGGAAGGCAGTAAGAAATGCAATAACGGAAAGGCAACCTTTCCATAGTCTAGGGCTTTCCCCATACACAGAGGTCTAATGACCCAAAGGGCCATACCCTTAAGGCAAAACCCATGGTATTTAAGTCTAAAACTCTAAGTGTTTTAGTCTATGTGGGACTAATGTTTTATTCATTCAAATAAAAAAACATCTAGGGAGCAATAGGTCTTGGGATCAAAACATGGTCCATGCATTTTTTATTTTAATTAAAACATCCATTTTTTCTAACATATATATTTCTGAGAGGGGTTAGTTTTGGGTTAAGTTTTTGTAGCAGATTTCTTAATTGAACGTTTAAGTATTTGATTTAGATTCGTAGTGCCTCTTTGTTTAGTTAATCTCTTGTATTAGTCAGCTGCTAGCTTAGGGGGTGCTACACTACACATCCATCCTTAGCACTAGATTGCTTACCAAAACTAGAGGCCGACATGGAATTAATAATCCTGGTAGGTACTATACCTTCCCCTCCACCATTTATATCAAATTCCATTTTACAACTATTGTTAACCAAGGAGCAACAGGGAACACCATCACCACTTCCCACCTCTCTTGGAACAATATTTGCAGTCTCTGAGTTTGAAATTAGGTTGCCTGTAATAGTGGGAACCTCACCTTCGCATCCACTCTTACCATGGAAACCCTCATTCAAAGCAGAGATCGGTACAACACCGGAAACAGGCTCCAAACTCGAATTTCCAACCTCCACAACAGATTTGTGTTGGAATTAATTACAATAATCGAATGCAAATGGGAAATAATACTTAGATTACACTGATAGTAGTAACAAACAACTCAATAAACTTAGTAGAGGCACGTATGAGATACGCTGAGCTAAAGGTAATATTGCCTTACTACTCCTCTGAGATGCTATAGCAATTAACAAATTACCTCCAGGATACAACTACTGTTAGTTCTCCTCTATGTGTAGCATACACAGAGAGAACCCTTAGAACTTGGCAGCAAAAGTAAAAACAAAAACACAAATTGAAAATACAAATTGTTTCTGAGTAATGTAAATAATTTTATGTTTCTCAGAAACTATATTTCGTGAACTAAAATTAAGAAATCAAGAAGTAGTTATACAAAATTATGTTTCTGTAAACTACAACTTGTTTCAGAAAAGAACTGAACGTTTTCGAGTTTTAAGACAAATATTAATAAGAACTTAAGTTTCTGAAAATAATTAGAGAAGAAGGAGAAATTCAGAAGATAAGAGTTCTGAATGGTATGTTTTTTAAACTGAAAGCCTTAACTCGTATTTATAGGTAAGAATTCGAATGTTTGAGACACAGATCCGTAAATCACGCGTTCAATTTGTCGGACGAGTAAAATCAAAAAGCATCCGTTAAAATAACAGTAAAAAACGCATCTGTCGGGTAAGATTCTTCTCGACGAGAAATCTCTGTGCACAGGTGTCCACACGCGTGAGATGCACAGGTGTCCACACGCGTGAGATTAAAGATTCTTTACGATGAAAACAGTTAAGAGAATTCACGCGTGAGATTAAAGATTCGATTCAGGTGAATATGGTGCAGTGGTTTCATGAATGATTCCATTATTTTTACAAAACTCTCCTATGGGTATCACATACTCACCGCCACGGTCAGACCTAAGAGTTTTAATCTTAACTACTTTTTGGTTTTCTACTTCAAGTTTATAAAACTTGAAAGCCTCTAAGGCCTCATCTTTACTTCTAAGAAGATGAACCTGACAGTATCGTGAGTAATCATCTATGAAAGTGATATACCATTTTATACCACCTCTTGTTGGTGTTGATTTCAAGTCTCCTAAATCCGAGTGTATTAATTCCAAAGGAATTGTTCTACGTTCAACACTTTTATTAAATGGTTTTCTTGCATATTTAGATTCAACACAGATTTCACATCTTTGTTTTTTATCAAAGTTTATTTTTGGTATGCAACCTAAATTAGCAAGTCTTTCTAGCGATTTGAAATTAACATGCCCAAGTCTATCATGCCAAACATGTGAGGAGTCACAAACATAAACAGAAGAAGATGCATTAATATTCAATTTCAAATCAGATACACTAAGCTTAATCATGTTATCGGTAACATAAACTTTTCCTACGAATTCACCATGCTTAGAAATCACAACAGTATTGGACTCAAAGAACAATTTTAAAACCTTTTCCTAGCAGGATGGTTTCGAGATGAGATTTTTGCATATGTCCTGGGACGTAGAATACGTCATTTAATGCGAGAGTTTTTCCCGAAGTTAGCTTCAGTTCGACCTTGCCTTTCCCCACCACTTTCGCGGTGGAAGAGTTTCCCATGAACAGTTTCTCATCATCTCCTACTATGGCATAGGAGTAGAAAGCATTTCTGAATTTACAGACATGCTTGGTGGCTCCAGAATCAAGCCACCAGTCTCTCACATAAGTCATACTAGAGACAAGGTCGACTTCAGACACCATGCCAGTGAAATATCCAGAGTCCTCTACTATGTTTGCCTTATTTTTCTGTTTTGGATCATATTTGATCCTTTTAGGGGCCTTACAGTCTTTAGCCATATGTCCAGGTTTACCACAATTAAAACAGTCGCCTTTGATGGTGTGCTTAGTGACACCACCTCTAGGCTTAAAATTGTTACCTCTGGGTTTTCGACGTCCACGTCTATTACCCATTTTGGTTTGGATTCTCCAGGAATTTTCTTTGAAGCATCTTTATCGTCCAAAACATGAGCTTTGTTGGACATGTTTTTGCTCAAGCATCATGCTCTTGTCCTTTGCCGCACATAAGCTCCTCAACCTCGGATCTTTTTGCCAAGCTCCACCATGGTGATTTCACGAGTCTTGTGTCGCAGCCTCCTCTTATATTCGCTCCATGAGGGTGGAAGCTTTTCAATCACAGCCGATACTTGTAGAGCTTCATCAAAAGTCATGCCTTCAAAGAAGAATCTCGCTGATGAGGAGTTGAAGTTCGACGAACCTGTTTTACCACAAAGCTTTTCGTCAGTCATGTTGTATTCTAAGAACTTAGCCATCAAGAACTTCTTACTTCCAGCAGCTTCAGCATGATATTTTTCTTCTAGAGCTTCCCATAAATCAAAAGCATTAAAATCTTCTTTTGCATTATAGAAGTCATACAAGGAGTCATCAAGACAGTTAAGAATACGATTCTTGCACAAATAATTCTTCCTATTCCACCTGTCCAATTTATCTTCATTACCACGGCGATGAAGTTTTCTCTAGGGTTTTTCTAAAGCATATCCATCTAACCTTTGGTCATTTAGGAAGAATAGCATTTTAGACTGCCATCTCTTAAAGTCCTTACCACTGAACTTTGGTGGTTTTTCTACAGTATTCTTTCCCATGTTCTTACAACAAAGAATATTACAGTATTACAATATTACAATAAGGAAAATATTACCTTTAGATTGTTGGAATTAATTACAATAATCGAATGCAAATGGGAAATAATACTTAGATTACACTGATAGTAGTAACAAACAACTCAATAAACTTAGTAGAGGCACGTATGAGATACGCTGAGCTAAAGGTAATATTGCCTGCTACTCCTCTGAGATGCTATAGCAATTAACAAATTACCTCCAGATACAACTACTGTTAGTTCTCCTCTATGTGTAGCATACACAGAGAGAACCATTAGAACTTGGCAGCAAAAGTAAAAACAAAAACACAAATTGAAAATACAAATTGTTTCTGAGTAATGTAAATAATTTTATGTTTCTGTAAACTATATTTCTGTGAACTAAAATTATGTAAATCAAGAAGTAGTTATACAAAATTATGTTTCTGTAAACTACAACTTGTTTTAAAAGAACTCGAACGTTTTTCTCGAGTTTTAAGACAAATATTAATAAGAACTTAAGTTTCAAAAAATAATTAGAGAAGAAGGAGAAATTCGGAAGATAAGAGTTCGAATGGTATGTTTTTTAAACTAAAGCCTTAACTCGTATTTATAGGTAAGAATTCGAACGTTTGAGACACAGATCCAGTAAATCACGCGTTCAATTTGTCGGACGAGTAAAAGCAAAAAGCATCCGTTAAAATAACAAGAAAAACGCATCTCGTCGGGTAAGATTCTTCTCGACGAGAAATCTCTGTGCACAGGTGTCCACACGTGTGAGATTAAAGATTCTTTACGATGAAAACAGTTAAGAGAATTCACACGTGAAAATTAACCGTGTGTGACTAAAGATGCTTCTAGTGGCTGTCGGATTTCCAAAACCGAGAAGGCAAAGAATAAAATTCTTTACATGTGTGGGAGAAGCGTGTGGTAAATTTCAGCAAAAAGAAACGATGGGTCGGATACCCCCACGCCGAGCCGAGCCGAGCCGAGCCGAGCCGAGCGAGCGTGCTTCTGTGCGAAGCACCGCACGAACGGGAAAGGCAATAAGAAATGCAATAAGGTTTAGGCAACCTTGCCATAGTCTAGGGCTGTCTAGGGCTTTCCCCATACACAAAGGTCTAAAGACCCAAAGGGCCATGCCCTTAAGGCTAAACCAATGCTATTTAAGTCTAAAACTTTTAGTGTTTTAGTCTATATGGGACTAATGTTTTATTCATTCACATGAAAAAACATCTAGGGAGCAATAGGTCTTGGGATCAAAACATGGTCCATGAATTTTTTGATTAAAACAAAACATTTTTTTTTCTAACAATTTGTCAGCTAAAGACTCGTACAAGGCCTTTTACTGAAGCCCGCCGTATTAGCACAAGCTGAAACAGCTTAGTTGGAACCCAAGACCCTGAATGATTTAACCCCATAATTCGCGGGAGTTTCCAAATTTGAAACAACAGTAATATTTTGCATGCGTTCAAAATTTTGAACTAGTCGAATATAGTCCTCCATAGAAACCTTATTCTTCGGATCGAGATTGAAATCCCACCCAACTGTACCAACCCATTGATGACTATCCTCTTCCACCAGTAAAACCGCCGGGATTGACGCAAAATCTCCCTTCACCACAATTCTGAAAAAGTTTTGATGATCAAGCCTCCAAGTACTCTCATAAACATCTGCATATCCCCCCAATGAATCTCCAATCGATCTAAATAATTTGCAGCTCCAGAATTTGCATGGAATTCCTCTAACTATTAACCACTTGTAAAACCTACACATTTTTTGAATTGGAATAATGACCCCTTCCTCCCTTTGTTGCTCAACAGGACGCACAACTGGACGCATAACTAGACGCTCAACTGGACGCTGAAAATCCTTCTCCAAACTAACATATCTTGAAAGATGGACATTAACTCCATCAATGAATAAAAACCTTGGCTTCCACAAGTCCCTCCACATTGCATCTGATACCCCAAACAAGGCCAATCTAGGATTTAAAATATCTAACTCAATAAAGCAACTCCATCCCATGAACTTCTTCATTTCCCTAATAACTTTAAACCATCAAACTCTTCCTTCGCACCTGATCTGACCTTTATTAGCATCCTTCTTCACTGCGATAGAAACTGCAGGCAAAGACTCTTGGAAATCCTTGACTGTTGGTACAGTTTGAATCACCCTTTGCATCAAAAAATTCTCCTGCAATACCTTCTTCATCTCCTTCAACAACACACCCCAATAATAACCACTATCTCCAGAAAGAACACAAATAGCATAGGATCTATCTCTATCTCCTGGTTTTACTCTGGAAATCCTTAAATATCTACCATCATCATTTGACCTCACTTCAAAGAGATAAAAAGATTCTCCCTCCCTCTTAGGTCACTTCTTATCTTTGTTATCAATTGCTTCTCCAATAACCTCACACAACCAGTTTGCTACTTCTCCTGAGAAATTCAACCAAGAACTAAAACCTCCCCTTTTCCTTTCTTCTAATTTGATGACCTTCTGATTTCCTAAAGTCTCAATCGAAAGATGAATGATTTTTCTCTCCAGATAGAGAGGCTTCGCTCTTTCTCTCTCCATCGAAACTCAATCCAAAGTCTCTGCTTATCTATCTATTTGAACATCTCCATCATAATGCGATATACAACCCGCAAAACAGATGTTTGGAAGAAGAAAAAGAACGCAAAACATAAAGAAAATTGAGCTAATTTTGATTTCGTGTAATGAAATTTCCATTGCCCCTCGATTTGGTAACTCTTTTTAGTGATATTCTGGTCGTCATTGCGACTTTATAGATTAGAATCTCGTGGCGCCGAGATTGAAAGATTCGTAAATGAAACGAAACTGGGAATCTCAGTGTGATATCCGTTGAGAGTGACTACACTGGTATCGACCATCAAACTAGGCTCTAACTTCTAAATTTCTAACACATACTAATAAAAGTCAAGATGATGAAGGTTATTGAATCTCTGCTAACCAATTCCATTTTTATTTTTATTTTAGGCAATTCCCGAAAATAATATCAGTTAAGAATATAAAGAGGAACTGAAAAAAGGTGGGGAAAATTGTTTATTCAAATTTATTTGATCCAGGTTAGTCCTTGAAATAGGATGCATTGGAGTACATTCCTCCCATTTTCATTGGATCTAATTATAGTTGTCATTGGGAGTTGGAGAAACAAAATCAAGCCACAATTTAATACACTTTCTTTCTTCTACGTTTTAATCTCTTCTAAAATTTAACCTTCATGTTCATGGAATTAAGATGAAATCGATTCTCCGAATCATTACCAATTTCCAACAATTAACATTACCCTAATATATATTCGAAAAATAAGCTGGTGCCACTGTAGTACAGGAATATTTTTGGAAGCCATGGCCAGGACAACCAGGGCAAGGGATATAGATCAGGTAGAAGCTTTAACTCTTCTCATGGTAGCTTAATGGATAAAGATTAATGGATTAAGTAAAGTCATTGTTTAAGGGGATAACAAAGTTATCATGGAAGCAGTTCACATGCGTTAATTAGATAATATTTGCTGGGAAGATAAGTTATTTTTATTGGAATGTTTAGGTATAGTTAAGAGTTTGTATAATGTTGAAGTCAGGTTTACTCCTAGAGTCTGTAATAAGGTAGCTGATGATCTAGCTAAGTATGCTAGAAGAAACGGTTGTAACCAGCACTGGTTCTCTGACCCTCCTAAGATTATAGTTTCTTTTCTTCAAAAGGGAGGATAATTTCTGATGTTGGTGGTTCGGAGGTTGTGTTGTCTGTTCAAATGATTTTAGTTTTTTTTTCTGTCTTTTGTGGTTGAAGAGTGTGTATATATTTATACTTGAAGCTGACTTTTAATAAAAAGTTATGTTTTCTTCAAAAAAAAAATAAAACTTCCAGTTCTTAAATGAGCCATAAAATATCTTATGATCAATCTAGAGATTTTTTCAAATTCTTTTTATTGCAAAAGCGTGCAGTTTAAATGTTCATCACCTTCATCTTTTCACTTCTCTCTCCTAAGAAAAAAAGAAAGAAAAAAACTCTAGAGCTTCTTCATTTTCTTGCTCAGATTTAGTCCTTTTGGGCTAGATCTGAGCAAGGATTTTCTGTTTTTATGAATAAAAGTAGAGTAATTTGTAGTTTTAGGTTTTGTTTTTGTTATTTTTGGTGTCTATGGACACATTTCTTCGCTATTTGGGCGATATTCTCTTCGCTCTAATAGCGATTCTCTCAAATCTCCATGGTGTTTCTTGGCTTGCTATTCTCGATTCATCAAGAACATCAATGATTCTGCTCGGATTCGCTTTAGATTCATATTCAACAAGAGGGATTTAGGGCATCCGGATTCGTTTGGATCTACAAGATTTTGGGCAAATTACTCCATTTTATTTGGAGCATCTCTTATTGAAGAAGAAGATAATTATTTCAAATGGTCGGAGTTGATTCCGGTTCACACCATCTTTCGTCAATACTACTGGTACAAAAATTGGATATCTTTGCGGTGCATGGTTCTTTCTCTTCGCGATGTATTTGCAATTGGTGTCATCATTTGTATTTGGGTTTTGATTATCTTGTATTTTGGTGTTTTTGATAATCTTGTAAGCAATCATGTAATCACTATTTTGGTTTTAATGAATTTAAATGTGATTTTCCAAAAAAAAAAAATGTTCATTACAAACAATTGCTACATGGCCCCGACCGACAACAGTTAGCCGGCGAAATAGTAATATATACATCTACTCATGATCCTAAAATCCGATTTAAGACTCTTAATGTATTAAAAATACTTTTGATGGAAAATTAGAAATATATACCCCAACGGTAAATTAAGCGAAAACTGAGAACATCTATACACTCGAATTCTCTAGACAATGTAATAAAAATGTTTGGGTGATAAAAAAGTTTCATGATTTGACTTCATTTCAACCAAGCACTTGGGTGATAAAAAAGTTTCATGATTTGACTTCATTTCAACCAAGCACTTGCAAATTTTAGTATTTTCATTTACTTACTAGTTGATCAGTAAGCATCTCCAAGACGAGCAGAGAGTATGTACATATACCGAAGCAACATGATTCTTTTCAAGGTTTTCATACGTTATTTTGTTTGCTAAATTATATCAGGAAATGGTTTTAGGAGTTTAGCTAAATGTGAAAATTACTACTAGACTCATTTTCTCAGATTTTTTCACCGTGAAATCCCCAGGCGGAATCTTCATGCGTGCAACCATTTCTCGTTGAAATTTTCTTACACACTCATAATTTCTGAAAATGTGTTATTTCTTGTTTTCTTGTTTTTCATTGTTGACAGGAGATTGGAGGCTGAGAAATAAAGAGGCAAAAAGAGGAAGTTTTGATTTCTTTCAACCTGGATTCTCTTCAAGTTTCATCGATTTCCTGATCTTGGTTCTAATCGATTTTTCTTTTAGTTCGACTTCATTTTAAGGTTTTATATCCATGATTTTATTTCCATTCCACCCCTATCCAATTTTTAACTTTCTTTTTCTAATAAGAACATTCATCTGTGTGATTTGATCATTGTTTTGTTAGTGTTGAAACAAACCATTCTGATCTCGATCTGATGACTTGGTAATTAGGGATTTGATTATGGTAGGATTGATTTTTTGTTTTTATTTGAATTGGAATCCTGTTTGATGTGGTAGTCTAAGTAATTACCTTATGTGATAAGATTGTTAGTTTTCCCTTTGATTGATTACATGGTTTTTGTAATTACCTTATGTGATAAGATTGTTAGTTTTCCCTTTGATTGATTACATGGTTTTTGTGTGGTTGCAGGTGTTGGTTATGGTGTGATGATGATTTGAAAATGAATGATACAAATTTAGGGTTTCCAGTTGTGAAAATTATTATGAAATCAAGGAGAAATTGGAGAAAGGTAATGGTCTTGGTGGGTGTATGGATGTATGTGTGGTGTCCTGAATTTTGGAAGATGGTAAGTAACAAGAAGATGATGATGTAAGGGCCATGGGGAGTTTAAGGAGAAGAAAATGATGATGATGTTATGAATCATAACCTATCATGCAGTCGAGAAAATGTCTGCATAACCTGTTATGCATTCAACAAAATGATGCATGGCGCATTATCCGACATCTTTTTTATTAGGTGGGAAATTGAAAATTGTTGCATACTCTTTTATGCATCGAGAAAATGGATGTATAACCTTATATGCATCCGAAAATATGGATTCATAATGCATCATGCATCATTTTTTTCTTTACGCACTAAAATCAACCAAAACAATGGCTACATAACTTGTTATGCAGTCGAGAAAATGGTTGCATAATTCGTTATGCCTCTGTTTTTTTCTGTTGGATTCAAGCATATACAACGTTTTAGTGGCTGCATAACCAAAATAATAGATGCATGAACTAAAATATGCTTGCATAACGTGTTATGAATCTTTTTTTGGAGGCTGCAAAACGAATATGTAGTCAGTTTTCGATTTTTTTGCCTAAAATGATGATCACCTCCGATTTTTTCGTGGAAAACAAAAATTTGATATTGTTGTTTGTACTCATTGTGTAGATCTCTTTAAAGGCTTTCCAACGAGATAAAATTTGTAAAATTGTAAGACACGGTTTTTTTAGATATGTTATATTTAAGTTTCCTTACCAATCATACCCTGGAAAAAAAAAAGGGTGCATAACGGGTTATGTAACGATTTTTAATAATTTCAGATAATTTTAAGTATCACGGAAAGTGAAAAATATCTTAGACCTGACAACAAGAATAATATATTATTAGAGTAATTTCCCCATAGCTAATTTACGGGGAATATGATATGATTAAGTCATTTTGCCACTGTGAAGCCATGCCGTCCATAATTTGGTAAAGGAGTTTAGAGCGTCCACAATCATAAACTATCATAAAACCAAAAACTATACCAAAATTATTTTTTTTTTGGTTTGAGCGGTGTTTCAAAACAATGGTAGAGACTAAAACTAAACATGGGGCGGATCTTCGTACTAGCGCTTGAAAAAAAAAAAAAAAAACATGGGGCGGACTCTAAGCATATGCTTGAGTCAAAAAAAAAAAATTAAAAAAAAAAGAAAAATGCATGGGGCGAACTTTAAGCATGAGCCCCATTGGGGCGTATTTTCAAAGTGCGCCCCATGGGGCGAACGTTAAATAAAAATTTGACTTACGCTTGGTTGAGGGGCGTACTTTTGGTTTACGCCGGGTTCGGCGCGGACTTTTGGTTTACGCCTGGTTGCGGCGCACACATTTGGGTTTACGCCTGCCATCAGGCGCACACTGAAATTACGCCTGACTATATTTAGTTTTAGTCAATGATCGAGACCAAATTTGGTCCAGATTTCACTCTCTCTCCAACTAAAACCAAATATATGGTTTTAATACAGCCCCAGTGCGATTGGTTTTCTGGACTAAGTGGGGTTTAGTCCACTTTTTAGTCCATGACTGTGACGCTCTTAGACTGTTTAGTCTAGCGGATGTGATACTATACTACTTTACGTGGGCTATTGCAATATAAATATCATTCTGTGAAGGTGCCATGTTCGACTTGATGATGTCCCGATATTAAGAAAGAAAGATGGTGGGGGTCCATGATCACGAAAGATAACCCATGTGCATTTGTTGTAGTTAAACGCACTGAAAATAATTTGTAATATAGACAAAACAAAATAGACTATTTCATCGCAAGTGTAAGAATAAGTGAAGGCGATCTTTTTTTTTCTTTGATAAACACATCATCAGTAATTTTCTCCTCTCGTCGAAGGACGATTTTCTCTCTCATCTATAGGATGATTATTCTCTCGTCGAAGGACGATCTTAATATTTGATTTTTTTCTGTTCCCCCTAATTCTCACATCTTTCAAGCTGTTGTTTTTGTTTTTGCAGGTTAATCAGTTTCTTTGTTTCTTTCAGTCTTGGCAACTTTGTGTGTTTCTCAAACTTAACTAAAGGTTTTTCATCTAATCACCTCTTCCGTGAGATCTCCTTCAAGATACAGTAATGGCAGAAGATACTTCACAATCATCGAACGATGAGTATGAAGACCTTGCAACCAGAATGGCCTCTCTTTCACATACAGAAGAAGAAGATTTTGAGATACCAGATGATCTGGTTGAGAACTCAAACAATCATAAATTTTCTCTGGTCGTCACCACTATCACAAGAAGAGAATACAGACTGAATATTCTCTACAACATGCTACAGAGATCATGGCGACCATCAGGCAGTATAGAAATATCCAGTTTTGGAAAGGCAATCTATCTTATTCATTTTGAACTAGGCTGTGATTACAACATGGTATTAACTAGATCCCCTTGGGCTCTAAATGAAGACCTTCTGCTTATGGAGATCTGTGACCCTGACAAGCTCCCTGAAGAATATGAGTTCAAATATGCAGATTTCACTGTCCAAGTTCATGATATCCCTATGAGCACCCAGACTATCAAGATGGTAGAGTTTTTAGCTAGCAAAATCGGAGCACCTTACCCTATCAGTCAAGCAGAGAAATCCAAATGGGGGAATTTTGCAAGAGTAAGAGTCAAAATCGATGTAACAGAGCCTATCAGACAAGAGTTGAGCTTTACATTACCGTCTAAGAAGAAGTGTAGAGCTAAACTTAGATATGAACGTCTACCTAAAGTCTGTTTTTTCTGCGGAAGGTTTGGAAATATCATGAAACAATGCCCAGAACTTTCCAGAGAATGCGAGAAATTGGGTTTCTTTTCTCCAGATACTTTCATGGAGAAAATGCAGGATATGAAAGTTGCACGTCTCACAGAAGAAATCAATGCTAACTTCAGGCCAAGAATTTTTCAATACAGTCAATCTTTGAGAACGAACCAAGAACCTACAGGATCTACGCAAGAAGATGACGACATCAGAGAGAAAAACCATAATTTTCATTCTGGTCAAGAAGTTACCACCTTTAGCTCCGGTAATCATGCTCCAGAAGATGTCCACCATGCAAAGAATATTTCAGTTTCCAAAATAGCTCCAACTACTCAGTCAAACAAGGAAACTACACAAAATCATCCTACTATTCAACTTAGTAGGAATCAATCTTCATTACTTCAAGATAATTATGCAGTTTCTCATGCAGATAATATAGGAGGAAACAAAAAGGTCAGTTTTCCACCGATCCAAAACCCATCACCAGAATCTGGTACCCCACTACCAATCAAATCCCATGTCCCCCGCAATACTGCCAACAACCCTACACCAACCCACCATGAACATCTAAACCAAATAAACCCTTCCACCCATCCTATTGTTTCAGTCCATCTCAGTATTCCCTCTCCTCAAAAGAACCCTCTTCTACCCAAACCTATTTTTTCCAACTCCTCCAACCCTCCGCTAGAAAAAGCATCACCATCTCCCATCTCAATACCAAGTACCATCACCCCCATCCCTACCAATTCTGAACTAGGAAAACTTCCACCACAACCTACCTGCACCTCAAAAAAAAAAAACAGTTCTGAGAAACACATTGGAAAAAATATGAGACAGTGGAAACGCTTTGCCAGAACTACCCAAGAGAATACAGACTCTAATCTTTTTCCCCATAGTGGCTCTAAAAGACACTCTGAGCCCATGGACTGTGATCCCCCCCTAAAACATCACTGTAACATTGCTGAAGAGGTTGTGGCGACTTGCCCCAAAAAGTCGCAAGGCCAATGTTAATACAATCTTGGAACTGTCGCGGTCTAGGGAATGAGGCGACAGTTCTGGCATTACACTCATTCATGCGAAGCTGTAATCCAGCTATTTTGTTTTTATCAAAAACAAGACTCAATGAAACTAACAGCATCAGAGTGTGCAATTCTCTGAATTTTAGACATTTTGTCTATGTACCAGCAATCGGAAGAAGTGGGGGCTTAGATTTACTCTGGAAAGACTCAGTGGACCTCACAGTTCACACAAAATCTCACAACAGCATCCATTGCTCCATTGAAGCCCACCTTTCTGTTCCTAAGTGGAACCTTTTTTGTGTGTACGGTTCACCAGCCCACCCAAATAGAGATGACTTCTGGAGGAAAATAAACGACACAATTGCAAACATAGATGGTGCTTGGTGTATGTTAGGTGATCTAAATGTCCTTATGCACCATTATGAAAAACACGGAGGTTCGTCTTCTACAGATATCAGTTGCAACGAATTCCGTAAACTAATAAGAGAAAGAGATATTCTTGATTTGGGATATGCAGGTCCTGCCTTCACTTGGTCGAACAATGCTTCTCAGCATACCCCTATTTTTGAAAGGCTAGATAGAGTAATCTGTAACTCTGAATGGAGAACCCTATTCTCTGATGCTGCGGTTTTACACTTACTAAGGATCGAGAGTGATCATGCCCCCATATTACTCAACACGATGAGAAGACCCCCCAAAAGGAAACCAAACTACAAGTTTGAATTCTATTGGACCGACCACCCCCAGTTCAAAGAGGTTATTCAAACACAGTGGGAGAACTCAGAAGGAGGTACTATGAAAAAGCTGGAAAATGTTGGTCAAGGACTTTGGAAATGGAGCAGAAAGGAGTTTGGGGACACAAGGAGGGAGATAGACTGTGAGAAACAGAAGCTGATTGATCTGCAAGAGCGATCTCACTTGTCAGACACTAGAGAAGAAGAAATATCCATTACCAACAACATCCTTACCCTTGAGAGGAGAGATAGAATGTTTTGGCAACAACGAAACAAGTCAAAATGGATTTCTTCCATTGACAAAAACACTCAGGTATTTCATGTTTCAGTTATTCATAGGAGAAATAAAAACAAAATATTTTCCCTCAAAGATAATAATAGTGAATGGATCTCTAATCAGGAAAAAATCAGAGATACTCTTATAAATCACTTCCAAAACATGTTCTCTAAGGATAATAATGTAGACTCTTCTGTGGTCTTAGAAAACACTAATGTGCTTAACCAAGATGAATGCAGGCTTTTAAGCTCTATTCCCTCTACATAAGAAATCTTCAATGTCATAAAAAAGATGGGTTCTTTGAAGTCTCCAGGTCCAGATGGTTACCCAGCACTATTCTACAAAAGATGCTGGGAAGTTGTAGGTGAAGAAATTTCTCAACTGATTAAAGACTGCTTCAGATATTCAACTATTCCCACTGGACTGAATCACACGAATTTGGCTCTAATCCCAAAGAAGAAATGTGTTGAAGCCGCTGTAGACTACAGACCAATAGAACTTTGCAATGTGCTATACAAAGTCGTAACGAAGATCATTACAAACAGGCTGAGCCCCTTTCTAGATGGTCTGATTGAAAAATCACAATCCGCGTTTATTACAGGTAGACAGATTATCGACAATATAGTAGTGGCTAAAGAACTCTTCCATTCTATGCAGCACTCCGGCACAACGAAGGGTTCTTTTGCTCTAAAATTGGACATGAGCAAAGCCTATGATCGAGTGGATTGGAAATTCTTGGGTCAAGATCTAACAAACTTTGGCATTACGGAAAGAGCACACGACCTCATCATGAGCTGTGTCACTACAGCATCTTACTCAATACTTCTGAATGGTCAACCTGAAGGTTTTTTCATGGGAGAAAGAGGCATCCGACAAGGTTGTCCACTGTCTCCGTACTTATTCATAATATGTGCACACTCTTTATCTGGAATCATCAATAAAATGAAAAATGATGGGATCTACAGTGGTTATAAGGTCAACAGATGGGCTCCAAGCGTATCTCACATTATGTTCGCGGACGACGTCATGCTTTTTGGCAATACAGATTCAAGAACCATCACCTCAATCACTTCAATCCTGCAGCAGTACTATAGTCTCTCGGGCCAGCTAGTTAACTACTCAAAATCCTCTATTCACTTTAGCAAAAGTGTGCCAGACAGCTATGCAGCAGAAATCATCAAGGATCTGGGGGTAAAAAAAATGGAGAAAAATGAGAAGTACTTAGGTGTGAAGATCCTTCAACAAGGGAACATAATCTCAAATTACAAGTTCCTGATAGAAAAATTTGAGGAAGCCTTAACGGGATGGAGAAGGAACAATCTTTCGCACGCTGGGAGGACTGTTTTAATACAGTCAGTTCTTTCCTTGATTCCTATTTTCTACATGGCAACTACATCTATTCCCAAAACTGTGCTCAACAAGCTAACTCAGATCATAAGGGACTTCTGGTGGGGCCACGAAAGTAACACAAGAAAGATGCACTTCTTGAGGTGGGAGTGGTTCAATTTGTCGAAAGAGAAAGGAGGTTTGGGTCTAAGATCACTGTCGGATCTTAATCTTGCCCTAACAGCTAAGCTTGCATGGAGATTTATTCACGACAAAGAATCCTTATGGGTCAGAATATTAACAGCTAAATATTTAAGAGGTTTTTCGTTTTGGGAAGCTAAGAAACCAAGTTGTTGTTCTACTACCTATAATGCAATGTTAGACAGTAGAGAAGAGCTCAGAAAATGCTGTATGTGGCTGGTTTGGAATGGACAGTCAATCGATATTTTCACAGATCCCTGGATCCCAACTATCAACGTCTTCACTCCCATTAGAGAAGATAACAGACTCATGGACATCACCAATGTACATCAACTTCTGGATATCACAACAGGCCAATGGAAAATGGGATTAATATCTCAGATTCTAGACCAGTACTCTTGCAGTCAAATTCTAAAAGTCTTCCCCAACTCTGAGAAGGAAGACAGACAAATCTGGAGGTGGACTGAGCACGACGAGTTCACCCCGCAATCTTTTCAAAAAATGCTTGAAGAGCAGCAGGGAGAGTCTTCAACGTTAAGGGAGCAAAAATTCCCATGGAAGAAGTTCTGGGCAGTGAAAAAAGTGGCTCCAAAAAAAAAACTTTCCTGTGGCGTGCTCTGCACAATGGCCTTGCAGTCTCCCAACGGATTGGCAGATATGTAGATGAGGTATCCACAATATGCAGCACTTGCAACTCGGAAGAAGAATCTGTTAACCACCTCCTTCTCCACTGTAATTTTTCCCAGGATGTTTGGTTTGCGTCCCCACTTGGTCTTAGACTTCATGCTAACCAGCACTTGACTATCTCCCAGATGATCGAGCTGTGGATAAATAGGAAGGATAACGAATGGTCTATCACAATGGGTATGGCAGTCTGCTGGGCTCTTTGGAAAGTGAGAAATGCGAAAGTTTTTGAGAATGTTACTCCTACTGTGCAGAGTACTCTGGCAATCGCTCACTATTGGCACAATTTATTTTACTCCTCTACGGAAGAAGCTCAACTAGAGGTAGTGGAAGATATCTCTTCTCCTACTAAAAATACTTCGCCAATACAGTGGGAACCTCCAATCTGTCCACACATCAAAATCAATGTGGACGCAGCATGGAAGGACGGAGATTATGCTTGTGCAGTAGTCGCAAGAGATAGCAATGGAACCCTCATAGGAGCAAGCTCAAGACTAGGAAGAGCTGACATTGTTTTGTTTGCTGAAGCTGATGGCTTTCGTTTAGCTGTAGAGATGGCTTCACTATGGAATCTCATCCCTATTGTTATAGAAGGAGACATTCAGTTAGCCGTAAAACATCTTTCTGGAGAGTCGAGATCTACCCCTTGGAGGTTATGGAGAATCAAAGACGAAATTACTTCCAAGATGGCTGCCCTAAATAGCACTGGTGCCTATAAATTCGTCCCCAAACTAGCAAATGAAGCTGCTCATTCTTTGGCTTCTCATGCCTTAACTCACAAAGTTCAAGCGACTTGGATCAGCTCTGAACTCCCTACTAGCATTGTTTCCCTTCTGACTGTAAAAATTAGCTAGGTTTGTGTGTCTTCTCTCTTTTGATACCAAAAAAAAAAAAAAAAAGTAATTCTCAAAAAGAAACCTAAATAGATAAATATCAAGGATTAATTGGGGCTAGAAAAAATAATTGGGGGCCTGACCAGTTGGTCTCCCAATAATATTTTGTTTTTAACCCCTTATCCGAATTTTTCGAAATGGCTAAACTATCCCCAAACCATTAGTGTTAATTAAGTAGATTAGTTAAGTTAGATTTGTTATAAATAAGTTTAGTTAGATAAAATCTATTTTAGGGGAAAAATTTAGATAATCGAAAGAAAAAAAATTGTGTTGGATAGAGAGGAAGAAAGTGAGGTTTGGTGGAAAATTTTGGTGATCCCATTGCTCAAAATGAAGGAACCAACCCTCAAAATGAGGAACCCCAAGCTCAAAACAATCAGGTAAACTTCCTATACTCTTCAAATCGCATGAATGGTGCTCCAAGTGGTCGATTGATGGTCACTATGGAACTACTCAGTGTGAGAGTCGTTTGGTCGGGAATATAAAAATCTGACGACCCTTAATAGTCGTTAGTTAATTGGCACATCAGTAAACGACTCTAATTCGCAATATGAAAAATCGTCATTAAGTTTATAAAACATTAACGACTCTAATGTTGACTTATGAAAAATCGTCATTAAGTTTATAAAACATTAACGACCCTATTAAATTTACCATGAAAAAAATGTTAGTACAAATGTTAGTAGTAACATTTATACAAATGCTAACGACCCTATTAAACATTAACGACCCTATTAAATTTACCATGAAGAAAATGTTAGTACTAACATTAACGACCCTATTAGTTAACGACCCTATGTTCAAATATTAGTACAAATGTTAACGACCCTATTAATAAACAAATGACCCTATTAGTAAACGACCCTATGAAATGTGTAGAGTCGTTAACGACCCTATTAATAAACAAACGACCCTATTAATTTTAAGGAAAGGATAAAATCGTACTTTCACCCTCATTGTGTTCAAATGAACATTAACGGACCTATTAATAAACATTAACGACCCTATATTCAAATGTTAGTACAAATGTTAACGACCCTATAATTTTTGGTGTGGATATAAATTTGGTGAGGCCCCCAATTATTTTTTCTAACCCCAATTAATCCTTGATAAATATGGATCGGACCATAAGTGATAAGTGATAGGAAGGCAAAGTTAAAGGACTAAAAGCTCCTCCAACCAGATATTTTTGTTTTTTAACTTTACTCTGGTAGGGCCGTATGGGTACTAGATTACTGAGTCATGTGGTAATATATTTTGCTTTTTAGGTCGACAACATGGATTCTTTTCAAATTTTAAGACTCTGGAAGGGCAACTGCCCCATCCAACTGCGCTAGATTACTGAGTCATGTGGTAAGATATTTTGCGGTCGACAACATAGATAAAATCTTCTGTATAGGACAGTGCGCTACTGATGATTTTAACATGACGTGTTATTAGAATATCCAAATTGACATATGTTGCCACAAAACTAGAAAGAAAAAACAGTCGTTCAAATCTCTACAAATACCCATACAAGAAGAGAGACAAAGATAACAAGAAAAAGAAATACAATCTCTTCATCTTATATATCACACAGCTTCTACCAGTTTGAATAAACTTATTTCCTTTCATTTTAAGAGTGCGAAGATGTTTTCTAAGAAGAGTCCGGTTGACAAAGCTTCGGATCATGTTTCCGATGCAGCTCATTCTGTATCCAAAGCTACCCAGCCGAGTCCGGTTGACAAAGCTGCGGATCAGGTTTCCAATGCAGCTCATTCGGTATCCAAAGCTGCCCAGCCGAAACAGGAGAACGTTCTTCAACAGGTAAACATATCAACAGTCATCATATAGAAGTTAAAATTAACTCAAGTGTGTTGTATTCTTTTTCATTGATTGTGATTTGTTGAGAATAGATGGGGCTATAACTATGGTGTAAATATGTGCAGACTGGGACAACAGTGATGAACACGGCTCAAGGTGCAGCGGACACTGTGACGAAAACAACACAAGATGCAGTGAAGACTGTGAAGAAGACTGTGGGAATTTGTTAATCTTAAACAATCCACTCGCTTCTACCAACCAATAAAAATAAAAATACAATATGTCGATGTATGGATCTTTCATTTATCTATGTACGTTTTTTTGTTGTTTTTGCTAATTTAATCCTAGGATTATATATATAATTCTCTAGATATGCATAATATAATGAAATGTTTCATTCATCGGTCAGTCACTCTTATCTGTTAAAGTTTGTGGGCATCCAACTCATGACTAATTGAAAATAAATGGAATGACCCACAGTATTAAAAATCGCATGATCTAAATCTAAGATAACCCAGACCATATGTCCAATATGAGACTAATAATCCTCAGTATGTCGGGTCTAACACGTGGACAAAAAATTAGATGACGTGGAGTAAATGTGCGGGCAAATGTCTCGTCACAAATAATCTGCTCTAATATCATGTTAACGTATCCAACTCAAAACCAATCGGTAATGAGTGGAGTGGTCCTCGGGATTATAAATTAACCGCATGATCTTAGATAACCCAGACAATGTGAGACTAATAATTTCAGCATTATCAATTCAGTTTTTTCATATTTTCATAACCTCAGTATCGAACTGTTTCATAGTATGGATATGATCAATTTTCAATCCATTTTAAGCTTATCGAAGATGTAAATTAAGAAATACTACCTCCTTTTATCAAACAAAAATACTATCGTTTTTTTTATTTTGGCTTAAAAATATGCCAAATTGAAAAAGTAATAGTATTTTTTTTTCTTAAAATTGATGGATCAATAAAAATTGGTGCATAACTTTCTTTCTTTTATAACTGCAATGTTATAATGTGTCAGACCAATATGGTAAATCTTGGATCTTGATCTCGGTTGAGACTAGGACACCTTGATAGCTTTATCTTGGTGAAATCTTAGAGTTTTTGTTTCCAAATTTTGTACCACTTAATCAATCAGTTGATGAAGATATTGGGATGTTATACAAATTTGAATATCTCCATGATAATATGATACACAACCCCGCAAAACAGATGCAGTGGTGTTCAGAAAAGTGTTGGTGCGTACTGACTCTGCTAATGTGGTTCAAGCTTTCATTAATGGTTTTATACCATGGTTCATGAGACAAAGATGGTTGGCAGCGTGTGCTTCATACGACTCTATTCGTTTTGAACACGCTTATAGAGAAATCAACTTCATTGCTACACTAAGATTAATGCTTCAGAAAAAGAAAAAGAAAAAACGAAAAACATTAAAAAACGAGTTTTTTTGGGCTAATTTTGATTTCATGTAATGAAATTTCCATATTCCCCCTCGACTCGATAACTCTTATCAGTGAAATTCTAGTCATCATTGCGACTTTCTAGATTAGAATCTCGTGACACCGAGATTGAAAGATTCGTATATGAAACGAGACTGGGAATCCCAGTGTGATCTCACTGACTAAACTGGTAGCGACCATCAAACTAGGCTCTAACTTCTAAATTTCTAACACATAATAAAAGTCAAGATAATGAAGCTTATTGAATCTCTGCTAACCAATTCCATTTTTATTTATATTTGGATAATTTCCGAAAAGAATTTATCAATTAAGAATATAAATAAAAACCGAAAAAAGGAGAAGAAATTTTTTTTAGACAAATTTATTTGATCCAGGAGAGTCCTTCTTCGAATAGGATGAATTGTCCTAAATGCTCACAAATACATCTTATCAAAAGGAGGATGCATTAGTTTTCTTATCAATCCAAATGACTACGAATTTAAAACTAGGTTTTTCGGTAAGGCAGATATATGCATATAAATAGCAGTCCGTAAATAGTAGTATTAAATTTATTCCAGCTCTAGTTATGACGATAGAAAGATAAGTATTCCAAGTCTAGCTAAATACCTACTTTCTTACGATTACGAGGTTCATTTGAATATAAAATCCAATCTTGGAAATACAACATCCTTAACAACATGTATTTATTTTGAGAAAATAAATCTATTCCCCAAGTCTTAAAACATGATTCAAATGAACAAGTAAACATTAGTAATGGGTGAAATGGACACCAAAAATTCTATAAAATTATGTCATTTCTTTTTATATGTTTTTCTTTATTTTATCCTTTATCTCTCTAATTTCAAAATAATCACAAAAAAATAATCATAACTTATAAAATATAAATCCGATTTAATCATCCATGTTTAAACTAGAATGAAACTGGTTTCAAAATCCTTTTCGTTATTTTTGCTATCGATGAAAGTGTGGAACCCAAGCCAAATTTTTTGTAGAACCCAAAAAGATAAGCCATTTGCAATGGACAATTTTAAAGCAGACACTCTATAAACATAACAATTAAATCAAAAGCAAACAACAATAATATCATAGCATGATCTACTGAACACAGAGCCACCCAATTCGCTAAAGTAATTCATAACTACTAATGAGGGGATTGGAATTAGGAGGGATACCGTTTGAGTGATCCGACGGCCATGATTGGATATAACCTTTTTATCCCATATGAAATGGTACCCTGCTAATTTCGGTCCCCCATTAGCAGTCATGAAGTAATTGACCATCCAATCAGAATTCTCGGGAACAACCAATTGATGATGGTGCACCACAAT